>JAPMXV010000012.1:0-254830 GCA_026936335.1 Mantamonas sphyraenae
AACCCTAACCCTAACCCTAACCCTAACCCTAACCCTAACCCTAACCCTAACCCTAACCCTAACCCTAACCCTAACCCTAACCCTAACCCTAACCCTAACCCTAACCCTAACCCTAACCCTAACCCTAACCCTAACCCTAACCCTAACCCTAACCCTAACCCTAACCCTAACCCTAACCATATTGCTGAATGATGATCTATCGTATATGATGCGTCCGGTCTATGTGATGTGAGTTATGCTTGTGTTTGCTGGCGCGGTAGCTGAATTGGGTGGTGACATAGGGCAGTGGGCAATGGGTGGGAGTGGAAATGTTGCTGGTGAGTGTCCGTCGTCCTGCAACGCTGCGCAGTCAGCACTGCCCGTCCGCCTTCAACCACAATATCACCAACACCCACAACACCCGCCAACTGTCCAACCCAATCCACATACACTGCAGAACCACCACCACCATGGACAACGACTACTCAAGCACTCCGAAGCAACAACACACACCCAACACCTCCCCAGCGTGCGTTCTGCCTTCCACTCCGTTTCCTGACTGCCCGCTTCTCCCGCTTCCTTGCCTCCTCCGTGCCTCCGTCGCTTCCCTGCACTCCTCCTCTGCATCTCCACTTCCCCATCACCACGGCTGCTACCTTCACCGCTCTTCTCCGATCCCCTCTCCCCTGTCACTGCCCTCCCCGTTGCCAGTTTCCCCGTCTGCCAATCTCCTTCGTTTTCCCCTCTTTGCTCGTTCCAGCCTCCCTTCACCCCCGCTTCTGCTCTGACGGCGTCCATTCCGCCCTCCACTCACCGTTGCCACCCCGCGTTGCCCCTCCCCGTCTTCCACACAGCTACGCGTACATGGTCCCTCCCATGGCTGCCCAGCCGTTTCCGAACATGCTGCCCGTTTCTGGCGTACAAAACCCGTACCAGCACCCACAACCACCCATCATCTGGGTCCCTGTCAACACCCACCCCCAGCAGCACCACGCATATGCTCACCAGGGCCAACCATACTACGCCTACCCTCCTCCGCCGCCTCCTCAGCCCCGACAAACCGCCCAGATGCATTACGCTCAGCCTCCGTTGCACCCTCCGCCTGCTCAACCCACCACAAACCACAACCGCGTCCCCAAACGCATCAGCCCTGCCTTTGTCGGCATCACACGGACCACATCCACCACTACATCGTCGTCGTCCTCCCACCAGGCCACACGGCAGACTGGAGACAGCGACGACGACGACGCGGACCAGGACACACACATACTTGACACCGGCGACGTGGAGGACCTGATGTTTGTGAACTTCGGCCACCGTGAACCACGGTCACCCTCCAGCAACTCAGAGTGGATGACCAGCTCATGGATGGAGGCGTACGAAGAAGACGGCGAGGCGAACCACGCAACCCAGCAGCATGTGGACGACGAGTTGGAAACTCAGGGCGCACTCAGCTTCGCAGACACTGGTGATGCCATGGATGAGGAGTACATGCCGCAAGAAGTCGACAACGATGACACAGACGGCATGGAGCAGGAGGACATGGACGAATGGCAGCCGAGACACACAAGTGGAGGCCGCACACAACAACGCAGAGGCCACATCGACCGTCGTACTGGTCCACAAAAGATGAAAGGCAGTGGACAGCGCAGGCTCAGGGTCACGGCTGGCAGCGGCACAGAGACAGGAACGTCGAGCACACGGGCAGGGAGTGCAAAGTACGGAGACAACGGCGCACGCAAGAAATCAAGCGTGGACAAAACGAACAAGTTTCCAGATGGTGTTGTGCGCAAAGGGTGGACACCGGGACGCAGTGAAGAGCGCAGCCACGGCAACAAGAAGGAGCACACGGCACTGCTGAACCACATGCACACTCTGGCCAATGAGCATCCTATCGACAACATCCCCGACCTCATGACCATGCAGGCCCGTGTTGTGGTCTGCCATGGCACTACGACCACGCTTGTCCGACAGATTCAGCTCGCTTTGGGCAACATTCCCCTCTCCCAGGGCGACATGGCCTTCTGTCTCATCCTTCTGGGCCATGATGTGGATCAACAGGCGTGCAGTGATGCCATCCGTGTCGCTGGTCTGGCCATGGGTGTGACAGAGGCTGGGTTGAAGGTGTGCTGGCTGGAGGACCCACACGACCACGGCGACCCCAACTACGCCCTCCTCCACCTGCTTATGGCAGAGATGGACACTCTTGGCAACAGAAACGATCCCACCACCTGGGAGGAGCAGGAGCAGACCCAGCTGTGGCTGCAGAAAGCACGACGCCCTGCTGACAACGACAGCGACCTTCACTGGACACAATGCGACTACGACCACCACCTCACCACAACCAAGGTGGGTATGTGGCATCCTGAGTCTGTGCGCACTGGCTGGAGCAAGACCGCAGACGAGCGTGGCAGCTGCACGGCGCGGGAGTTCCAGACGCTGCTGGCACACATGAAGGCACGCGCAGCCAAGCACCCTCGCCATCAGCACGCACACGAACACCAGGCACTGCGTGAGCTGATCAACAACGGCAGTGTGAAGTCCCTGCTGCGACACATCATCTTGGCTCTGGGCAACGTTGGCGTGCCGCCTGTCGACCTGGCCTTCTTTGTCCGCCTCCTCAGGCCACACCTCACCTACCAGCAGGTTCAAGGTGCCATCAGCGTCACCCTCACCCGCGGGTGCACTTCCCTCTCCCTCAAGATCGCCTGGCTCGACAACCCCAAACCCAGCGACGTCACACTGCACACCCTCCTCCACACCCTCATCGACCGCATCACACCCCACATCACCACACGCCCCACCACCGTCGACTCCGTCAACGCCCTCGATTTCCCCGAGCTTGTTCTTCCAGAGCCCACCAAGGAGGAATTGATGGCCGTGGAGGATGGACTGCCAGATGGCGTCGTGCGCAGTGGCTGGACAAAGTGGCGCAAGAGCGAGCGCATGCACAGCAACAAGAAGGAGCACACGGCACTGCTGAACCACATGCACACCCTGGCCAACGAGCATCCCATCGACGACATCCCAGACCTCATGACCCTGCAAGCGCGTGTTGTGGTCTGTCATGGCACCCTGTTGACGCTGGTCCGTCAGATTCAGCTCGCTCTGGGCAACATTCCCCTCTCCCAGGGCGACATGGCCTTCTGCCTCACCCTTCTCGGCCGTGACATGGATCAACAGGCGTGCAGCCTTGCCATCCCTCACGCTGGTCTGGCCACGGGTGTGACAAAGGCTGGGTTGAAGGTGTGCTGGCTGGAGGAGCCACACGACCACGGCGACCCCAACTACGCCCTCCGCCACCTCATCATGACAGAAATGGACACCCTCGGCGACAGGCCCCATCCCACCACCTGGAAGGAGCACAAGCAGACCCAGCTGTGGCTGCACGAGGCACGACGCCCTGCTGACAACGACAGCGACCCACACTGGACACAATGCGACTACGACCACCATCTCGCTACCACCGAGGTGGAAAAGTGGCATCCTGAGTCTGTGCGGAGTGGCTGGACCAACGGTCTCGGCGACGAGCGTGGTAGCTGCACGGCGCGGGAGTTCCAGACGCTGCTGGCACACATGAAGGCACGCGCAGCCAAGCACCCTCGCCATCAGCACGCAAATGAGAACCAGGCACTGCGTGAGTTGATCAACAACGGCAACCTGCTGTCCCTTGTGCGACACATCAACCTGGCGCTGGGCAACGTTGGCGTGCCGCCTGTCGACCTGGCCTTCTTTGTCCGCCTCCTCAGACCACGACTCACCAGCCTGCAGGTGCAAAGTGCCATCAGCAAATCCCTCACCCGTGGCGTCACCTCACTCTCCCTCCAGATCGCCTGGCTTGACAACCCCAAACCCAGCGACGCCACACTGCACACCCTCCTCCACACCCTCATCAACCGCATCACACCCCACATCACCACCCGACCCACCACCATCGCACTCGTCAACGCCCACCCCATCCCCTCCTTCACCCTGCCCAAGCGCAAAGACCCTTCCTCCTCCTCCTCCTCCTCCTCCTCCTCCTCCTCCAAACGCCAACGCCTCGAATGAACTGACCCCCGTTTGCCGCACGTTTGCACTTGCTCGTCCACCACATCACCATGTCCACCACCCCACCCACCCCGTCCATGACCATGAAACTCCAGGTCGTGATGCTCCCTGTTGCCGACGTTGACGCCTCCATCCGCTTCTACCGCGACTCCGTCGGGTTCAATCTTGACCACGACGTCAACAACGAGGAAACAGGTTTCCGCGTCACCCAACTCACCCCTCCAGGTTCGGACTGCAGCATTGTGATGGGCACAGGCATGCCTGAGCTCGACAAGATGACCCCTGGCGGAATCCGTGGACTCCACCTTGTGGTCGACGATATTGTCGAAGCCCGAACTGCTCTCCTTGCCAACGACGTCACCGTGGACGACATAGTCGACATGCATGGGGTCAAGTTTGCCGCTTTTGCTGATCCTGACGGAAACTCTTGGGTTCTCCAACAGCTCCCTCCCAGAATGGGAGGCAAAAGCGCGTGAGTGCAGAGAGATCCCTGGCTTCCACCGCTTGAGCCACACACCCTTATACAACACACGAACAAGCTTCCAAATCCAAGAACACTCCCCTCCCCCCTTCCTCCCCCTTCTGTTCCTCCCCAAACCCAACCCAACCTCCACGAACCCAAAAATCCATTCCCTCTTCCCTCTCTCCCTACCCCACCTTGTTTTCGTCCAAGAACAACTCGGGCAGCTCCTTGTTCTCCACTACCAATCCCTCACTCAAGCTCGTCCTCCAAATCCTCCATGCAAGCAGCCCACACGCGAGGATCAGCACCAGCAGAAATCGCCAATCCCCTAGCCTCTCCTGCAGGGCCGCCCACAGCACTTCGCTCTCCTCCATGTCTCCCTCACGTCGTGCTTCCCACTCCAACACCCCCTCCTCTTCATTTTGCCCTTGGCTGCCCCGCCTTTGCCTCATCTCACAGCACCAAAACTTGACTGGTCCAAACGGCGCTCCATTCCATTCCCACACCTAACGCAGCCTTTCCATGTCTTCCACCAGTTCCTGTGGCAGTGTCTCCAAGACCCCGGCTTCGGCCAGTGCGTCACGCTGGCCCGCGCAGAACGAGGCACAAAAGTTCTTGAGCCGCCCGCTGGACACCTCCTTGTATGCCACATGCCCAATCGATGCCACGCTGTCCAGATTCACATAGTTGCACAGCTGTGACACGCACCTGTTTGTCAGCACCTCCAGTCCCATGTGCATCCCGGCCTGCAGCAGCGCCGTAAGCTCCTCCACAATCAACTCCATGTTCGATTTGGTCCACGGCCTGCGGAACACTGTGCATGACCCAGACACAAGAAACTCCACCACAGACTTGAGCGTTGCGTGGTTCACCTGAGGGCTCATCGCCACCTTGCCCTCCGAGAGCCCCTCCCCGATCAGCGTTGCCAGAAACGCAGACCGTGCCATCAGGAATGTTCGTGGCGCCACCAGCCTCTCCTGTGCATGTGCCGAGTCGCTGCATACCAGCTCCACCTGCTCCTCCACCGGCAGCGACTCCAGGTCCTGCAGCAGCCGCTCTGCCAGTTCAAAGCTGGATGAGCTTTTCGATGCCAACGCCTGCTCCAGCGATGTGCATCCCCATGCCTCGGCAACCTTGCTCAGCGCCGCCCGTCCGTCCTTGTCGTCCACGGGCGGCAGTTCGGCGGCGTACGCAAAACGCAGCGCCGCCAGCAGCGTGCCCACGTGCTCGTCCTCCACCACTCCCACATTGTCGCTGTCCAGTATGTCGTACAAGCCGGGCAAACGTCCATGCAGCACGTCCTTGTGTACTGCGACACAAACTTTCCCGTCTCCGCTCACCAGCGTTGCATCGGCCTGTCCACTGCTGTTGTCCACCATGGCCCGCATGTCGTTCAGCAGCTCCACATCTGTGTGTGAATTCCGTCAGCACGTGTCAGTGATCCCAGCCGCTTGGGGCGCGTGCCAACCCTGATCTCCACTGCACAATTCTCCCCTCCCCTCCCAAACGCCCCACTCGCCCCGTCTGCAACTCACGTGGAAAGGTAAACCGGTACAAATCATCGTGGAACGAAATGCCTCCGCCTCGGCCACCGTGCATGTACACGGAATTGTCCTGTGCCAGCACCGTCAGCGCGCTGTAGCGTGTGTTCGGCACGTCGCCCACGAGCTGCACGGCCGTCCACGTGCACGACGTCACGTTGAAGAATGAGCACTCGTTGCGAAAGTACCCGTGCAGCACAAACAGGTTGTCGTCGAGCAGCACCGACTGGTGTGCGCTGCGGCCCACGGCAGCCGAGCTCCCGTTTGCCACGCCCAGCAATTCCCAAACGCGTGTTTCCAGATCCAGCGCGTACACGTCACTGCTGTCCCCGGCCTCCGTCTGCCCGCCAAACACAAGCATCTGGTTGTGCGCCGCGTAGATGTGTGCACTGTGGTTGAATCGTGCGCTCGGTCGGTGGCCCTTGGTCACGGCGTCCTCCCACTCCCACATTTTCCGCTCGTCTTCCTTGCCCTGCTGCTCCAGCGACAGTACAAACAACTGGTTGTCCACTCCGTGCCCACCAAACACATACATCTTGCCCTCGTGCACCACTGCCGTGTGCCCGTACCGCGGTTCTGGAGCGTCGTGCAGCACCTTGTGCTTCTCCCACTCCAGCGTGCGCAGATTCAGGAATTTCGGCTTGTTGTCCGAGTCGGTGTTTCCGTGCAACAGACCGCCAAACTTGACCAGATACGGTTCCACGTAGCACAGAGTCCCATTACGACTCTCCTGCGGCAGCACTCCCGTACAACGAAGCTTGCGCCACGTGTACTGTGGTCCACGCGTCCGCGCCGCCTCCAGAGCCGCCTTCTTCTGCGCCGTCCCTGTGGCCGACGACGATGACGACGACGATGATGACGACGACGACGACGATGATGATGATGATGATGACGACGACGACTTGCCAGCCAGCGACCGGGTTGCAAACGGCCGGTAGTTGTCCCAGTCGTCCAAAGCTGCGCCGAGCACGCTCGAGTGCGCCTCCTCCGCCTCATTGGGCGCCAGGTTCACTGCGTACAGGTCGTTCATGCACTTAAAGTCTTTCTGCTTGGGCTTCGAGTCGTCAAACCACAAGCCGCCAAACACAAACAGGTCGTTGCCGACGACGCAGCCCATCTGCTCGCCCCTGGCCGACGGTACGTCGCCCGTGGTCGGCAGGAAGCACGACGGCATGGTGTAGCTCGGGTCCGTGTACCCTGTGTCTCGCGTGCGGCTCGATGTTGTAAATGACGACGACGATGACATGTGGCTGCGATGCCTGCGCCTGCGCAAACACACAACTGCAGTCCCAGGCACATCCACACCGCTGAACACACCATAGCTACCTGTCATGTCAGCGGTCACACAAACCGACGACGTGGTCATCTCTGTCGATGACCCGCCGCCTGGGGACCCTGTGCCGCCTCCGCCCTCTGCCACGCCGCCCTCGCCTCCTTCGTCCGACAGCGATGAAGACGACGACGGCGACGAGGAAGAGGACGAGGATATGGAAGAACCCGTGTATGTGCGTGACCTCCCGGCGCCCATTCCGGAGCCAGTCATCCAGTATGTCCTCCTCGGCCCAAAGCCAAAGTCCAAGTCCAAGAAGAAGCTCAAGAGGCTATTCAAGAAGAAGGCAAGCGAGGAGATCGAAATCAGTGTGGAGCACAGCGTAGTGGAGCGATTTTGGCGCGAGACCCCCAAGGACATCCGTGCTGCCCTTGGCTCTGCCTCTGCCAGCGATGCGTCCTCCTCCTCCTCCTCCTCCTCCTCGCAGACGGTGCCCAAGTGGAAGCGGCTGTTCACAAAGTCATCGTCTTCCTCATCATCATCATCTACCCCGCCAGCCACACCTGGTGACGACACTGCCGGCGACGACCAGGCTGACGCCAGCGCAGAGAGCCCGGACAGCGAGTAGGTTTTGGCCAAATTCGAAGAGCCTGGCTGCCCTCCCAATTGCACGCTGACACTGCTTTCGCCGCCCCTCACACTGCCCCTGCCATCCTCGCCCGCAGCCTCTACCTCGTGGCCGAGTATGTGACAGAGGTGCGCGCCGTCAAACCCGCCCTCGTCAAGTTTGACTACCTCAAGCAGCGGTATCCCGGCCGCGAAAAGAGAGGGTACGTGTCCCCGATTTCGAATCCACGACCCACCCCTTGTGCGCACGTGCCACATGCTAACATCCGGCGGCCCGCCCCACAGCATCCAAATTAACAGCAAGGTCCAGGTGGTCGACTCGCCCACACAGCCAGGTGACGAGCGCTCCGTCAAGGTCCGGGAGATTCCCAGCGACGAGTGGACCCTGGAAGCCGAGGACTTTCGCCGCCGCTGGCGTGAGGCAGAGCGCCAAGAGCTGCTAGAACGCAAGAGAGCACTCCTTGCACGCGTATGTGTTGCACCCTCTTTTCTTCCCGTTCCCACGCCCCGTCCCGAGAAGAATGCCAAAGCCAGCACCGCTGACATTCGCCGCGCCTCCACAGCAACGAGAAAACGCACGCAAGAACAAAGCCAAGCTGCGCGCCAAGTACGGCCTTCCGCCCAGTCCCAGCGAAAGCGACGAAGAAAGCGACGAAGCGGATGGCGGAGGCGAGGCACCGCCTCCCCCTCCCGAAACAGAAGATATCAGCAGCGACGACGAAAGCAGCGACGAAGAGGAACCGGCAGCCGACGGCAACGACAACGTGCAATCCGAAGGAGAGCAAAAGGACGACGCGCAGGCGTCCAGTTCCTCCAAGCCGCGCAAGAAGATCAAGCTCGTCAAGAAAGGCCCGCTCAGCCACGTCGACAGCATGCGAATTCGTGATTCGAGCGTCCTCGAGGACATTGACGCTGCACTGGCAGCCGAAGAGGCCGAGGTGGCCACCGCTGAGGCTGAAGACCTTCGCGTGGCCAAGGGCGGGCGCCGCTACCGTGACAGCGTTGCTCTCACGGGCATCGAAACGCACGCTCTGCAGGCTCTGTTGGACCAACAGCATGCAGACGAGCCAGAAGGGTTTGATGAGCCCGTCCAAGCAGGCGGTGTGATGCCTGAAGAGGAGGACGAAGGCGAAGACATAGAGGACGACGTCGAGGAAGGTGACGAAGAAGATGAGGAGCAGGAAGAGCAGGAGGAGCAGGAGGAGCGAGAGGAGCAGGAGGAGCGAGAGGAGCAGGAGGAGCAGGAAGAGCAGGAGCAGCAACAAGAACAGGAGCAGCAACAAGAACAGGAAGAGCAGGAAGAACAGGAGCAGCAGGAAGAACAGGAGCAGCAACAAGAGCAGGAGCAGCAACAAGTGCAAGGCACTCAGGGTGAGCAGGGTGAGCAACAGCAGGAAGGGGCAGAAGTCGAGGACCTCGGGGAACAGGGCCCGAGTCAACCAGAAGCCTCTGCAGACGACGAAACCACCCTCTCTCCCGAGCAGGCCCAAGATCTACCCACCAAAGACAACGAGCCCAACCCCGACACATAAACCATTGCATTCATTCTCTCCTCTATCCACCCTTCTTCTTCTTCTTCTTCTTCTTCCCTCCTGCCCCGGTCTTGCGATCATTCTCCGCCTGCAGCCGATCTGCAAACTTTCTCCGCTCCTGCGCACGCTTCAACCCAAAGTTCTTGACGTGCATGCGCTGCAAATCGCCCAACAGCAGTTCGTGCATCAACTCATCCCCCGTGATGGCCGTGCAGAACCCTTCAAACGTCACTGCGTTTGTGTTTACCCGCTTCGCTGCCTGCTCCTCCAGCAGACCTGCCAGATGTTCAATGTATGCTGGCTTGGGAGCTGTTCCCTCTGTAAATTGCTCTCTCTGGACACTCAGCTGCATCAGCGCCGTCACAAACACGTTGCGGTTGATTGTGCTGCGCGACGTCAGCGTGCTTCCATGCCCTGTCGATTCAAACAGCCGCTTTGCATACACCAGAAACTCTTGGTACACAAAGTACACCTTGAAGTATGCTAGGTACTGCGTCAGGGACAAGATTGGCGTCCCATCTTCCCCAGCTTCGTGACAAAACCACTCCACCATGTCTTGTACAAACTCCAGTGGCAGGTCGGTGCACAACGTACACAGCAGCTGATGAAAGTCTTGCAGGGAGATCGCAGAAGAGTCTGTGTGCGTCTATCTTGCGTCAGTACCGTCGTTGCAGCTGTTCGCCTGCTCCCAAAAGCACACACACACACACACACCACTCTCTCGAAGTCATGTGCGTCCTAACCACCCTCCTACACCCGCTTCCACAACACACACCAACATCTCGCACACTCTGCTTCCGTGCTCAGCCTGCATCAACACCACCACACAACGCACCCTCGTACGACTGCAAAGAGTCCAGCGCCGTGCGCACATGGTGCACAAACGACCGCCTGTTCCATGTTGTCATTCTCACATACGCAAACTCTCGCCTCACGACATGCTGCCCAAGCTGCACCTGTGTGAAACTTTACGCGCGCTCCCCCTTCCGTCAGTTGTCTGGGCCCTCCCGCTCCCCCCGGGGCTGCCATGCGCTGCTCCTCCCGTCTCCTCCCGTACTGTCCCTTTGCCTGCTCACCACATACTATGCGCTCAGGTACTGCATCGGGTTCGGATGCCTACTCGCCAACATTAGATTCGTCGCGTCCTTCAGGTACAACGCCACCGCGCTCTGCTCCAGATACTCCTCTGACGACAGGTCGAAACGCGCCACTCGCTCATTCTGCCTCTGCTTCAGCTTAAACAGCCGTCCCTGCTTGCTTTCTGCCCCGTCTCCGTGTTTCAGGTCGTATTGATCAACCAGCGACGACGTCCCTCCCTCGTTGGTCCGGCTGCTGCTGCTACTGCTGCTGCTACTACTGCTATGGTTGTTCAAAGACGATCCCAGCACGTGTGTCGACGACGATCCAGACACGAAAAAGGTCCCTTTGTGCATTTTCCTTGCCTACCTACGCGCCTCAGTCGTCTTTGCCCACACGAGCATGTGAAAGCTGCATCCCACCACGGTTGCCACCTGTCGGGTCTGGCAGACGCATACCGAAGCCCATGTCATCGTCGTCGCTTCGCTGTGCGCCCATGTCCACTTCGTCTTCGTCGCTAAAGTTGTCGACGACCACAAGCTCGTTTACGGCCGGCGCCACTGCCGACGCCCGATGATCCCGCTGCAGTGTTGGCAAATCCATGCCCACACCACCCTGTGCCTCCATCTGCTCTCGTCGTTTCTTCAGGAGCACCAAGCCCATCACACCCACCACGGCCCCCAGTGCCAAAAAGTACGTTTTGCTCGAGCTGCGCGACTTGTCCACATCCACCTTGTTTCCTGCGTTGTCCACCGACGCCAAATCTGTTTCTTCATCCTCCTCTCGCACTTGCACTTGTGGGCGTGGTTTGTGCTTCTGGTCAGCAGTTGGCCTTGCGGTAGGCTCCGGGGTCGGCGTCGGCGTCGGTTCGGGCGTTGGGTCCGGTGTCGGTTCCGGTGTCGGTTCCGGTGTCGGTTTGAACGCAGGTACCACCGCAATCGTCTCGCGGTTCGACGCCTCTTCGTTTCCTGCATTCACCAGCTCCAGCTCCAGCATCTTGCCCGCCGAAAGCAGAATCAAGGGATGCGGGCAATTGACCTGACCCAGCAACGACGGATCAATTTCTGCGTCCACCTCTGTCTTCTGCTGCTGGTGCCAAAACACGCACTTGACCCCCTTTGGATTCAAGTTTTGTGCATAGACCACGAAATCGACACGCTTGTTCTCCTCCAGCGTGTCCGGCACCACCTTTTCCACCACAGGCACCGGCACCATCTCTGGCGTCGGTGTCGGCGTCGGCGTCGGTGTCGGCGTCGGCGTCGGCGTCGGCGTTGCTGTCGGTGACGGCGTCGGTGTTGGCGTGTCTGTTGGCGTTTCGGACGACGTTTCTGTCGGATCCTGGGACGCAGAGTTGGATTGTTGCTTCACAATGATCACCACATCCTTCGTTACGACCTCAAACTTCGTGGATTCGCACACGACGGTCTTGCCATGGAACTTTGACGCCGGCCCCAGTTGTCCCCCAATCTCGCAATCGACTTTCGCGTCTTTGGGCAACTCCTTGTCAAGCTCAATGTTCCACAGATCACCGTGATCATATTGCACAGCAACAACCTTGTACGTTCCCGACGCACCGCCTGTGCCCCCTGCCCCTCCCTCGGCAACAGAAGCACCCCCGCGCTGCCCACGACCCTGGTTCCCTGCTTCCTGCACTTCAACAACAATCACGTCCTCCTTTGTCAGTTCCGGAATCCTCGACGTGCAGAGCAACAGAGTTTCGTCCACTGCAATCGTCTGCACCGGGTTCCCATGAATCAAACACGCAACATGTGTGTGCGGCGGCAACTCCTTGCCCAGGGTCACACGCCACATGTCATCCTGTTGAAGGTCCCTCTCCACCTTAATCACTTTGTACGTCCCTGACGCACCTGTGCCCTTTGCCCTTCCCTTCTCCTCTGTCCCTTTCTTCTTCGGCTCATGCTCCTCCATCCCCTTCTCCTCTGTCCCCTTCTTCTTCGTCCCCTCCTCCTCTGTCCCCTTCTTCTTCGTCCCCTCCTCCTCTGTCCCCTTCTTCTTCGTCCCCTCCTCCTCTGTCCCTTTCTTCTTCGGCTCATGCTCCTCCATCCCCTTCTCCTCCATCCCCTTCTCCTCTGTCCCCTTCTTCTTCGTCCCCTCCTCCTCTGTCCCCTCCTCCTCTGTCCCTTTCTTCTTCGGCTCATGCTCCTCCATCCCCTTCTCCTCTGTCCCCTTCTTCTTCGTCCCCTCCTCCTCTGTCCCCTTCTTCTTCGTCCCCTCCTCCTCTGTCCCCTTCTTCTTCGTCCCCTCCTCCTCTGTCCCTTTCTTCTTCGGCTCATGCTCCTCCATCCCCTTCTCCTCCATCTCCTTCTCCTCTGTCCCCTTCTTCTTCGTCCCCTCCTCTTCTGTCCCCTTCTCCTCTGTCCCTTTCTTCTTCGGCTCATGCTCCTCCATCCCCTTCTCCTCCATCTCCTTCTCCCCTGTCCCCTTCTTCTTCGTCCCCTCCACCCCCTGCTCATTGTTCCCCTCTTCACTACGCGTTTGCGCATCAGAAGCATGACGTTGTGGGGTCTCCGCTTCATCGTGACGCACCTCACGCAACACAAGCAATTCTTCGTCCGGATTAAACTCATCTTCCAGCTCACAGATCACTGTCCGCATTCCAGCAGATGTCTCAATCAAGGCCCGACCATTGACCTTCTTGTTGTACACACATTCGTACTCCGTACCCTCCTTCACCGCCTCCTCCGTGTGCACGATCCACTTGTTGCCCGACTTGTGTACCAGACCGCCTTCCTTAACCTCCAGCTCCATGGGCGCTGCTTCCAACCACAGCTCGCCCACTGCCACTTTGTCCGCCACGTCCACACGGCAGGCCGCCAGCTGTACTCCTCCTTCGGGCGTACTTGTATCAGACTTCACCATTGCCTTCCCCAAACGCTTCCCCTTGTACACACACACGTACGCCCCTCTAGGCAATCCATTGCCACTGAGCTTCAGCTTCCACCAGTGCTTCTTCTCCTTCTGCTTGACCATCAGCGGCTCCACCGAGTCCACACCCTTGCTCGCCGCACCGCTTCCGCTCCCTGCCGCACTCGCTGCAACTGGCTTTGGTTCCTGTTCATGCACTTCCACCTCCTCCGTCTTTGGTTCTCCATCGAACATGCATAGCAGCGTGTGTTTCGGCTGCACCGTCGCAGCGCCGCGCCTTCCCTTCACCACACACTCGTATTGTTGCTCTGTCGACACCTCCTCCTCCACAACAACCTTAAACTCGTTCCCCTTCACCTTTTCCACACTCTCCACCGTCAGCGCTCCCGCTGTCCAACATCCGCCCGTGCCAGGTCAGCAAACCTTCAAAAAATGCACACCTCTCCTCATCCCCCCCCCCCCGAAACTCCTGGCTCCCCGTCACACCGCTCGCCACTCACCATTGCCGTTACCCATCACCACAGCAACCATCATTGTCAACAAAATACCCGTAGCCACCGCGGCTGTTGGACTGCCTCGCATCCTTGGCATTGACCTGACCACGACTTGTTTCCCCCAACTGCGCAGCCCGTGCGAACCCACCGCAACCACTCATGTTTGCTCGTGCCACATCCACCACCGTCGTAGCCCGCCCCGCCGCGGCTGCCGTCCTCCAAGCTTCCTCCTTTGCCACCTCCACCGTTTCGGCCGCAGACGACGCCGTCGAAAAAGTCGCCGTCATTGGCGCTGGCCTTATGGGCCGAGGCATCGCACAGGTTGCTGCCAACGAAGCTTCCAAGCAGGTCACCCTCATGGACACCAACCAGGCTCAGCTTGACGCTGCTCGCAACGTCATCGAGAAGCTCCTCGCCAAGGACGTCAAGAAGGGCAAGCTCGACCAGGACGCCGCAGACGCTGCTCTCGCACGCCTTACCACCACCACAGACATTACCCAGGCCGTCCAGGGAGCCCAGGCTGTAATTGAGGCTGCTACTGAGGATCTGGGCATCAAGGAAAAGGTCCTCGCCTCCGTGTTTGACGCCCCCGACCTTCCGGAAAACGCAATCGTCGCCACAAACACCTCGTCGCTGCCCATCACCCGCGTCGCCGGATCCGTGCCATCGGACCGAGCCCACCAGGTTGTAGGCATGCACTTTTTCAACCCTGTGCCCGTCATGCCCCTCGTCGAGGTCATCCCGGCTCTCCAAACCTCGGAGGACACCCTTGCACGCACCCTCGCTCTCGGCAAAGCCATGGGCAAGCAGGTCGTTCCTGTCGTCGACTCTCCCGGCTTTGTCGTCAACCGTATCCTCTGCCCTTACATCAACGAGGCCATCAACGTCCTCGCTGAAGGCATTGCCACTGTCGAGGACATTGACAAGACCATGCGCCTCGGCACAAACGTGCCCATGGGCCCGCTCACTCTCGCCGACTTTGTGGGTCTCGACACCATGCTCTCCGTCATGCGCGTCTTCCACCGCGAGTTTGGCGACGACAAGTACCGCCCCAGCCCACTTCTCGTCAAGATGGTTGACGCCGGCTACTACGGCGTCAAGAGCGGCAAGGGCTTCTACGACCACGCCAAGTGATCACCAAACCACAAAGATGCAATGCAACCTCACCTTTTTGTCCACCGGCGCATCCACACCAAATGTCCACTGCCTCCTCTTCCTCCTCTTCTTCCACCTCGTCACGGCCAGTCGAGGGACTGCTCATTCAGGACATCCTGGACGACTTTCTCGCTGCCAACACCAAAGATGGCACAGGGCAATATGTAGACGAACTTGTGGAGCGCCTGCAGCCCGAGCAGCCTGTCCATTGCCTTCGGTACAAAACCTCAAAGCAGATGGTCACCGCCATCGAAGCCGGCTACGTGCTCGTGACCTTTAGCGAGACCGATGGCGGTACAGAGCTGGGCATTCGAGTGGGGGACCGCGATGCACGCGTGGCCAACCCGCAGCAGGCCGACTTTGACACAAAGGAAGGCCACGTGCTTCTCACGGGCTACTGCAACCTCAACTTTACGCCCATCTGCGTGCAAGCCGACATCGATTTGGACACACAGAAGGGCACGGGCTATGTCAATGTCATGCAAGAGGACGCCTACACACAGGCAATGGGCTGGAAAGCGAAATGAACACCGACTGGGAATCTCGTCTTCCATTCTGGACACAGGCGTCTCCAAAATTTACCAGCCGCTGGAACCGCGCGAGGACGAGCGGCTGCTGCTAGAGCGGCTGCTGCTGCGCGAGAAGCTGCTGCTAGAGCGGCTGCTGCGGCTGCTGCTGCTGCGCGAGAAGCTGCGGCTGAAGGACTTGCCGATGCTGGAGGCAGCACGGCCCAGCGAGGTGCGCGAGGCATACGAGCCAATGCGGCTGGCAGTACGGCCAAGGCTGGTGCGCGAAGCGTACGAGCCAAGGCTGGATGCGGCACGCGACAGAGAGCGCGTGAACGACGACGACGAGCGGCTGCTGCTGCTGCGGGAGGTGCTTGCGCGAGAGCTGTACGAGCGGTAGCTGCGGGTCGACGAGTAGGACGACGAGCGCGAGCTGCGGGTCGGCGAGTAAGACGACGACGAGCGGCTGCTACGGCTGAACGAGCGCGTGAGGCTGGATGCAGCACGGCCCAGCGAGGTGCGCGAGGCATACGAGCCAAGGCTGGACGCAGCACGGCCCAGCGAGGTGCGCGAGGCATACGAGCCAAAGCGGCTCACGGAGCGGGTCAGGCTACGGGTCAGGCTGCCAGTGCGGACCGAGCTGAGGCTTCGGGTCAGGCTCGAGGCGCTGCGGCTGAAGCGGCTGGTCAGGCTCGAGGCGCTGCGGCCAAAGCTTCGGGTCAGGCTAGAGGCGGTGCGGCCGAAGCTTCGGGTCAGGCTAGAGGCGGTGCGGCCGAAGCTTCGGGTCAGGCTAGATGCGGTGCGGCTGAAGCGGCTGGTCAGGCTAGAGGCGGTACGGCCGAGACGTGTGCGCGAAGCGTACGAGCCGATGCGGCTGATGCTGCGGGCAGTGAAGCTGTCCAGCGGGTTCTTGATGCGCGACTGCAGACCAAACGACTGATCCAGCGAGTTGGCCAGACCACGCACGGTGCTGCGAGAAAAGACGCTGGACACAGTGCGGCCCACACGGGTGCTGCGCAGAGACGACAGACCGCGGCTGACGGTCGAACCGATGGAACGGCCGATGCTCGAGGTGGCCACGCGCGAGATCACGCTGCGGCCGAGGGTCGTACCTGCGATACCACGCACGGCAAGGCCACCCAGCTTGGTCACACGACCAAACGGGTTCACCAGACCGGTGGCACCGGCAATGGCGGCGTTGCGCACGCTTCCGGTCTTCAGGTACGAACCGGCAGCGGCACCGAGGCTACCACCAATGTAGGCACCAGCGGGACCACCGATGAGACCACCGATCGTACCACCTGCAATACCACCGTAGGTGGCGGCGTTCTTGGCCACATGGCGGCCGGCGGCACGCAGGCCCGAGGCGGCGTACGAGGCACCGGAACGGACAGCCGAAGCGGCCGAGTTGTAAGCACTGCTGGCCGTGCGCGAGACCCACGAGCGGAAGCCCTGGTCCATGTCCATGATCTCACCGTCGGCCTCAGCCTTCTCCGAGACGTACGACTTGACGTCGTCCAGGGCCTTGATGGCCTTGCCGACCTCAGCACCCATGGTCTCCAGCGGGGATGCCTTGACAAACAGGGCACCACGCGCCGTGAACGTGTGCGACAGACCGCGCACGCCGTTCTTGGCAATCGCACGCCACATCTTGATGGCCTTGTCTGCCTTCTTGATGCGTCCGCCCGCGCGCTTCAGCAGCACACGCATGCCGCTGTTCTTCGAGTTCTTGTACTCCCTCTTGAGCAGGTCGTAGCGACGGCGCATGCCGTGGCAGACAACCTTCCACTTGCGACGAGCATCCTCGGTCTGTGCTGCCATGCGCTCGTACGAGTGCAGACGGGCACGGGGGATGCGCACCAGATGGCGCTCACGAACGATATGACCCCTGCAAGTGTGTGTTTGACGCTGTGTCAGTGTCCACTCTGGCCTCCTTGCAGAATCCTGCTCCCAAGCGCCGGTCCCAAACGCGGCCTTGGGAGGGTGTTTTTGCCCCAATTTCCTTCCGCCCCGCGCTCGTTTCCCGTACCCGCGTTGTTTCCGCACGCCACGCCCACTGAGCCAAATGCCCGCACCGTGGGATACTGCCAACACGCGCGGTCGCGAAAGGCAGCACACAGGTGTGCATCAGACGTTGCAGCAAGTTGGCGTGCGGGCGAGCGGGAAAACACGTTTGGACAAAGCGGTGGCGAGAAAAAAAGGGTCTCCACGCAAATTGCGTTTCGCAAACTTACAGCACCTTGCGGCGAGCCTTGAGGTCCTGGCTGTCAATCTTGACCAGACGGCCGCGAATGAAGACGCTGTCCTCATCAGAGACGTCGTCGCTGCTGCTGGAGGCTGCGCTTTCGCTGTCCTCCAGTTCGTCGTTCGAGTCTGCCGAATCGGTGGACTCGTTGGAGGAAACCTCCTGCTGCTGCTCCTGCTCTTCGTCGCTGGAGCTGCTGTCGCTGCTGGCCAGCAGCTGCTGGGCAACGGCAACCTCGTCCTCGGGCAGAGCGTCGGGGACGGCGGTGGCCTCGTCAAACAGCTGGGCGGTGCGGTCCGCAGCCTCATCGGCGGCGGTCTGCTCCGGAGTCTGCTCGGTTGCCACCTCGGCCGTGGCCGCCACCTCGGTCACAGCAGGGGCGGACACGACAGAGCGCTGCTCAGCCACGTTCTCGACTGACACAGCCGACACGGACGCAATGAGCAAGCATGCAATTGCGAAGAGAACGAAACGCATGTTCAGAAAAGGGAAAAAGTGGGGATTGTGTGGCGAAGCAGGCGCTCGGCCTGGCGAGGCGATTTTTTTTCTCCTGGCTCATCGTGTGTTGTGCTTTCTGCTTCACGCCGCTAGCGAATTACCAGCGGCCACCACGGCGGCCGCTGCTGCGTCGGCTGTACGAGCGAGTGCGGCGGGGGCGGTACGAACGCACACGACGGGTCGGGCGACGGTACGTACGGCGGGGACGGTAGGTGCGCACACGACGCACACGACGGGTCGGGCGACGGTACGTACGGCGGGGACGGTAGGTGCGCACACGACGCACACGACGGGTCGGGCGACGGTACGTACGGCGGGGACGGTAGGTGCGCACACGACGCACACGACGGGTCGGGCGACGGTACGTGCGACGAGTCGGGCGGCGGTAGGTGCGCACACGACGCACACGACGGGTCGGGCGACGGTACGTACGGCGGGGACGGTAGGTGCGCACACGACGCACACGGCGGGTCGGGCGACGGTACGTGCGACGAGTCGGGCGGCGGTAGCGGTACGTGCGCACACGACGCACACGGCGGGTCGGGCGACGGTACGTGCGACGAGTCGGGCGGCGGTAGCGGTAGGTGCGCACACGACGCACACGGCGGGTCGGGCGACGAGTCACACGACGGCTCGGGCGGCGGTAGCGGTACGTGCGCACACGACGCACACGGCGGGTCGGGCGACGAGTCACACGACGGCTCGGGCGGCGGTAGCGGTACGTGCGCACACGACGCACACGACGGGTCGGGCGACGAGTCACACGACGGCTTGTGCGGCGCGACATCCTGCGAGCATAGCGCCTAGCAGTGGCACCGGTACGGCGAGTCGGGCGACGAGTCACACGACGGCTTGTGCGGCGCGACATCCTGCGCGCATAGCGCCTGGCAGTGGCGTTCGAACGGCGAGTCGTCGACGTGCGCCTCACAAGGCTGCGGCGCGACATCCTGCGCGCATAGCGCTTGGCGGTCGCGGTCGACGATCTCCTGTTGGAGTAACGGCTGGCGAAGCGACGCAGGTTCTTGGCCGCACGCACGGTCGTCTTGCCCGCCCAGTTGCCAAAGCGCTTGGACAGACGGTCGTAGCCGCTCAGCTTGCTGGCCGTGCTCCATGCATGTCCCTGAGCCTGCTTCACGGCAAACTTGCCTGCAGCGCGAGCAAGCTTGCTCAGGCGCGTGCGGCTAGAAATGTACTTGCTTGCGCTGCGGT
This sequence comes from Mantamonas sphyraenae, assembly GCA_026936335.1. Classification (NCBI taxonomy): domain Eukaryota; family Mantamonadidae; genus Mantamonas; species Mantamonas sphyraenae. Next base: position 19,533 of record JAPMXV010000012.1, read on the forward strand.
ACAGACCAGTGGCCCGGGTCACAGCACGGCGCACAAGAGCAGAGCGAGACGCGTACTTGCCGATCGAGCTCTTCTGCAACGAGCGCAGAGCACGTCCACCATAGCGATCAATCGTGCCTCGGATACCTCCGTTGGACTCCACAGCACGCACCACGCTCTTCACAGCAGAGTGGCCCAGCGCACGCGACACAACGCGCGTAATCGCAGCCTTGCCCCACGACGTCTTGGCTGCAATCTTGCCCACGGCGCCCACGCCGCGCAGCACACGGTCAAACGGGATAGCTCCCACCACGCCTGCAGTCACAGCCCTGGACGCACGCCTCGTGGTCAGGTAATCACCGGCAGCGCTGCCCAGAGCACCTCCAATGGCTGCTCCTGCGGGGCCAGCCACAAGACCACCGATAGCACCGCCTGCGATGCCACCGATCGTCGATGCGTTCTTGTACGCCACCTTGCCGGCCCAACGAGCACCACGTGCAGCATAGCTGCCTGCAGTCCTCACTGCGCTCGACGCCGCGTTGTACGCGCTGCTTGCCTTCGACGACACCCAGCTCCTAAAGCCGGCATCCTCCACCTCGTCAAACTTCCTCGAGCGGTACTGACGCAGAGCAGACAGGCCAGAAATGGCCTCGCCCACCTCGGCGTTCACCTCCTTCAGCGGGTTGTAGCGGACAAACAGCGACCCGCGCGAGCTCACGCGGTGGCTCAGACCACGCACGCCAGCCTTGGCAAAGCCACGCCACAGACCAATGGCGTTGTTGGCACGCTGCAGGCGCTTCGACACCAGACGCAGCATGCGGCGGTAAGAAGAGCTGGAGCGTCCGCGTGCGGAGGAAAGTTCCGAATCCAGACCCTTGCGCTCCTTGTGGAAGATGCCCACCAGATCCTTGTAGCGGCGGCGTGCCTTCTGCATACGGTACGCAACGTGCTCATACGACACCAGGCGCTCCGGCGCAACACGACGCAGATGGCGTCGCCTCACGCACGTGCCACTGCAGGCGTGTGTGCACGTGTTAGCCTTTCGGAGTGCACGCAAGCACAAAAAAAGGGCGTTTCGTGAAAAAAAAAGGGGTTTCCGCCCACGCCGCTCAACCACCCCCTGTCGCATACCGGCAATCCCAAATCGCCCAAACTTACAACAGCTTCCTGCGCACACGCTTCGGCGGGATGACGCCAATAAGGCGGGGCTTCACACGGATCGGCATCGAGCGGGCGTCCTCGACATCCTCGTCGCTGCTGCTGCTGCCTTCCTCTGAAGCATCCTCTGCCTCCACCTCGTCATCGCTGCTGCTGCTGTCGCTCTCCTCGACATCTGCCTCGTCGTTCTCGTTGTCCGAGTTGGACGACGACGAGGCGTTGTCCTGAGCCTCCTGCACCTCATCATCCGAAGACGACGAGTCAGACGACTGCATGAGCGTGTTCACGACCTCGCTCTCGCTTTCGCTGTCGGCATGCACTGCGGCCACGCACGCGACCAGCATCATAGCCACCAAGACCAGGGTCACTCTCATGGTGGGTAGTTTTTGGGTTTTGGGGGGGTTATTTGTGTGCCTCCACACGCGCGGTGCAGCCGCAGCCGCCTCCTCTCTCACCTCCTCGCTCACCTCCTCGCTCGTTGCACCAACAGCAACCCCACAACCACCACCACCAACTCGGCCACCCACGGCCCAATTTCCCCTCCCAACCATTCCTCCACCAGCGCTTTCCACTGTCGCCATGCTTCCCGCCCCACAAACCGCACCATCAGCGCCATGATCGCAGGCAACGCCCACGCCAGCGTCCACACAAGTCCTACTGCCCACGCAGACAACAACACCCCGGCAAAGACCATCGCCGCTTCCCACCCCAGCGCTTGCCACTGTACTTCTCGCAGCCCTTCCCGCTCACCCACATCTCTCTGGTGAGCCCTCCCGTCCGCCCCACCACGCCCAATCCACATGTCTGCGCCCGCAACTGTGTTTCCTTCCTCCTGCCTGTCCAACCCCGCCTCTGCATCCACTCCGACTTCCACACGCTCCTCTTCCTCCCCCGGCCCGCCCACACACACCACCTCCACCCGCCCCGCCTCACCCACCTCCACGGCCACTTTCAACACCCTATCTTCCTCTTCCTCCCCTCCATGCACGTCCAGCAGCTCCACCACTCCTCCGGCAACCGCATCTGCTGCTCGTTGCAGCGAACGCGCTCCTTCGCTCTCCACATAATGCTGAGCCACCAGTGCCCGTTCTGCCTTCTCGCCCCAATGCAGCTCCACCCCGTACGCACTCCGAAGCCGTCTCTGCAACGCGTCCAGCTTTGCTCGCATCAAGGCCACCAGCTCTCCTCTCGTAAACGGCAGAAACACCACTGTCCGGTCCACACGAGCCACAAACTCCTTCTTACGGAAGGGATTCCGCCCTTTCGCGAATGTCTGTCCGTCTCCGTACAGTGCCAGCACACGTGCCACCAGGGCCTCGTACCCTGCGCGATCCACCTGTCCGCCTGCCTCTGCCACCCACTGGCTAATCTGTGCTGCTCCGAGGTTCGTCGTCATCACAAACACTGCTCCGGAGCAGTTCACCACGCCGTGTTGCTGGTCCCTCAGATGGCCCTCATCAAACACAGGCAGCATCAAGTCCGGCACCGCGTCCGCGTGTCCCTTTTCCATCTCATCCAGCAGCACCAGACGCCGTGGCTGCTTCTGTAGAAGCTGTGTCAATCTTCCCCGCTGTCCCGCTTCTCCATATCCCATGGCCGGTCCTACAAGGCTTGCAATAGCGTGCCGCGCTTTGTAGTTCCCCATGTCGATCGGAAACGGTTCCGCCACGTCGTCCAGACCCACGTCTGTTCGCCACGCTGCCACACGTCGGGCCAGCTCTCCTTTCCCTACACCTGATGGGCCCACAAACAGCAATACCAACGGCTTGGATGTGTCCCCCAGACCAAGCTGCCTCGCACGCACTGCGTTTGTCACCACCCGCACCGCATGTTCCTGGCCCACAAACGTCGACAGAGCAGACGGCAATGCAATGACAACCGGCAGCAACAGTGCAGCCAACAGCACGGCCACCGCCACCGCTCTGCCAACCATGCGTAGAAGCCGCTCGCTTTGCGCCGCCGAGCGCTCGCAGTCTGTCTCCCTGTGACGTCATCACTCCCAACACACACCCCAACTCATCTCGGATCAACAAACGTTCACTCATCCATTCGTCACTCCTTCTTTCCCATCCCATCACACTCTTCTCCTCACAGGCGCTCAATCACCACGGCAATGCCCTGGCCACCTCCGATGCACGCGCTGCCCACGCCATACGTAAGATCACGCTCCACCAGCTGGTGTGCCAGGTGGCCCATGATGCGCGAGCCACTTGCGGCCAGCGGGTGGCCCAGCGAAATGGCTCCACCATCCACGTTGACCTTGTCCCAGTCCACGTTGAGCTCACGACCAACAGCCAGTGCCTGCGCGGCAAACGCCTCGTTGATCTCAATCAAATCCATGTCCTTCACCGTCATGTCGATCTTCTCAAGGGCTGCACGCACGGCCGGCACAGGCCCAATGCCCATCACAGTCGGCTCCACACCAAACACTGCGTACGACACAATGCGCGCCAGCGGCTTAAGGCCATGCTCAGCCACCATGTCGTCGTCCGCAAGCACCAGGCTTCCCGCGCCGTCGGTGATGCCCGACGCGTTGCCTGCGCTCACCGTCCCATTCTCCTTAAACAGCGCAGGCAAACGCGACAGCGCCTCCAATGTCGTCTGAGGACGCGGTCCCTCATCCGTGTCAAAGTGCACCAGACCCTTGCGTGTCTTGATGTCCATCGACTGGATCTCCGAGTTGAAGCGTCCGGCCTCGTTTGCCTCTGCCCAGCGCTGCTGCGAGCGCAGCGCAAACTCGTCGCACTCCTCCTTCGAAATGGAATACTTCTCCGCAAGGTTCTCCGCCGTAATGGCCATCGGCACCTTGGCGTGAGAGTCTGTCAGCGCTGCCCACAGCGTGTCCTCCATCGGCGGGTTCTTGCCCAGCTGCGTGCCAAAGCGCACCCCACGCACAGCGTACGGCGCCTGCGACATCGACTCCGTGCCGCCTGCAATGCCCGACTTGGCCTCCCCCAGCTGCATCTCCTTGGCGACCTGGATAATCGACTCGAAGCCGCTTCCACACAGACGGTTCACCGTCAGAGCGGGAGTCTCGATGCTCAGACCCGACTTGAGTGCCGCGTGCCGTGCCACATACGCCGTGTCTGCCGCAGTCTGCGCGTTTCCGTACCGTGGCCAGGGTGTGCCAGACTGCGCGTTAGCGAGAGGGTTTTGCGGACATTCCGGCGACCAAAACACCAGCACAGAAAACTGCGCCCCTTGGCTTCACCCATACCCTGCCTCTGCACGCAAACGCAAACCCACCTGAGACACATTGCCCATCACCATGGTGTCGATCACCTCTGCCGGCAGACCGCTTGCCTCGATGGCTGCAGTGGTGGCCACCACTGCAAGCTGCGTCGGCGTCTTGTCCTTCACCGCACCACCAAAGTTGCCAAACGCCGTGCGCTTTGCGGCCACAATGTTGATGTTCTTTGTCAATGCGTTGCGAGTCGACATGTCGGATTGATTCCTTCAAACACTTGGATTTTGAGATGGTTTGCCCGCCGCACGACTCAAGCAAATCCGCATAGCACACACACCACCATGTCCAGCGCCACTGATCAAGATCCAAGTGCCACCACTGTGTTGCAGCGAAAGGCTGCTGAAGCAGACCTGGACGCGGTCCTGAAGCTCCTCCGCAAGGGGTTGGATGACATCGACGTCCCCGACAGCGACGGCAAGACGCCGTTGATGCTGGCCACACGTAGCCGTGCCACAGACACAGTCAAGGCGCTCGTAGACGCTGGCGCAGACGTGAGCCTTCGTGACGACATGGGCTGGACGGCGCTGATGCTCGCCAGCTGGCAAGGTGACACAGACACTGCACAAGTGCTGTTGGACGCAGGAAGTGACGTCAACGCTGCCACTGCCAAGGGTGCCTTCACTCCTCTCATTTACGCCGCTCAGGAAGGCCACACCGAAACTGTGCTGGCTCTGCTTGCCGCGGGCGCAAACGCGTCCTCCGCCCTCGCAGACGGCAAGACCGCACTGGACATGGCCAAAGCAAACGAGCACAAAGACACTGTTGCTGCTCTCACTGATGCTCTCGACAAGTGATTCCCTTCCGCATCGAGCACAGGCGCCGCGTGACAATCCGAACAAACGTCTTTGTCCACAATCCAATCGACAGCCCCTCCTCTCCTCTCCTCACCTCACCATGGAATCATTCCTCCTCCTGCCATTCCTTCTGCTCTCCCCGTCTTGCTGCAGCTGTTCCCCCTCTCCCACCACCCCCCAGCCCACCCAACCACTCTTCTCGGTCCTCCCTTTTGCGGCTGCCATGACGTCCCATCTTGATCTCCGCTCCGCCCGATTAGTGGCTCTATTTGCATGCTTTGATCTCTTCTTTGCCATCCTCCTCATCACCGCGGCCTACAAGGAGGCCACCGACGCCACCCCCTCGCTCTCCTTGCTCAACTTTCTCTTCCCCACAGCCACGTTTTTCCAGACCTCCCTCTTTGATGTCGCCGTAAGTGTGCTCCACATGCACGTGCCCGCACCACAGCCCCACCCTCAAGCACGGCCTCTCAGCAATCGGGACCCCAACTTGTCCACGCCACCTTGCCTTGCTACAATTTTTTTCCCGCCCATTTCCAACGCCTAATCCCTCCGTGCGCCGCCTGCATCTGCCCACCTCCCTCCAGTGTCTGGCCTTTGTGCGCTCTGCGTCCATTTTCACCTATTACTACCTCATGACGCGCTCTTCCATCCACATTTGCGCCGCTTCGGTCGCCGTGACGACCATCTACCTTGTTGTCAAGTGCACCATGTACACAGCCTGGACCATCTGGGCCGCCAACATCATGCTGGTCACATCCTTTCTCATCCCGTGGACCGAGGCCTATCTCGTGCTGGCCAACACCCGTCCTATCCCAGTCGAATTGGCCACTCCAGGCAAAATCCAATCCACCGAGCGAACCCCGCTCATCTACGCCCACTCTGAATCGGGCCGTTCCGTACACTCCATGCACACTGTCCCAGAAGCCCAGCCGCAGGCACCTCCTCGCCAACCTCCACTGTATGCCGCCGCCCAGAACGCACACACACACCCGCAGTACGACGACGAGTACGATTCGGGCGATCTAGGCTACGACTATGTTGGCCCGTCTCGCCAATCGTATGCCTCCGACTCGATGTACTCCTCCGACACGGACTCGGACGAGGACTTTAAAGATGCCAACGGGGACAATTACCACGAGCTGATGGGACAGCACGAGGTGTACCTCGCGTCAGGAGGCGGCCGCGTGCATCACCATCACCACCATCACCACCAGCACCATCAGCACCACCATCGTCCGCAAGACATGCCACCCTTTGTCATGACCCCGTGGGAGCCGCCCCGGGCCACGCACAGGTTTGCAGACCAGCTGGACGACCTGGTCGAAAGCATTCTGATCAAGGCAGACGGCGGCAGCGAAGACGGCTGGCAGGTGCAGGGCACCACAGATGGTATCACTGTGGCACTGAAATCCATGGACGACGGTAGCAATTGCATGCGCGGACGTGGTGTCATCCATGCGCCCGTGTGGGCGTGCATGAACTACTCGCGCGACTTTGACCACAAGCCGACCTGGGACGAGCAATTTGAAAAGGGTGAGAATGTGGAGGAGCTGGACGGCTTCTCGGTCATCGCTCGCCAATGCTTCCACGGCCAGTTTGGGGTGAGCAAGCGCGACTTTGTGATGCTGGGCACCTGGCGGGAGGAAGACGATGGCACTGTCATCCAAGTTGGCCGCAGTGTGGAGCATCCGGACATGCCCGAGCAGGACGGCTACACGCGTGGCCACATCTTTATTGCAGGATTTGTGTTTCGGCCCCTGGACGACCACACCACCGACGCCACGTATGTGGTGCACATGTCGCCCGGCGGCCAGATTCCACAGTTTCTCATCAACCAGGTTAGCAAGCAGCAGCCCATGTCACTGGCGCGCATCCGCGATCAGCTCGAGTCCATGGACGAGCACGAGTACGGCACCGAGCCCTTTGACCCTGCCCACCCGCCGCGTGTGGAACGCAAGCGTCTGGCACAGGAACACGCCGCACAGCAGCAGCAGCTGCAGTTGCAGCACCAGCAACAGCAACAGCGACAGTACCAGCAGCAGGCGGCACAGAGGCAGTATCACCCTCAGCAGCAGTATCCTCCCCAGCACCAGCATCGTCGCCTCAGCCGCAGCAACAGCCGAAGCAGCATTGGCAGCCGTGACAGCAGGACCAGTCGCACCAGCCGTGCAAGTCGCACCAGCCGTGCAAGCCGTGCAAGCCGGGCCAGCGGACCCAGGCCTCCTGCCGCTGCCTCGTCCGCACAGTTGGTGGCTCGCAAGCCTCCGCGCAGACACCACGAGCACCAGCACAGACACCAGCACCGCACTATGGCGGACGGACGCGTGGTGGACCGCGTGGTGGATGTGGACCGCGTTGTGGAAGAGCAGGAGGACGACGAGCCCGAGCCGCAGTATGTGCCGCAGCAAGCTGCCCCCGCCCGCCTGCAGTCAAGCCAAACGCACCAATCGCCTCACAAACACAGCCAGCCGCAGTTTCAACCTCAACAGCAGCCACAATCTCAGCCCCAGCAGCAGCAACAGGTGTATAGCAACCAACATCTGAATCTGCCTGCAGAGGGTGGCATCGACGACTTTTCACCCTCCAGCATGACCACCAACGTGCCCCACGAGTCGCCTCAGTATCGTCCCGGCTCCCAGCGCTCAACGTACAAGTCTGCCAGCCGACTGACCAAGGAGAACGTGGGCGCACTGGGCAGCGTCAAGCGCGCACACCACCCGTACACTGAGGAGGAGGACCAGTTCGAGGAGTTTGACGAGGAAGACGACATGTACGCCATCCACGAGGTGGACGAATTCGACGAAGACTTGACGGTGGACACCGATGGCGCAAGCACGCCGCGTGGTGCAACCGCAGCCTCGGGAGGAGCGGGGAGCAGCACGGCTGTGGCGAGACTGGACTCGTCTGCACCTGCGCTGCACACCTCCTCACCTGTCACCAGTCCCCACAAGCGCGTGCGTGAAACCGTGACGGAAGTGACCACGACGCGGGAGACACGCATTTCGTCGGCACACTCAGAAGTAAGCTACCGCAGCGAGGGGTCGCTGCCCACGGCCGAACTGTACGCACGCAAGGTGGAAGAAGCGTTTGACGACCTGGAAGGCTATGCATTTGACGAAGAGGGTTGGGAAGACTTGGGGGTCATCGACGACGTCGTGTGCCAGCGCATCGAGATGGACGACGGAACACAGGTACTGCGCGGCAGGGGCCGCATCCAGGCTCCTGCTTGGGCGGTGCTTAACTTTGCCGTGGATCCCGAGGCCAAAACACGCTGGGACAGCAACTTTGTACGCCACGAGGTGCTCGAAGAGCTGCCTGGACCGCCGTACATCCGTGTCCTGCGGCTTTGCTACAAAAAGATCTTTCCCACCACGGCGCGCGACTCGGTGGTGCTTACGTCGCAACGGTACAACCGCAAGGTCAACGCCTACCAGGGGGTGGCTACGAGCATCGAACGCACGGAAAGGCCGATCGGTTACGAAGACTATGTGCGTTCCACCGTGCATGTGGCAGGCTGGGTGGCCATCCCCGTACAGGGGCAGGAGGATACTGCCTGCGACCTCACCTACGTCGTGCACGCCAACGCGGGAGGAGTCATCCCGTCCTGGTTGGTCAAACAGGCTGCCACGCAGCAACCCACACGCATCAACAGCATCCGCCTGAGCATCATGGGCCAGAGCGAGGACGAGTGGTTGCGCGAGCCATTTGAGGGGTTTGTGGAGTGAATGAGTGAGAGAGAGATCAACCCAACACATGTACATAACATCTCGCACGATCATGCCTCTGCTTTGCCCTCTGCACGAAGCCACTCGCCCAGCCAAACGATTGGGTCAAAGTCGCGAAGCGGATCGGCGACCTCGCGCTCCACGCCTGGTCTCATCATGTCACGGGACCAGGGCACACGCTTCTGCTGGTAGTGCTGCACGTGGCGCATCAACGCCTCCAGGCCCTGCTGCACGAGGGTGTTGACCTGCACCCGTTCGAGGTAATCGTTGTGGTCCTCGTCAGCCCACTTGAAGTCTTGCAACAGATAAAAGTCGAGAGTGCGCTGTTCGAGCAGGTCGTACACATGAAAGGCATTGTGCAGCGTGGCCGTGTCCTTGACAAGGAAGAGGTGGCCGTGTTCGTCGCGATATCCGACGTCCACGTGCTCATCACCCACCAGACCTCGCAGCATGGTCAGCACCTGGTCCACCTCGAGCGAGCGTGGGAAGCTGCCGGACACGAGAGGACCCACGGGCGTGCTGTCGACGCTACCGGACAGCACAAACGCCTCAAAGGCCACCTCTTTGCGTTGCCGCACGGCGTCGGTGACCACCACCACCTCCAAACAGCGGATGGGCTGTTCCATGTACATCTTCAGGGCTTCGTCCAGGTGAGCCTGGGTCAGCAGCACGCGTGTGCAGTCGTCGTGCATGTCTGCGTCCAGGCGCACGTCGACGTACTTGAGACGGAACGAGGATGCCATGCCATACAGCGCACCCAAGTGTTTGTAGAGAGCGTCCACGGGGGTGTCGGGCATAATCTGGCAGGCCACCTCGTGGTCGCCCAGGTAGCAGAGCAAGTTGACGGCAACGTTGGGCCCCTTGTCAGCCAGATCCATGTCGTCGTCGTCATCCACATCCTCGGGATCCACGAGCCACAGATGGCAGTAGTGTTCGCGGGACAGCATGTGATAATGGAAGGCCATCTCGAGGTCTTCGTTGTCACTGACAAGAAACTCCTCGCGTTCGTCGGCGCTGACTTGCAGCACGAGCTTGAAGAGCACCTGGGAGACGCCCAGCATGCTGCACACCTGTGCATGCAACACGTCATACTCCAGGTCCACGGGCACGCTCACATCCAGCGTGGGCAGTACGGGCTCCCCTTCCTCAAGCTCCTCCTCGTCTTGCAGATGGATGCGCAGGTGCACCTGATCCATGGCAAAGTCCTCATCCTCGTCTTCCTCGTCCTCATATTCGTCCTCGTCCTCGTCCTCGTCGTCATACTCTGCCACCTCGCCGTCCTCGTAGGCATCCACGTCCGCATCCGCATCCGCCTCTGCATCCAACTCGGCCAGCAGGCGTGTGACTTCGTCGTGGCGTGCACTTGGTGACATATCCTGCAACGAGTCGCTGTTGAGCAGCTGGTTCTGCGGTCGAACGGCCTGCATCACAATGACGTCGGGTGTGTCGTGGGCCTCCTTCCATTGTTGCCACTGATCATCGCTGTGCAAGGGCGCCAGCGCACCTGATCCGCCTTCGTCGGCGTAAAGCATGCAGTCCTCCAGGCCAAAGTAGTCCGAGGCCCAGCGTTGGGCGTGGGCCAGGTCCGCGGCCGCGCTGACCATGCTTTCCATGACCTCGTCCTCAAAGACAAAGCGTACGTGGAGGGCGTTGGACAGGTCGGAGGTGTTGAGCAGGTCGAGGTGGGAGGTGTCACTGTCTGCCAGCTCCAGCTGGACCGGAAGCGAGGGCCCGGCCTCGTGTTGCCTCCACAACGCGTCGGTCCAGTGCAGATGCGACACCAGCTGCACGCGTAGGGCATTGTCCTGTGTCACATGATACAGGTTCATGTTGTTCACCTCCATGTCGTCCATCACATCCTGCTGGAACTCGCCCAGGGCTGGGATGTTGTACAAGTCCACCTCCTGCTCCAGCGAGCGCTCGCCAGCCGTGACTGCCACAGTGACAAAGTGTTTGCCCAACAGCGGCGTGGGTCGAATGGCGGGCGGATGTGGATGTTCTGTGGTGTGTGTGCGGTGTATGGGTGCGAGTGAGAGTGTGTGAGAGGCACGCTCGGACACGGAAGGCGAGGCTGGCTCAACGTTCGGCAAATCGGCCAAAGGGCGCGTGCGGAACGCAGCCGTGTGCACACATACCGGTGGCAAAAAGGGCAAACCACAAGTCCCAACGGTTCTTGTGGTACGTGGAAAACAGGCGCGGGAGCACGGATGGTGTGTTGACCGGGCGCACGCTGCCGTTGTGGTTGTGAAAGTAAAGAACGGGGTCTTTGAGGGCCTCCTCAGCGCTGATGGCAGGCGAGGAGAGGTTGAGACGTGAACCCAGGGAGCGCAGGAGCCACTTCATCTTCTTGGAGGAGCGAGAGGACTCGAGGTCGTCGTAGGTGACGTCTTGTGGCAATTCGCCAGCGTCGAGCAGCTGCTCCAGCAGCTGCTGCCACCAGGCGGCCCCCCCGTCCTCTTGCTCGGCACTCACGGGAAACGCCTGTGTGACATGCGTCTCGTAGTGCAGGATGGGAATGTGAGTTGTCGACATGGGCCGAGCGAGAGATTTTGGTTGATGCGGTGGGTGTGTCGCCTGCGCCGCGGCAGGCAGCACAAAAACGTACAGCTGACAAATGTGAGTAGCCGTGTGTGGGCCAACGTCGATGGAATGGAAGGCGCACCGTAGAGAGATGCTGACAACGAATGTGTGTGTGTGTGTACGTGTGGTTGTGCGCTTGTCGTACGTGGCTGTGGCGTGCGCTTTGCTTGGCGGGTTGTTTCTCAGATGGCCACCAACGGAGCACTCGCATGCGCATACGCCGCCCTGATCCTGGACGACGAGGGACTTGGTGTCACCGTGAGTTTGCTCTCTGCCTGCGTGTGTTCCCCACAACCCTCTTTGTGTGTGCAGCCTGGCGTGCATGCCTCTGTATCGAGCAGGGTGTGTGCGAAAAGCGGCACGCAAGCGGCAATCAGCCCTTTTTCTCGGCAAGCCGCTTTTGCAAGCCCTCCCGCCGCCCTCGGCCCAGGTCTGCACAAGGCTGCATGTGCACACAGGGTCAAACACACAAACACAGCGCATGTGTTTGTGTGTCTGCAATCTCCGTGTGCCTCGACATGCTTGCCTGTGCGGCCTTGGCTGTGCATGCGGTGCACATTTCGCTCCCGCGAAAACCCTCATTGCGGCACGTACACCTTGCACGCGTCCCATCCAATCATCGGATGCTCTCCAAGCGCTGCAGCCACCCGTCGGCAATCGCCTGCAGGTGGAGATGGCCTTGGATGGATGCCTGGTCGCGTGTACGGGCCGTGGCAAGAAGGGGGGTGCTGTGTGCAAATCGTGATGTCCCTGTACCCTCCCCCCCCTTCCCCACAGCGGAACCGCATGCTCACACCACACACGACTCACAACTGCAACCCACAGTCGGACAACATCAACAAGATTGTTGCCGCCGCTGGCCTCGACGTCGAGCCCTACTGGCCGGACCTGTTTGTGTCCATGGCTGAGAACCAGTCCATCAAGGACCTGGTGACCAGCGTTGGCACTGGTGCAGGTGCCGCCGCTGCCCCGGCCGCCGCTGGTGGTGATGCTGGTGCCGGCGCCGCCGCCGCCGACGACGACAAGGACAGCTCCAGCGAGTCCGAGTCTGACGACGACATGGGCTTCTCCCTGTTCGACTAAGGTGTTTTGCTGGTTTTCCGGAACCACGTCTTACCTCCAAAGTAAACACAGAGAATTGTCATCGCAGTCACCACAGTCACTGCACGAGAGTGCAAGGGTCGTCTTCCCTGTGCGTCGATGTGTTCCCGTGTGTGTTCTTTCCGGGATCGGCTTCTCGCCGCCTCTCCTGGCCACCACACCGCAACACATCCCATGTCAGCATCTCCTCTGCGCCCTCACTTGCAATTCCCCGTAGCTCCCACTTCACTGCACACACGCAATCTCTGTCTCGCTCTCCTGCACCCCCAACCAAAAACCCACTCCAAAAAAACCACCCTGCTCATGTCCTACGACCCCAGTGAAGCGTCCAGCTCAAACTCAATGCCACGTGGACGTGGTGGGTCGGCACGCAGAGGAGGAGGCGGCTCTGTGCAAGCGTCGGTATGTGCCTGTGCAAGGGCTTCCGCAGGCCAACGGCCTCGTTCCCAGCCCCATCCCCCTCCAAGTCTCATCGCCCGCAACCGGCCCTTGCTCACCCACCATCTACACAGTCATCTCTCACCTTCCTCCTCATGGAGAATGCTCTGGACAAGCTCAAGCTCCTCAACTACGAGAAGGACTTTGCCAAGCCACGGTGAGTATTTTGGCGCCAGATCCCGCGCTCACGTGCCCGCCACCCAGCCAGCCCTTTGTACTATTTGCAACCCCTGTGAATGCACAGCCCGTGCCACCATCCACCTCTCTTTCCGCCTGCCCTGTAACCGCAACATACCTGTATGCCATCAGCACGGTGTTTCCTCGCTCACAACCGTTTCCCCCAGCAATCTGGAGCCGCTGCACCGCTTCTCCTTTGCCCAACCCCAGGAAAACACACATGAACAGTTTCTGTACTTTACACGCCTCATTGCTTGGCTCCTCATGGAATTCAACAGCCATTTCATCCCGGAGCCCAGCCACTCGGACGATCCCAACTCGGTCGTCGCCAACATCCGTACGTAATCGACCCCGTTCTATGCACAGCAGCACAAGCCACTCACACTCCTTCCGTACCTGTTCCTATTCGCCTAAACCCAACCACAGTGATGGAGCTGAAGAAGAAAAACGTCGACACCAGCTTTCCCGCCCACCCAGCTCAAGGCAGGCTGGGGCGACGCTGTGTGCACCCTCCTCAACATGGTCCTTGACATGACTCTTACCAACACAGGCTTCACGTACCAAGAACCCGTCCCGGTCGTCGACGAAGAGTGCGTTTTTTATGGCGCCTTTCGTCACCCCCGCACCACCCACACTCCTTGCCACTCACACCACACCACACCATCCATTTGCATTCCCCACCCCAACCACCAGGGAGGAATTTGAAGACGTGGGCGGCGACGACTCGCTGCTGGACATGTCTGGCGCCCTGGACATCGAGGAGGAAGGGTCGGGCTTCCCCATGGGCGGCCTGGACGATGACGACGAGCTGGACGACGAGGACGACGACTTTCTGGCTATGGAATACGGCAAGGGAAAGGGCAAGGCTGGGGAAGGAGCCTCGTCGTCGTCGTCGTCGTCTTCGTCGTCATCAGCAGGCGTGGGCGGCAGTGGAGGCAGGCCTGCGAACGAACAGATTCTGGAGCCGAGCAGGAGCACAAAGGACTGGAAGTTGGAGTACGAACGGGTGCGACCCAACCTCAAGCTTCAAATCCGAAGGGACAACAAGGATTGGCGCTCGCACCACGCGCAGCTGAAGGAGCACGAACACGCAGTGGGCAAATCGCTGGAGGAGACAAAGACGCGGCTGGACAAGTTCCGACAGCGCATCCAGGCCGACATCGACAGCATTCGCAGCAGCGAACGCATGGTAAACGACAACTGCAAGGAGATGGGAGGCGAGTATCGGGAGGCCAAGGAGAAGCTGGACCAGCGCAAAGAGGAGTATCGGCGCACGCGTGCCAAGGTGGACGACCTCACCAACGAACTCGAAAGCTTGGCGGGTCTCCTGGCCGAGGTGAAGGAGCAGACCGAACAGAAGGAGTCCAACATGACGGACCAGTCGCCTGTGGTGCGCATCAAAAAGTCGCTCAGCAACATCAAGAAGGAGGTCCGCGACATGGAGGTGCGCATCGGTGTGCTGGAACACACCCTCAATGCTGCCCGTCTCAAGAAGCGTTCCCAGCTCGAGTCGAGCATCCGCGAGCCCGAAGGCGACACAGAGGCCATCCGCACCTTTCTCAACGGCGCCGGTTCGTCCGGCCAACGCGGCGGCGGCCCACAGGACGACGAAGACGAGTATGAAGCGTTTGGCGTGTTTTGAGACGCCCATTCCCCGTGTTTGTGTGTGTTTGCTCATTGCTCTTGTGTTGCTCGATCCTTGCCAACCCATTTTGCAGCAAAATGTCGGTCCGGTTTGCCGAACCCGAACCACACGGCGGCGGCGGCAGTGGCGGCCGGCCACACACGTCCGGCCCTGATCCTCGTCTGATCGTGCCGAGGAGTGGCCACTATAATGGCAGCGAGGATGCAGACGCGTCTGGCTCTGCCTCCATGGGCTCCAGCGCCACTGGCAGCAGTGCAGGCTCTTCCTCGCGCGGCGCTGGCTTTGGTGACCAGCTGCGACGAATGGCCACGTCGCGCGGCGGCACCTCTCCAGAGAAGCCGCCACGAGCCATCGTCACTCACGAAGCTGTGGGATTGGACAGTCCTGCACCCAAGGCCACTCCCGGCAGCAGCAACAGGGCGAGTGGCACAAGCAAGCAGCAGCAGACGCACAACGTGCCAGAGCTTCGCATCGACGGTCCCGAGGAAGACGAACCAGAGGCCGTACGGGCCTCCACAGACACAGTGCGAGTCAACCGCGAAGACGTGGCTCTGGTGGCCATTGATTGGCGACAGAGTGTCGTCGAGAGCTGTCTGCAGCCGGCCATTCTTGACCAGACACGCGAGCAAGTGCAAGCCGACTTTGATTCCCTCGAACGTACCGATGCCGACACCGTCGTCTTTCGTGACGGATACGAACGGTATGTTTGGCCATTTTGCTGTGCCATGTCTTGTTGGCCCTTCCCTCTCCTTGCCTTCCCCCCCTGACTGTGCAATGTCCGTCCTCCTCTGCCGTCGCTAACACACACGCTGGAATACTCCGCAGCGAAATCGAGCTCGACTTCAACGAGTTTGTCATCTTCAAGGCCATCTCCTCCGATCCCAAGTTTGTCTTTGTCAACCTGCGTCTGGCCTTCCAGATCATGGACTCGACAGGCCAGGAGCAGGTGCTGCGTGCCGATTTCGTCAAGTATGCGCCGTTGCTGAACGTGTGCGACGTGATTTCCGCCGGCAAGTGCGTTTCCGTGCCCACTCGCTCTTGTCCCACCGCCCGTGTCGCCAGGCTTGCGTTTCCCACCGTGTCTCCATCCTCTGCACACGCAACCAAGTCTCCGCGACCCCACCGCACACATCTCACACCGCCCGCCCATGCCATCCCCTCGCCATGCAGGATATTTGACTGCCTGGCCGCGAAAGAATCCCGCGACGGCGTCGAGCCCGTGCTCCTGTTTGCCGAGTTTGAAAAGTACGTGGTGGCCCTGCGCAAGGGATACCGTGTGAACAAGAAGTGGGAGGATCTCAAAGCCAAGCTGCACTTTGATCCCGCCGAGGTACTGCTGCAGCACAGTTCGGGCGTCGCCGACCACACCGACTTTGCCCTCGGCCACCCGGGCCTCCTCTTTCTCTCCAACCAGCATGTATATCTGGAGAGCACCATTCTGCGCAGAGGCAAAAATCATGGATCTCGGGTCCATCGCCTCTGTCCACAAGAAGAAGATCGGCATCTTTGGCGTCGACAACGGCATCGAGGTAGGTGTGTGTGTGAGAGAGAGAGACAGAGAGAGACAGCTTTTCTGTGCACCACCCTTGTCACATGCATCCAACCACCAAGCAGGTACAACCCACTCACACTCACACTGACACACTCACTCGCGGCTCGCGGCTGTAAAGATTGTCGGTGAGGATCCGGCGAGCAAGCACGTCATTGTCAGCTTCAACAAGGATCGTGACCGCTGGTTCAGCTATCTGGAAGAAATGGTGTTTGTACACCGAAAGGCCAGGGAGCTGGAGGAGGCCAGCATGGCGGCAGCAGACGACGGGAGCGGCAGCGGGGCCAGCTCCAGCTCCAACTCGAACAACCACAGCCACAACGCGGCCAACACCATCAATTATCTCATCGACGTGGCGACACACAACATTATCCGGGCCAAGGCCATCCACAAGGCCACAGGCAACACAAACGTCGACTACTTCCTGTGCAAGTCGATGAACAGGGACGGGCGTTTGCAGAGTGGCGCCGGCGCTGCTGCAGACATGATGTGGAGCTACAAGCTCTTCCGTGGCTTCCTCTCCAACTTCACCGAGTCACAGGACATCGCCACGGAGGAGGAAGCCGAATCGGCGGATGAACCCTTCCAGTACAAACGGTTCATCGGCAACATCGACCGCCTCATCCTGCTCCTGGACCCTGTGTTCCAGGTGTTCTCCTACATATCCGGCGTGTTTACGTGGAAAGCCGTGTCCACCTCGCTGCTGTATCTGCTGTTGTGTCTGTACGCGGTGTACAACGACCTCTTGGGCTACGCTGGCGTGCTGCTGTGCCTGGCCAATGCTGCGCTCGTGGGCTGGTGGGGCTTTCTGGACTATTTGGAGCGCGACCAGCTGCGTGTGGCGCGGCAACCGGGAGACAAACCGCCCGAGGTGGCTGGGAAAGACAAAACGTCTGTGTTTACCATTCTACGGGTCATCCAAAATACTGTGGGAGACATCAACGTGGTGCTCATCAAGATCCGCAACCTATACGTGTGGCAGGTGCCCTGGATGAGCAAGGTATTCTTCGGCGCCCTTTTCCTCCTCGCCCTCGTGCTCCTCTTTGTGCCCTTTCGGTACATCTTCTTCCTCGTCGTTCTCGAAGGTTTCACCCTCAACAATCTGTTCAACCGCTTCCCACGCTTCAAGGACAACTACGACGTCGTCGGCCGTTTCTGGAGTCAGATCCCGGCCACTTACGAAGAGTTGGACAGGCCAAAGCAGAGTTGAGTCGGTTCGTGTGTCTGCGCAATGGAATCGTGCCCGTTGTTTGTGTCATTGTGTCATTTTCCATGCACAGCCGCCCGCTGCGCACCCCTCTTTGATCAGCGTCTCCGGACCCTGTCCATGGGTGGCCAAGAATGCCATTCACCTGGATCGAATGAAACACAGGGTGCATAGAAACGGGCAAGAGTCGACGGCAGCGTCGCTGATCTGAACTGTGAGACCGATGAGCGGCCGCGCCCCTCCAGCAACCACAAACGCAGATGCAGGCCCCCGTGAGCGAGGATGACATCGAGGAGATGATCGAGCGTGCAGAAGAGGACGATCCCCTGCTCAACGTCATCAATTACATGCAACAGCGCCTGGACATGGCCCACATCGAGAGGCTCATCAGCAGCCTGCACACAAACACACAGTTGCAGAAGCTCTATCTGCGCAACATGCAGCTGGGAGACGAGGGAGCCATCTTTTTGGCCGAGGTGCGTTGTGTGTCCGAGTGTGCGCCTGGTTGAATGTCGTGCAGGTCCCGTCCCTGCCCTGTGGCCGAAGAGATTCCTCGTTCCTCGGCCGTGGAGGCTGCAGCCTGTGGACGACGGAAAACCTGTCTCCTTACCAGCCAGCTGACACCCCACTGTTGCCACAGATGCTCAAGAGCAACCGTTCCATCAACGACCTGGACTTGTACGGCAACAAAATTGGCACTGTGGGTGCGGTCGCCCTGGCAGAGGCGCTGCGAGGTGAGTGAGAGACGGCTCCCCTCTCGATTGGGACGAGCGAGACGCAGCCACTCAACTGACGCGCGTGCGGGTACAGAAAACGACGTGTTGGATCAATTGAGTCTGGGCAACAATCCAGTGCAGGACGAAGGCATGCAAAGCATCATGGAAGCGTTGACGGGCGTCAACAACACACTGACGGTGCTGGCGGCCAACGCGTGTCAAGTGACGGACAAGAGTGCACCGGCGGTGGCCAAGATGCTGGCCGCCAACACGTCACTGTGCACATTGATCCTTCACAACAATCGCATGGGTGACAGCGGCGCTCAGCAGGTGCTGGAGGCACTGGACCAGAACCCGTGCACAAGTGTGTTTATGGAGACAGGCAACCGCCTCAGTGGCCAAACTGTGGTTGCCCTCAAGCTCGCTTGCTCTGTGTTGGGCTTGGAGACACGCAAGCGTCTGCTTTCAGGCGAATCCAGTGCGCTGGTGGCCGAGGCCGAAGACGCTGGCTTTGACGCAGACTTTGACATTGCCGCCCTGGGTGACATCCCCATTGAGGGCGAAGACATGGCGTCCAACATTCAGTATGACGATGGTGACGACGACGAGGACGCAGGAATCACATTCAGCGACGACGAAGACGAGGACGACGGCGTGATGCTCATGACCCGCAACCTTGCCTCCACGCCCATCAACGATTCGTTCCTCTGACTGACTGCTTTGATTGATGGATTGATTGATTGATTGATTGATTGATTTGGAATGCACATCCTCACAGCAACAACAGCTCGGGCTTCTCCACGTTGCGTTTGAGCTCCTGCAGAAACTGCGCCCCGACGGCACCGTCAATGACACGATGGTCACAACTGAGTGTCATGGAAATCATGTTGTCAAACACAACCTGCTCCTGCTCCTGCTCCTGCTCCTGCTCCTGCTCCTCAGTGGTCACGGCGACCACACGCGGCACCTTTTCGAGGTTGCCCACAGCCAGGATGGCGCTCTGGGGCGGGTTGATGACGGCGGTAAACTTGCGGATGCCCATCATGCCCATGTTGCTGATGGAAACGGTGCCTCCCTGGTACTCGTGTGGCTGCAGGCGACCATCGCGAGCCTTGGCCACCAGCTCCTTGGTCACTTTGGCAATTTGGACGGCGCCCTTGCGATCCGCAGCATGCACAATGGGTGTGATGAGTCCCTTGGGCGAGGCAACGGCCATGGACACGTCCACTTGATTGTGCTGGCGTATGGAGTCGCCCTGCCAGGCCGAGTTGACGACGGGATGGTGGCGCAGTGTCTTGGCCATGCTCATGATCAGCATGTCGTTCATGCTGATCTTGACGTCCTCCTGCTGCGCATTCCACTTGGAGCGCAGTGCCATCAGAGCGTCCACCTGCACTCGCACTGTCAGATAGAAGTGTGGCGTGTCCCTCTTCGATTCCGTCAACCGCTTCGCAATCACTTTGCGCACATTGTCGGCCTTGATGTCTGTATACACCTGCTGGCCATGCAGCCTCCTCCTGCGTGAACCTGGCGTCCCTGGCCCGGAGCCTTCGCCACCACTTCCGCTTCCGCTTCCGCTGCTGTTGCTGCTGCTGCCGATGCCAGCGCCGGTCGACACGGCGTTGCCCTCTCTTTGCGAGGATTCCTTCCAGTTGCCGCTATCCAGAGCGCTGAGCACGTCCCCCTTCAGCAGCATGCCTTGTTTGCCTGTGCCCTTGATCGACGTCGGATCCATCCCGTGTCGCTGCACAAGCATCGCCACAGCAGGCGACAGAAACCCTGGCCGCCATGCCTTTTCACGCCGAAAATTCGCCGCCCAACATGCCCGTTTGCCGTGTCAGCACGCCCTGTGAATGTGTCCCACTGCCATTTCCACGCCCATAGCCTAGCACTCGTGACTGTGCTGAGCATGCTGCCCACGCACTGTATTCACGATGCCAGCAATGGAGGTGGAGGCCGGTGCCAAGCACTCACCTGTGTGGCCATCGTCGCCGCGACTTTGTCGACCCCGCGTGCATGCCCTACGCTAGTTGCCCGTCGCGCAAACATGTGTCCTCTCGTGCCTTGGGTTCTCTTGCGTGTGTGTATGTATGTGTGTGTGGCGGGTGCTGAGAGAGGCGGGAGAGCGAGAAGGAAACGAGGGTTTCGCGTGTGTGGGGTTTTGTTTTTTTTTGGGCTGCACTGGCACGTGCCATCTTGCTCTGTCTCACTGGATCAGGTTCAGACCCTTGATGATGTCCGGGTTGCGCAGTGCTCCCTCTTTGTACTCGGACAGGCTGATCTTGCCGTCGCTGTTCTCGTCCATCTCAGCAAACAATCGGTCCACAAAGTCGCTCGCAGACTCGTATTCCTCGCCAGACATGGTCACCAGCTTGCCCTGTGTGTGTGTGTGTGTGTGTGTGTGTGTGTGTGTCGCGTGAGCACGTGCCGTTGCGGTGCGTGCGGTGCCACGCTGCCCCTGCCCTCGTACCATGAACGTGAAGAAGCTCTCCATGATCTTGGTCATCTCATCCTTCGAGATGAATCCGTTGCCGTCCAGGTCGTACATGTTGAAGGTGACTGTGCCAGTGTGTGCGGTGCAAAACGGCGAGCGCGTGTGAGCAAACCTGTGAAAATGGGTTGCCACCCACACAAGAAACCTACACTCCAGCTTCTCCTCGGCGTCGCCACGCGTCATCACGCTCAGTGCAATGATAAACTCGTTGAAATCGATGGTTCCGTCGCCGTTGTGGTCGAATGCCTTGAACACAAGGTCCTGTGTGCAGCGTGTGTGTCAGCCGCCAAAAGTCCAAATCCAAAATCTGGCGGCCCTCCCTTTTTCCGTTTTCGTCACTGGCGCCTCGTCCTATGAACACGCATGCGCGTGATTTCACAGCAGCCACCGTTCCGCTGCACACCATCACAACGCTACGCTCGCTGCGTGTCCGGCCCTGTATCCGCTGCCCTTTCTTGCGCGACCTACCTGAAGGAAGCTATCCACCACGCCGATTTTAGACCTGCCGGGAGTGCTCGTTCCGTGTCAGTTTCATTCCGTCCCAGCGCTTCAGGCTGACGCTCCACGATCACGTGCCACTGCATCCATGTCTGCATGTGCTTCTTTGTGCAAGTGGCGTTCATCTCCAGCTGCCTGCTACCCTACGACGTACATGGTCTCGCGGAACTGCTCCTCCCCGATGAAGCCGTCCTCAGCATCAAGCTGGAACTGCTTGTGGATGGCCTTGAGCTCACTCTGGTCGTAGTGTGTTTGCTCCACCAGGCTCTCCACGTCCTCCTTCTTCAATCCCGACGATTTGCTGTTGCCCATTTGGCTGTTGGCGAGTGGTTTGTGTGGCCTCGTCCACGCAAGCCCATCAGATGATGGACGCCATCCTCACCCACGACACTGACAATGAGACAATGAGTGTTCAGAGTGCTCCAAGTGTTGCAGAGTGCAGAGACCACATGGCATGGCATCTGCCCCCTAAAACGACACGCGGGACCAAATGGACTCTAGTAATACTCCAGAGTGCATTGCTTCACTGTCTCGGTTTCGCCTCTCCCACGCTGCCACACTCCCAAACATCCCAATGTCTCCTCCTCCAACCATGCACGCCATCTAGTTGAACAACTTCAGCCCCTCAACAATGTCCGGGTTGTTCAAGCTCCCTTCGCGGTACTCGTCAAAGCTGATCATGCCGTCAGTGTTTACGTCAAACTCGTTAAACACGTGATCCACAAACGACTCTGCGTTGCCAAACTCCTTGCCGCTGGCCAGTTTGAACGAGCCCACGAGCTTTGCAAACGAGCGAAAGATCGAGCCCAGCTCGTCCTTGGTGATGAATCCATTGCCGTCCAGGTCATACATGTTGAATGCAACTACGCCACCATGCCAACAAACGATGCGAGTTGGTGTGCCCCTGCGTCAGCTGTGTGCGCCAATCTCGCGGCACCAAACGGCCGACGATTCCGCCCCGGCGTTCCGCACCCTCTCTTTTCGCCTCTGCTTACGCCTCGCCCATGGCACGCCTCCACACCACTTACAACGAAGCTTCTCGTCCGCTTCTCCACGCATAATTACGCTCAGCGCAATCAGAAACTCGGAAAATTGGATCACATTGTCGTTGTTGGTGTCAAAGGCCCGAAACACTACGTCCTGAAGCAGCTCGTCCTTCACTCCTAGCTCCACCATTGTCCCACTAAAATCGTCTCTGTTCAGATGGCCCTCTGGTGCGTCCACCAGGAATTGCTTGTGGATGGCCAGCAGCTCGTCCGCGTCAAAGTGTGTGCACGCCTGAAGCTTCACCACATCCTCGCTGCTCAATTTGCTTTCATCGTTCCCCATGTTGTCCTCTCTCTCTGTCTCTGTCTCTCTGCCCTAACTATCAAACTCTGGCGTCAACCACACTCACTCGAGAGTCCTTGTTTCCACCGGCGCCACTCGTCCCACACTGTGCAAAGTGCTTGCATTGTTCATGGCAGGTTCTCTCACACACACACTCTCTCTTTCTCCAAGGCTGCGCTGGCCCAACACAGGCCCCGCTTTGCCGTTGCCATTGCTTTAGAGGTCGTAATCGTCGGCCGGGTCGTTGTACCCGCCAAAGTCGTAGCCATCTTCGCCGCGAGAGGGCAGGGCGTTCTCGTCAGCGGGCACCTCGGCGTCAAAGTACGTCTCCATGATCTTGAGCGCCTTCTCGTAGATGTCATGGTTCTCGTGCTCCTGCAGCTGGTCGATACGCTCGTCGCCGTCAAAGTCCTCAATGATCTCAACGTACTCGTTCACGCCTCCATGCTCCATCGCCTCCACCTTGCCCACATACAGGATCTTCTCCAGTCCCTCCAGTGCCACCGTCAGGATGCGAGCGTCGTGCACAGTAAGCAGGTCCACCATGGGCTGGATAACGCCGTAGCTCACCAACTTCTTGATCTGCTCGTTCGTGCCACCCGATGCTGCGTTGGAGATGGCCCATGCCGCTTCCTTGCGCACATCAAACTCGGCCTTGTTCAGCGTGTCGATGAGCAGCGGCACAATGTCCGAGTCCAGAACCATCTGGATTTGGCTCTTGTTGCCGGCCGTGATGTTCGACACAGCCCAGCAGGCCTCCTTGCGGATGCCCTTGCGTGTCGAGTTCATCAAATGCGCCAGACCGTCCAGCACGTTGTGCATCATCACCTCCTGCGTCTGCGTGTCGTCGCCCGTCACGATGTTGCCCACCGTGCGCAGCGCAGGCGTCTGGATCGAGACGTTGCGGTGCGACAGCATGTCCACCACACGGCCTGCCACATTGGCGTCCAACACCGCCTGGATTTTGTCGTTCGGTCCGTCGCTCAGGTACGACAGAGCCCACAGTGCGTCAGCAATCACCTCGTCGTCGTCCGTCCAGATCAGCGTGAACAGCGTCGGCAGAGCCTGCGACACAATCTCAAAGTTGGGCTGCGGCTTGCCACGGCAAAAGTTGCTCAGCGTCCACGTGGCGTTGCGCACCAGCGACTGACGCGTGTTATCGATGTCGTCCAGCGTGCCCAGGAGCAGAGGCAGTGCATTCTTGCTCAGCACGTAGTCACGGCACTGCCACGAGTCGCCTGCAATGTTGCCCAGCGCCCAGATGGCCTGCTCGCGCACGTCGTCCGAGTCCGACTCCAGCAGCGGGATGAACGCGTCCACAGCGCCCTCGTCCACGACTTCGCGCGTCTGGTCCGACGTACCCGACGCAATGTTTGTCAGGGCCCATGCGCACTCAAACTGGAATATGAATGTGAATGTGTGTGTGTGTGTGTGTGTGGTGTGTGCGCCAGCAGGCGTTAGTTTCCGCTCCTGCTGATTCCCGCCCATGCACATCCCCCCCTGCAGCCCATGCCACACCCGACAATCCTGTCCCCACACGCTTGCGCACTCTCTCTCGCTAGTAGCCCTTCCACACACGCGTTGCCGTCCCGTGCACACGACGCCACGCACGCGTCGGCGCACAGGTGAGCGATCCGTGATCAGGAAATCGCGAAAAAAAGCTCAGCACCACACGTCCGCCTTGTCGCTCTGCTCGCTTACCTGAAGCTGAACGTCCTTTGCGTGACGCAAAAGGTCCACCAGGTGCGGCACAACACCGCACTTGATCACCGCGTCGATCGGCGGGCTCTTTTCAATGGACAGCAGGCGTCGGAACTGCTGCACGCTTTCAAGCTGCTGCTGCGGATCCGTGCTCTCAACTCCCAGCACAAGCATCTCGATGTTGTCCAGCTCTGCACGTCCAGTCCGACACCACCGTCACCGCACACCACGTGCGCACGCACAACACACACACAGCCAAGCGCAATCGTTCCCAACACGTGTGAGCGGAAACCAAGCACCTGTGGCGTACAAAAATTTCCACGCGCCTTTTTCCAACGGCCACTCTGCACCCTCGCTCATCATCCCCCATGGAACTCCTGCCACCGTGCACACTGCCTACACCCTACTCGCAACTCACTCTCACGGATCTCCGAGTCCAACGCCTTGTAGTCCTGCTTCTTGGTGATCTCACGGCGGCGCTTCGTCAGGAGCTGGTCGCGCTTCTGCTTGCGGATGCTCTGCGTCTCATTTTCGCGGTCGCGGCGTGCCGAGTTGGCATCCAGTGCCGACTTGTATTTGTCCCTGCGACGCTGCAGACGGGGGTTCATATCTTCGCTCATGATGATTGGTGATGGGTGTGGTTTTGTGGAAATTCCGTTGTTTTGGCTGCGCGCCCAGCTGTTTCCCCATCCCATCCCACACGCCACAAATCTCTTCCGACACTTTTCCCCGTTCAAAAAAACACAGCCTGCTGCGGCTTCTTCTTCTTTTTGCTCTTCTTCTTGTCTCCCGAGCTGCTGCTGCTGCTCTGGCTGCTGTTGGACGACGAGTTGCTGTTGCTGCTGCTGCTCGATGACGTCTCTTCCCACTCGGGGAAGCACTCGCTCACAGAGCTCTTGCTGTGCTTGCTGTCGATGTGCTCCTGCAGCACGTTCTTGTTCACTGTGCACAGAAACGTCTGGCGGCACACGCTGCACTGCACATTCTCCGCCGCCTTGTTTGCTTCCAGCTGCGACTTGCCACCCGCTGCCTTGGACGCCTTGGCCAGATTCCTCTCACGCTTTTGGGCAGATCGGTTTCCGTTTCCCATGATTTCTTGTTTGCTTGCCTTTGCTGTGGGTTGCCCACACGTACGCCCTCGCCGCGTCAGCCACTCTTGCCCAGCTTCTCATGCAGGCCACCTACCCTGCCCTTCTCTCGGACATCTGACCTGTCCAAGCCCCCATGCACACCGTCCCCACCTTCTCCCATCACACTTCCCACCCTTGTGCACGCCAATGCAACCCCTCGTGCTCCTGAGCACTCCATCTGGCCTCCGTTCCCGTTTGCTGCGAATGCCCAACAGCCACATCACACCCCTTTCTCCTCTTTTGCCTCTGCGTACGTCGACGCACACACACACACGCATGCAAGTGTCCAAGTCACACACAGCCCAACCCTCTTGCACGCTTGTTTCCACTTCTCACCTTGCACGATTGGCCGCTGTGGCGCAGACAACGCTTCCCCTTCTCTGCTGCCGCCCATGGACAAGCTCCCCGACGACGTGGTCGAACTCAAGCGCATGGTCCTCGACCTGCAAGAGGAGCAGGCGTCCCTGCGCACAAAGGCCACCCGTGCCCAGCGCCAAGTGGACATCCTCCAAGCCGATCGGCAGGTGCGTTGCTTTCTGGTCCCTCCCATACCGCTCCACGTCTCCCACGTAGCCAGCCCGCCGTGCCATGAGCCCCGTATGTATTATGCTCACCCTGCGTATCCCTGATTGCGTGTCCACAGGTGCTTGTGAACGAGGTGGAGGCGCTGAAAGACGGCAGTCCCGAGGTGAGTTTTGCCAGCAAGCACGCAGAAATCTTGCCCCGCTCCCACAAACACTCACACACGCTTGGTGCAGGTCAAGGAAATGCTCGTGGACCTGCAAACAGAGATGGAGATGCTGGGCAAGGAGCGCGACGAGCTGCGCGCGCGTCTCACACACCTCGAGGGCCGCAGCAAGAAGGAACAGGCTGCCGACGCAAAGCTGATCGCAAAGTTTGGCCTGCCCGATGACGAGTTTATCATCGAACGTACGTCCTCTTCAAGCACGCCTCCCGCTCCCACTCGCCCCCTTGCTGCCCGTCGCCATTATTTGCCCGCCTGTGGATCGCCCCCTGGTCCCGTATCGGCGTTGTTTGCGTGACCAAGCTCCACCGCCGCCCTCTCACACACGATTTTTGCTCCCGACGCCCCGTCCCACAGGCTTCACCTGCTCCAACGCAAAGTTCCTCCGTGGCTTCATCTACGTCACTCCCAACCACATTTGCTTCGACACCCTGCCCTTCATGCCAGGAAACAATGCTCTTATGTTTAAGCGTTCCAACTGCGAGTACTCCCCCGTACGTCCTCCATGTGTCCTTGTCCCATCTCACCACCCTTGTCTCTGTCCTTTGCGTCCACCACTCACGCCTGTTGCTACCCTCTGTGCAGACGAAAACAGGGGGCATCCTCGACAACGGCCTCGTCATCACACACAACGGCAAGGTATGCGGTATTCCCATGCCCCCCCAAACCCTCTTTGCAAACCCTACCCCGTGCTTTTGCATCCATACATGCACAGTTCGCTTACGCGCTGGGTCCGTTCCCCGCCGCATCGACCTCTCCACGCACAGACACACCAG
This sequence comes from Mantamonas sphyraenae, assembly GCA_026936335.1. Classification (NCBI taxonomy): domain Eukaryota; family Mantamonadidae; genus Mantamonas; species Mantamonas sphyraenae. Next base: position 46,525 of record JAPMXV010000012.1, read on the forward strand.
TTTAACAATTTTCTCAACCGCAGCAACGCCCTGGACGTGCTCCTGGGCAGAGACGGCGACGAAGAGGGAGAAGACAGCATGGACGACTCGCCAGGCTCTCCGGGCAACTCGTCGTCGTCCTCCTCCTCCTCGTCCTCGGCCTCCGATTTCGTCGACCAGATAAGCAGCACCAGCGACTCTGCGCCAAGTCACCCAAGTCTGACCAAAGGGGCATCCCGGCGTGGCTTTGAGCCAGACGAAGACGGTATCATCATCAAAGGGTTCATTCTCAAGCAGGGACACAAAGTCAAGAGCTGGAAGCGCCGCTGGACGGTCGTCAAGCCGGGCATCCTGTACTACTTCAAAGACAAGAGCGACCTTATGCCCGCGGGCACCGTCGAACTCGATCCGTCCACCACAGTCACGGAAGTCAAGGAGAAGAAGCCCAACGCCTTTCGTGTGGAGAACGAATCCAACTTTCTGGTCATCAGCGCTGAAGACGAGCGCACCATGCGTCGCTGGATGTCCGCCATCGAGTTTTGCTGCGAGTAGGCAACACGACACGCGACACGAAACACACACACACACACACACTGCAATGAACAGCACCCCCCGCACGCACACCCACCCCAACCCACCGCCATCCCCCAAACCGCCAGCATGGACATTGACGAGGCAAAGCCCACGCCGGTTCGGTCGTTGGTGGACACAGAAGCAGCAGAAGGAGAGGAGGAGGAAGAGGACCACACACAGACGGCGTCACGCAAGCGCAAGCTTGACGACCAGCAAGACGGCGACAGGCCCGCCGACGACGACGATGACGACGACGAAGATGACGATGACGTCGACGATACCTTGGATGGCTTTGTGGCCAACGACGACGACGACGACGCCTCGGACAACGAAGACGGCGCAGACAGCGATGACGACGACGACGAGGCATTGGTTGTCAGCAAGCGCAAGCGCAGAAAGACGGCCCTTGAGGATGAGGACGACCCTGTGCCAGGCCGCAGCACCACCTCATCCTCCTCTTCATCATCATCATCATCCTCATCCTCATCCTCCTCTTCATCTTCCTCCTCCTCCTCCTCCAGCGCCCTCGACTTTGACGACGGCCGCCGTGCAGGCTCGGGTGGACAGCGGCTGCGCAAGAAAGGCGACGCCGTGGAGGAGCAAGACAGCACATACACATCCGCCAGTGCCTCGCAACGCGATGGCTCGGCCTCGGCCTCGGCTTCCAGCAAACGTGAGTGTGTGTTCCCTTGCGCCCTCAGGCCCTGTACGCCCAGACGCACATGCGCGCGCCATCCCTGCGTCAACCCCGATCACGTCCCTCGTTCCGCCCTCCCGCACCCGTCCTCCCGGCCACACTTCCATCCCTGCACCAATGCATGTTCCATCCAATCCACTCCCGTGCATGTCATGCCCAAGTTGCAGCCGCCCCTCCCACCGCCCCTGTGTCGTGTGTGTTCGTCCACATCTCTCTCGAGGCAACGCCGCGTGCCCTCTCTCCCCGCTCACAACGCTGTTCCCTGCCCCTGCTGGCTGTCCCCGTTCCCCTGCCACCCGCACAGCCTCCCGCACAGTGGATCAGTCCCTGTTTGGCGACGACGACGACGAAGACGACGACCTGGCCAACTTTATTGTGGACGACGAAGGCGACGACGAGGACGGAGGCGGCTACCAACGCCGCGGCACCTCCTCCTCCTCCTCTTCCTCCTCGGGTGCCGGCCTCGACGACGACGACAACATGTACGACGGTCTCCTCGGTGGTCAGAGCATGTTTGGCGACTATTCGGCCTATCTCCAGCTCAGCAGACAGGCGGAGAAGGAGGCTGCTGCAGAGGCTGCCGGCGCCATGGACGTCGAAAGCAGCGGCGCTGCCTCGTCCTCGTCCCAGGCAGGCTTGGGCGGCCTTGGACAGTACGACAGCATGGAGAGTGCAGAGGAACGTGCGCTGAACCTGGAGCGCAAGAAGCTTCAGTTGCTGCGCAAGCAGTACGAGCCGTCGCTCCTGGAGCAGCAGATGATGACCGAGGAGGACCACGAAATCCGGGCCAAGGATTTGCCCGAACGGTACCAACTGGCCATGCGTGACCTGGACATGCAGCTGCCTCTGGACTCGGATCCTGATTTCATGCAAGAGGCGGCATGGGTGTTTGCCCGCTTTGCCGACGAAAACAACGAGGCCGCTCGCTTCAGCACAGGCCAGCAGACCAAGCGATTGCCAGAGCTGCCGCCCTCCATGGAGGATCCCAAGTATGCAGAGATGATGACTGCGGCCACAACGGTCCTCAAGTACCTTCACGTGGAGAATTTTGAGCTCACCTTTGTTGCCCAGTACCGCCGCGAGTACTGGGAGCACGTGTTCAGCGCAGAAGAGTTGTGGGAACTCCAGCGCCTGGACTACCACTGGCTGGTCTTGCAGAAGCAAAAGATGCAATTGCAGGACCGCTTCGAGCGCTTCATCGAAGATCCCTCCGAGCGGGCAGCCTACCAGGTGCGCCTCAAGTACGCCGACACGGAGGAGCTGGTGGCCGACGTGGCTGCTGGCTTCCAGCTGCACTATGACCAGGAGATCCTTGCGGCGCGAGCCGAGGACGGTCTGAAGCGCATGACGTCGCACAACACAAAGTACATCCGTGCCAAGCAGTCGCGCGCCGCCATGATGAACGCAGAGTATTTGATGAGTGCCGAGCACCTGGTGGCGAGTGTCATGGACACCGACGTGGTGGAACGGCCGGCAGACCCGCAGCAGATGCCCCTGGAGTTTGCGGCCGAGTATGCAAAGGACGGCCAAGAGGCCACCGATGCGCTGGAAGCCAGCAAGCTGGTGGCAGCCAAGGAGATTTCGGTCAACTCGAGCATGTGTGCGGAGATCCGGGCCACGTACAGGCAACGTGCGACCATGGCCTCGGAGCCCACGGCAAAGGGGTTGGAAATCATCAACAGTGTGCATCCGTACTACAACGTGTGCCATCTGGTGAACAAGCCCGTGGCCGAGGTGGGCAATGAGCAGTACTTGCTGCTGCTCAAGGGCCAGGCCGACGGTTTGCTCAAGGTCACCATGGGTTTGCCCCTGGAAGTGCGCCAGCAGATGCGCGACAACCTGCTCGTGCACTACAAGAGCACCAGCACCAACCAGTACGCCAGTGCGTGGAACCAGGTGCGTGAGGACATCCTGGATCAGGCCTTGGGATATGTGCTTGCCACTCTGCACAAGGAGCTGGGCACACACATGATGCGTCGTGCCAGCCAGCACGTGCTCACCCAGTACAGCAAGCGACTGGACTCTATGCTCAGCCGCAATGCCTTTGTGTCGCCCAGCCGTGCGGGCGAGCAAGACAAGCGCAACAAGGTCGTGGCAATCTGTGTGCCTGAGGACGCGGGTTTCGAGGCCGCCAGCTACGCCGTGGCTCTGTCGCGCGAGGGCGAACTCATTGACTATGTGACCCTGACTGCGTTGCATATGGGAGGCAAACGAGGCAGCACACGGCGCCAGGAGGACCTCAATACGCTGGGGGCGTTTGTCAAGCGTGTGATGCCCGAGCTGGTGGTGATCGGCGCCAGCAGCGTGATGGCACGTCGTGTGTTGGGCCAAGTGTACACGCAGTTGTTCATCAACGAACAGCTGAACCAACAGGAGGTGTATCTGACCATGGGCAACGAGGATGTGCCGCGCATCTTTGAGAGCAGCCCACGTGGCGAGAGTCAATTTCCCGACCAGTCGCCCGTGTTGCGTCGTGCCGTGTCGCTGGGTCGCAGCATGCAGGATCCGCTGGCGGAGCTGTCGCAGCTGTGGGACGATCCGAACAAGCCAAGCTTTGGGCGCCTGCACGTGTACGAATTCCAGCGCCTTGTGCCCACCAGCGACTTGCTGCGTGCTGCAGAGCAAGTGATGTGTCGCTACGTCAACTCGGTGGGTGTGGACATCAACCGGGTGCTGCTGAGCGAACACCTGGACAGCACCGTCCAATTCCTGGCGGGTCTGGGTCCTCGCAAGGCCAAGAATCTGCTGGTGGCCTTGCGTCGTGTGGGTGGCTCTGTGTCCAGCCGCGAAGACCTTGAGATTGCCCTGCCGCCAAAGGTGTACCGCAATTGTGCGGCGTTTGTCAAGGTGCACGCGCACGGCGCGGAGCATGCCCTGGATTGCACTCGGGTGCACCCAGAGGCCTACGATATTGCCTGCAAGCTGTGCGAGGATCTGCTTGTGGTCGAGGTGGAAAACAACCGGGATATGGAGGTTGAGCAGGCCAAGGCTCGCGGCGCCGACGATTCGGCCGTGGCCCGTGTCGAGGAACGCTTCAACAAGCAGATTGACAGATTGCCCAAGAACAGTCGTGCGGTGCAAAAGGTCATGGAGAAGCCGCAGCTGCTGGACGAGGTGGACCTGCACGACTTTGCGCAGGATCTGCAAGGGCTGGGACGCGGCAAGATGCTGTTTGCCCTGATGGACATGGTCAGGGAGATCAAAAACCCGTACGCAGAGCGCCGCAGGGCTTACGAGGAGCCCACCAACGAACTGCTGTTTGAATGGATGACTGGCGAAACCGAGCAAACGCTGTTTCCTGGGCAGGAGGTGGATGTGCGCATCACCTCGCTCAAACCGCCCAACCGCATCATGTGTGCGCTCAACTGCGGCATCACAGGCTTTATCCACATCGGCAACTTTAGCCAGAGTGTGCCTGTCAATGCCATTGCCTCTACAAGTAAGTGGAGTGGCTTTAAACGTGATCAAGACACACACACACACGCCCGCACGCCCACACACTGACACACTGACACACTGACACACTACTCACACACTCACTACCACGCCACACACAGACGTGGGCGAATGGACGGTGCAGGACATCCTGACATGGTTTGCAGAGATGAACCTGCACGAGTACCAGGACGCAGTGGAAACACACCAGGTGGATGGCAAGCAGCTGCTGTCCACGCCTGCAGACAAGCTGCGCAGGCTGCTGGGCATTGAGAACGAAGACCACTACGCACACATCTGGAAGCAAGTGGAAGATCTCAAGGTGCAGAAACGCCTGTACGATCGCGTGGGCTCGGTCTTTCACGCCCGTTTGGCGTCGCCCATCGATTACGAGCGCTTCTTGGTGGAAGTGGTGACACGCTCGGACCTGGTCAACGACGCAGACAAGTGGCGCCGCCCGGGCGAGGTGGATCCGTACAACCACCCAGAAATCCTGCGTGACGCAGCGATGGCAGGCACACCACGACGCATGAGCAGCATGCGACGTGCGTCGAGCCCGCGTGTGCCGGGCATGGGTACGCCTACGCGAGGCATGAGCGAGAGCGATGCGCGTACGATGTCGCGCTCGCGCTCCAAGCGATACCAGCGCGACATCGACCATCCGTTCTTTGCCAACGTTTCTGCAACAGAGGCGGACACACTGCTGGGCACCAAGGCGGTGGGTGACTACTTGGTGCGTCCGAGCAGCCAGCGCGACCGATTGGCCGTGTCGATCAAGTTGTACCGCGACCTGGTGTTGCACATCAAGGTGGTGGAGGAGGAGCGAGGCCAATTTGACAGCATTGGCAAGAAGCTGTGGATTGACCAGCGCCCCGAGGAGACGTACGAGGAGCTGGACGAGCTGTTGCAGGTGTTTGTTCTGCCGCTGATTGAAAACTTCAAGGACATGACGGAACACAGGCACTTTAAGGACTTTGACACGGACGACGCCGTGCACCAGTACCTTCAGTCACGCCTGGCCATCAACGCAAAGGTGGTTCCCTACTGCATCATCGTCTCGCATGACTACCCCGGGAAGTTTGAGCTGGTGTTCTTGTACAAGGGCAAGCTGCGCAAGCAGTTTATCAACTGCACCAACGAAGGCTTCTCCCTCTGGAAGAAGCAATTTGACGACCCCGAACGCCTGGTCAGCTACTTCAAGCAGAACCTGGCCAAGCGAACACGTGCGCAGACCTCGTCGCACAGCAAGACCCCGCGTGCAAAGGTCAGCTTCGGGTGAGTGCAGCGTCGCAACAAGGGCTCCACCATTCTCATGAAGAAAACCATGCCGTTTCCTTTTGATTCAGGGACTTTACTGTCTGCATTTCACGCTTTGAGCAGGTCGTTGATGCCTTCCTTGTTGCGGGCAACCTCGATGCAGTAGAACTGGGCACGGGGCACTGTGTGATTTGCAATGGAGCACAAGCCGTGTCAGTGGTCCATGGCCAGGTTCTGTGAACCGCCAGGGTGCTTCTGCGACTTGGCCAAGCGCGAACGGGGGCCAATCGCCGAAAAATGCGTCGCGGTGAAATCAGTCCGTCACCTGCCGGGGCCTTGTGTGGCTCAGCAGGTGGGATTTATGTTTGGCAAGGCAGTGGAAGTGGGTCGAGAGAGCGGGTGTGTCACATGCAAAGGGAAATCCACATACCGACGGTTGTGTTCTCTTCGCTGTAGCCGTCAGCAAGGGTTGCGTCGAGACGGACGAGCGTGAGAAAGTTAAAGTCCTCGACACGTCCCTCAAAGCCCATGAGGAGGGTGCGCCACTTCTTCTTGCCCTCATCACTCTTCATGGCATCCTCGTCGAGGACCTTGACGTCGACGTCGGGAAACACGGCGCGGAACTCCTCGTAGATGGCGTCGTCCAGTTTGGTCAGCCGCAGATCCTTGGGTGAAGGCACAGCCTGGAGCAGAGACCAGTACACATCGGCCTGCTTGCATGCCAGCACCACCCAGTTGGCTTCCACCTCTGCGTCGTTCTCCACATCCAAGCCTTTGGCATCCGCTTCGGCGAAAAGCTCTTGAGGCGTGCCCTGCAGGCCTCCGTTGTTGTTGTTCTCCGACGATGATGACGACGACATTCTTGGGTGTGTGTGTGTGTGTGTGTGTGTGTGTTGCCGGGTGGGGTGGGTCTATGTACGAAAGGGAGTGGGTTTTGCTGGACGGCGCTGCGTGTGGCGACCCAGAGCAAGGCGATGGTCAAGTCATACCTTCGGTACGAGGAAAAGACCTCGTTTGGAGTCATCTGTTCACCCGAGTGCAATGTGCAGTGCGATGCGGGGGCAGAGCTTGCGTTTGCTGCGGCGCTGGAGAGCGTGCTGATCTGGAATCTGAAGAAGGGCTTGCAGGTGGGACGGCTTAAACCGGCCGCTGCACAGAGCTACGGCAACACACAGAGTGGCAACCCGAGCAGTGCAGTGACATGCATTCGTTTGTCGCACAATGAGCAGCTGGTTGCGGTCGGGTACGTCTGAGTGGGGGCGAACGGATTTCTGGGCGGACGGCGACGGGTTGGGACACTTTTTTGCATGCTTGGCCAGGCACACTGACGCGGCGGCACGGGCAAATTACACATCCACAGACACGCAGACGGAGCGATCCGAGTGTGGGACCATGCCAAGGGCACTAATGTGCTGACATTCAACGGACACAAGCGAGCGGTGACGGCGCTTGCATTCGACACGCTGGACACACAGCTGGCGAGCGGCTCCAGCGACACAGACGTGATTGTGTGGGATTTGGTTGCAGAAACAGGCGTGTGTCGACTGCGGGGCCACAAGGCACAGGTCACCGACGTGTTGTTTGTGCACCTAAAGGTGGAAAAGGCTGCCGGGAGCGGAAGTGGCGACGATGCGATGGACGAAGAGGTGCTGGACGAGGACGAGGTGGTGGACGCAGGCACGGCCGTGCTGATGAGCAGCGGCAAGGACAATGTGTTGCGTGTGTGGGACGTGACGAGCCAGCATTGCATGCAGACGGTGGTGGGCCACCGCAACGAGGTGTGGTCCATGGATGCCCACCCTGACGGCCACAGGGTGGTCACAGGCGCCTCGGACCAGCAGCTGCGCTTTTGGAAGCCCGCTGTGCAGCGTGGGGATGATGAGGACGAAGAGGAAGAGGAGGAGGGAGGCAGCAGCAGCAGCAGCAGCAGCAGCAGCAGCAAGGGCAAGGGCAAAAGCAAGAAGCGCACCGATGCGGACAGTGAGAACGACGAGGACGAGGACGAGGATGACGAGGAGGATGAGCCGTACGTGGCTCAGACGGATCAACTGATGGAGTTTTACGGGAGTGTGCAGAGGCAGTCGAAGGAGAGGGCGGCGCAGGTGCGGTACCATCCGAACGGAGGCTGGCTTTTCGTGCAGGCCAACGACAAGACGGTGGAAGTGTACAGAGTGTTGAGCGAGGAGCGCATCGAAAAGAAGATGGCGAGGCGACGACGCAGGCTGAAGGAAAAGGCAAAGAAGAAGGGCAAGAAGGTCAGCAAGAAGGCCAAGAAGAAGAAAGGCCGCAACGATGACGATGATGATGACGATGAGGAGGAGGAGAAGAAGAAGAAGAAGAAGAAGCACAGGAACGCAGAGCTGCAGACGAGGTGGAGCTGGTGCAGATTGTGCGCACGAGCGCACGGATCCGTGCGTTTGACGTGGGTCGGCAGGTGGCCAGTGACAAGCGGGTGCGGCTTGTGCTGAGCCTGGTGAACAACAGCCTGGAAATGTGGACGGTGTCAAAGAAGGAAGCGTCGCGTACTGCGCGTGTGGACATGCCCGGGCATCGTTCGGATGTGCGCAGTCTGTCGCTGAGCTCGGACGACAACCTGTTGCTGTCATTGAGCAACGGTCTGGCCAAGGTGTGGAATGTGCAGTCGCAGGCAGGCATCCGTAGCATGCCCACGGGATATGCACTGTGCGGCGGGTTCGCACCGGGCAACCGTCACGTGCTTGTGGGCACCAAAGAGGGCAAGCTGGAACTGTTTGACCTCCCCTCGTCCACCCTGCTGGAGAGCGAAGAGGTGCACGACGGGGCCATCTGGTCGCTGGCCATGCGACCGGACGGCAGCGGGTTCACCACCGCCAGTGCAGACAAGTCGGTCAAGTTCTTTGAGTTTGATCTTGTGGATGACCCCGAGTTTAGCACCACAAAGAAGAGACTGACGTTTGAGCACACGCGGACGCTCAAGATGAGCGACGATGTGTTGGGTGTGGTGTACTCGCCGGACCAGCGGCTGGTGGCTGTGGCGCTGCTGGACGCAAGCGTCAAGGTGTTCTTTGATGACTCGCTCAAGTTTTTCCTGTCGCTGTACGGCCACCGTCTGCCTGTGATGTGCATGGACATCAGCAGCGACAACACACTGATTGTGACGGGTTCGGCTGACAAGAACGTAAAGATCTGGGGACTGGACTTTGGCGACGTGCACAAGTCGCTGTTTGCACATGACGACAGCGTGATGCAAGTGAAGTTTGTGCCCGAGACACACTACTTTTTCACGGCAGGCAAGGATGGCCAAATCAAGTACTGGGACGGCGACCGCTTCGAGCAGATCATGGTGCTGGAGGGACACCAGAGCGAGGTGTGGGCCATGTGTGTAAGCAGCATCGGCGATTTTGTGGTGACGGGCTCGCACGATCGCTCGCTGCGCATCTGGGAACAGACGCAGGAGCAGCTGTTCTTGGATGAAGAGCGGGAAAAGCAGCTGGAGGCTGTGTTTGAAGAGGACCTGGAGAATGCAGGCCGCTCGAGCGCAGCAGCCATGCAGGCGGCACAGGAGGGAGAGAGTGCGTCTGCTGGCAAGCGTACCATGAGCACCCTGCGTGCGGGAGAGCGGCTGCAGGAGGCGATCGATCTGGCGGAGGAGGAACGGCAAAAGGTGGAGGCTCACATGCTTGAGGCGGCGGCACAGCTGCGGGCAGAGGAGAAGCAGGCGTATGTGCGTAGCCAAGTGGAGTCTGTGCAGATGAGCCAGGCAGAAAAGCTGGCACGGGAGCTGACAGAGGAGGAAGGAGGTGATGTACGGAAGCGCAAGCGCAAGCGGGAGGCGGCCGAAGAAGCAAGGCAGGTGAAGGAGGCTCTGGAGCAGTTTGAAGCCAAGGGCCTGGAGGAGTTGATGGCAGAAGTGCGAGGACCGATGGTGTCGCCTAAGCTGTATGGCAAGACCCCGAGTGGGTACCTGCTTGATGTGCTTGCAGGCATCCGACTGAGCGAGCTACAGGAGGCGCTGCTGGTGCTGCCGTTCCCCAGTGTGCTTGTGTTGCTGCAGTATCTGCGCAGCTGGCTGCAGGGGGGACAGCGTGTGGAACTGTGCTGCAGGGTGCTGGGCCATCTGTTGCGCTTCCACCAAAACCAGCTGGTCAACACAGCCAGCATCCTTCCCGTGCTCCGGCAGCTGGAGCAGTATGCACAGTGGCGTGTCAAGCAGCAGCGCAACCAGGTGGGCTTCAACATGGCCGGGATGAAGTTTGTGCAGCGGCAGATCGAGGCGCGTGACCAGGTGTACTTTTTCGACATTGGCCAGGACTTTCAACAGGAAAGGCTGAAAAAGGAGTTGGAACGCAAGAAGCGCAAGGTGATGCGTGTGGCCGCGGTGAGCAGCGGTCTGTGAGGCAATGGAATGGAAAAAATAATGTCGGACGAAGAACACGCGTTTGTGGGTGACATTCTAAACGAGTTTCTCGACACCCTGATGGACGAGGTAGACTTTGAGCACGTGTTTTACAACAAATTGTGGACCATGCACAAGCACGCATTCCCAGCAGACATGGGTGAGCTTCTGGCGCGCGAGGAAGGGGTCGGGAACAGCGAGGAGGACAAAGACGACGAGTTGGAAGGTGCTGGAGGCAGCAGTAGCAGCAGCAGCAGCGAACACGACGAGTTTCTGGAGAGTGTGCTGTCCAGTGAGTCGACTGTGGAGGAGATGGACAACACGCCGCAGTTCCAGGTGCACGAGGTGCTTGCACGTCTGCGTCAAGACGAAGACGTCGAGAAAACACGGCCTGCTTTTGAGGACAGCGAACGGATTTGGGAAACATGGTCTGTGCGACAGGCGCAACCAAACAATTGCGGTCACCATGCATTCTTCAACGCCGTCCACGGCTGCCTCATTGCGCAGTCGCGGAGTTTGGAAGAAGCCGAATTCTGGGGCCGGCGTCTGCTCTCGCGCACATCGTTCTGGTTCACCTACTGGGCCAACATGCGACACGTGGGACGCAAGAGCATGCTGGAACGCACACACAGTGGCATTCTGGAGCGAACACACCTTGACCGGATCCTGACGCTGGAACCACTCGTGCAGACACAGCTCCCGGTTGGCTGTGTGTTTGGCCTGCCCGAGGCCTCCAAGATGGCGTTGCAGGAAGGAATGACAGCGCAGACGCACCTGAAGCAACTGGAAGGGGAGGTGAACGCGCTGCTGGAGAAGGAATCACACTGTTTTGGGTGTGTGGTGGGCACTGTGAACCATTGGGTGGCTTTGCTGGTGAACAAGGTCAAGGGCGAGCATGAGGTGGTGCTGTGGGATTCGCGTCAGTACTGGCTGTTGTCACGCGAGAAGGAATCGCTGCAGGAGCTGATTGCAGAGGTGAACGGACGCCATCCGCAATGGCTACCGTTCCAGAAGGATGTGTTTGTGCAGGGACTGCAGGACATTGGGTTTGTGTGTCGTCTGCTAGACTCTCTTGCCGTAGGCAGCATCCGTCTGTGTGAGTACTGCCTGGATCTGGAGATCGGTCGACTTGTGGATCTGCTTGCCGTCAATGTCCTCGCTGACACATGGACCCTGGGTCTCATGCACACGCAACTGCCTCATTTGGAGCCATGGAGTCGCAGTGAGGTGGAGGAAACGCCTGAGATGGACCCAAGTGAGCCTGTGATGCCTGTGGTCGACTCGGACGGTTTGCGCCTGTTTGTGCTGTGCTACACACATCCCACCTCGCTACGACGTGGCCTGCTGCCTCGCATGCATGGATTGGGCAGGGAGAACCTGGGAAAGATGGCAGAGACCCACCTGCGAGCGGCTCTGGAGCAGACGCTGGCAAAGATCGCCCCTGAGGTCGAGTTGGTGAAGCAGGTGTTGGGCGAAGCAGACGAGGTGAACGAGGACGAAGATGAGGATGCGTTGGTTGGGCTGCAAAAGGTGCTGTTCAGCATGCAAGAGTGGCTGGATGGAAACGGCGATGGGGAAGATGCGCTGCAAGCGGCAGCTGAAGAAAGATGACCGCTTTGTTGCCTCCCAAGGGTTGGTTCTCTCTCTCTCTCCGCACATGACGCACCGTTCATCTGCTCACCTAAACACACACACACACACACACACACACAGGATTTGTCAACGCGGTGGAGGTGCTGAATGGCACGTCGGAGGAGGTGCTTGCGGTGATGGTAAGTTTCAAGCCCGAAACGAAAGAGGAGCTCGACGGCGAATACGATGCTATGAGCAATGGGGGTGATGCGCCAGACCTCTGACTCCATGGGAACCTGTTGCTACATTCGCCTGTGCGCTGTGTTGTTGGTGGGGGGCGACGTGTGGGTGATGGCACACACAGGCGAGCGAGACGCTCGATTTCCTGGCGTGCAAGAGGGCCGCTTGCTCTGCGGCTCGGTACACGGAAATGGAAACAAGCCAGGGTGGCATGGCGTCGGAAGAGGATATGCAGAGCGGCATCAACGCAATGACGTTTGTATACAGGCATGCGCTGCGACAAAAGATGGACGGGGAGACGTTTGCAGGCCTGCTGAAGAGGGAAACGCGATTCAACAGCGGCGCGTGCACGGTGCTGCATGCGCAGTGGGAGGCCAAGGGCCAGGATCTGTCATCGTCGACATTGTTGGCGAATGCACTCTCTGTGGGCAAGTTTGTGTCCATGGAGTGGAAGCTGGGGGTGTCGTTTTCCTCGTCCACCTGCGACAAACTCAACAGCGCCTTTGTCGTGCTGCTCATTGCTGTCCAGAACACCGACGGACAGGTGTGCAACCACAGCGTCGAACTGACCATTCCCGAGTTTCAAAAGTTTACCAGCGACTTTGTGGACATGGCTGGCGTTCTTGGCACGCTTTGAGGCGGCCACCCCCCCTACCCCTTCCTACATTTTCTCGCCTCCAGGCAACACAATCTCAATCTCATCCTCCTCCTCCTCTTCATCTTCGCCCTCTTCTTCGTCTTGCTGCGCACGCCTGTGGTCGTCGTCGTCGTCGTCGTCGTCGTACACGCGTAACCTGCGGTGCACCTTGCGTGCGTACTTGACAGGGTCGACCATGCGTCCTGTGGAGAGGTACTCTGCCACGAGATGTGTGTGCACCTGGGCGGCGGTGTCCCAGTCACTGCTGTCCAAGTGAGCACGTACGTCGTTCATCCACTGCACCACTCGCGGGTACGGTTGCCACTGCGTTTCATCCCACGACAGATACTCGAGCATATGCAAATGGTGCACAATGCTCACATCTGCAAGTGTGGCCGTGTGTTCGGGTCCCAAGAGGCCGCCTGTGTCGTTCTGACTCAGATGCACTTCGAGCGTCTGCAGCGCTGCCACCAGTCGCGCGTGCCCTTGTTGCAACTGCATGTGCTGCACCACACTGTCCTGCGGCGCATACACCTGCGGATCGATCTGTGCCCACACGTACGGTCGCAACGCAGCGTCGTCCAGATGCACCCTGCGCCAGTCCAGCCATTGGTGCACCAGGCAGCGCTTTTGGATGTCCATTGGCAGCATGGCGTCGTTTGATGGGCTGAATTTGATGCACAGGTAGCGCAGAATCGAGTCGTGGTGCTCCACACCAAACACAGAGTGCATCAGCAGCGGAACCGACGCGTGTGGATGCACACGTCGCAACAGCGCCGTGTCATCTGTATCACTGTTGTGTTGAGTGTCCCTGCTACTGCTGCTGCTGCTGCTGCTGCTGCCGTGATCTTCCACTGCCACCGCTTCTGCCTCCGTTCCGCCGTCCTCGTCGCCGATCCCGTTCCCGACAGTGGATGCCTGTGGTTGCGGTGCCATCAACTTCATGCGTGTTCGATAGTCTGCATGCACACTGGCAACGACGTATTGTACAGCAAACGTTTCGAGAAGCAGCACAATGTCGCGATGGGCCACCGAGGCCGGGTTACTGTACAATGCGACGCCCTCCAGGGCGCTCTGGCGCTCCTTGTGTCCATCCATGACAGAAGCTTCGTTTTCGTATGTTTTCGCAGCGGCGATGGCTTTGGCCAGCGGATCGCCACGGCCCGAATACTCGAGCAGGTCGCTGACCTCTTGCAGCGCCGTTCGCCAGTTGACATTGCCCACAGCACGTCGCACGTCCCCCAACCAACGTGCCACGACTGCATGACGACCCTCGCCGTCCAGCTGATTTTCGCTGGAGGCAAAGCTGAGCATGTACAGGGAAGCCGCGAGGAGCAGATCACACACCGCCGCCTTGCTTCCACCCAGAAACTTGTTGTCCATCAGGTGGGCTTCCAAGAAAGCCAATGCGTCGTGCAGCTCCATGTGTGCGCGTGCTGCGTCCCATTGTGCCAAGGCGTCGTCGTCTGCAGGCAATCCCGTGGGCCACTCGACGTGAGCGAGGAGCTGGGGCCAGATTAGGGGCGCCAGCACGCGTGCCTGCAGATCCTGTGTCCATTCCATCCATTGTTCGACCACACTCTGGTCTTCGTTCTTGCGAGGGTACCATTGTTCGGGCACGCCACGCAGCTGAGTGGCGAGGAAGCGAAGCTGCGCCCCGACATCGTCCAGTGTCAGGGTACCCAACACCATGCACGGCACATGGCCACTGCCACTGCGCTTGACAAACTTGTCGTGCTTTGTGTCGCCGTTGAGGATGCTCAGGCGTCGCCAGTGCACCGTTTCGTCCATGTCGGCTGCCAAAAGCAGCAGCCGCAGCGCCACACAGCTCGGATGCACAGGATCCACAAACAGAGTGGTCTTCCCATACTCCTTTCGTTGCTTGCCAGCCTCTTCCAGCACCTCATCCAGGGCACTCACGACCGACGCCGCGTCCTCGTTGTCGCCGCCGCCTCCGCCGCTGCCACTCTCCACCCACAACTTGTTGTCGTCCGGAGACGCATCCAGGGGCATGTCGAACCGCCCTTCATCCAGTGTTTGCACCACACGCTTCACGTAGCGCAGAGGCATGCCACGCACGAGCGAGACGCCGGCGTCGTTCTTGCCCGAAGTTTGCGCTTGAAGTTGTTCCTCGGTCAACAACTGCTCCCCCTGCCCTTCTCCTTCCCCTTCCTCCCCGTCCTCCGTCGCATACTTTGCCCCTTTGCCCTTGGCCGATGAGTCGCCGCTCATGCAAGCGCCCATGGTGAACCAAGGCTTTCCGGAAAATGGTTGGTTGAGGGCGAGTGTCGTCGTGCCTCCACCTGCCCTGCTCACACACCGCCCACGTGCACACGCTCGCCTGCACCACAGAATGTCATCGAGGCAGTGAAGGAGTATGTCAACAAGATGGTGGAGAAGAAGGGGATGAAGATGCTGCTGCTGGACAAGGACACGGTGCGTTTTTGTTTGCGGGGGTGGCAATTGCCAAAGGTTGAACACAGCTCCGCTCACACACACACACACACCCTGCCCTGCTTCCTCCCGTGCCTCACTCTGCCCCCTCCCCGTTCCCCCAAACTTGTGACAGACGGGAGTGGTGTCGCTGGCGTTCACGCAGACGCAGGTGCAGCAGAAGGAGGTGTTTCTCATCGACCGCCTGGACAATGGCGAGCGCGACGAGTTGATGCACCTCAGCTGCGTGGTCTTTGTGCGCCCCACACAGGTCAACATCAACCTCCTGCGCGAGGAGCTGGCCACCCCACGCTACGGGGAGTACCGTCTGTGTAAGTTTGTGCCTCGCTCTGTGTGTGCTCGCAGCGCGTCGTCGCGTGTGAAGATTTCGCCGTGAGAACGAGGGAGGGTTTTTCCACTTGCGTGGCCTCTGGACATCGGCACAGCTCATTAATCTATTGTTGGATGGCGCTCACACATGCGCATGTACTTGGGCCACAGTCTTTTCCAATGTGGTAACCGACGACCTGCTTCAGGACATTGCGGAGGCTGATGAAAAGGAGAGCGTCACCGAGGTCCAGGTGAGTTTGCGGCCCTGGCACACGCTTATCTGACGTTGCGTGGATACACACGCACACGCACACACACGCACACGCACACACGCACGCAAAGGCACACACGGTGCAACGGTGGGGCACACCTCACACGCACGCTGACGCACACCTCACATTGCGACACACCACGCAGGAGTTCTATGCCGACTTTTACCCTGTGAACCCAGAGCTGTTTTCGCTCAATGTGCGCTCTGTGCTGCCGCTGTACGAGTCGACACGCAACAACCCCACCTTTGAGCGTATTGTGGAGGGGCTCGCGGCTGCCCTGTTGGCTCTGAAGAAGAAGCCGCAGGTGCGCTACCAGGGCAACTCGCCCCTGTGCGAGACGTTGGCGCTGGCTGTCAATCACTTTGTGGAGAAGCAGAATGGCTTGGATGGCCTCTTTCACTTTGGCAGCAAGAGTGACGTCCAGCCGCAGCTGATCATCCTCGATCGACGCGACGACCCCGTGACCCCGCTGCTCACTCAATGGACCTACCAGGCCATGATCCACGAGTTTCTTGGTCTCGTCAACAACCGCGTGGACATGCGTCAGGTCCCGGGCATCAGCAAGGACATGCGCGAGATTGTGTTCTCCCTCGACTTTGATCCCTTTTATGTGGACAACATGCACAACGTAGGTGGCACCCCTTTCATCGGTTCATCGGTGAAGCAGGCACAGAGACGGGGAGAGAGCAGAGAGAGAGAGAGAGAGAGAGAGAGAGAGAGACGCTGACAAAGGAGAACACACACACACACACACAGAACTTTGGCGATCTCGGAGACAACCTGAAGCAACTGACGGACGAGTTTCAGCTCAAGTCCAACAGCAACAAGAACATCAGCACCATCGAGGACATGAAACAGTTTGTGGAAGACTATCCGGAGTTTCGCAAACTGTCGGGCAACGTGAGCAAGCACCTGATGCTCGTGGGTGAACTCATGCGCATCAACGACTTGCGCTCGATCTTTGACGTGAGCGAGCTGGAGCAGGCGCTGGCATGCAACGACGACCATGGAGCCATCAAGAACGACCTGCAAGAGATCCTGAGCAGGGACGAGAACTTGGCCAACTATGACCGGCTGCGTTTGCTGCTGCTGTATGCCCTGAAGTACGAGGGCCACTCGTCCAACATGGTCATGACGCTGATTGACATTGCACAGAGTAAGGGCATGGACGAGGACGTGGTATCCATCCTCAAGGGACTGCTGCAGTACGCCGGCAAGGACGTGCGCGGCGTCGACCTGTTTAGCAACAAGAACATCTTTGCCAAGGGCAAGAAGTTCCTGTCCTCGGGTCTCAAGGGTGTGTCCAACATTTACACGCAGCACAAGCCCTATCTCAGCACAGTGCTGGAGAACCTGCTCAAGGGCAAGCTGACGACACAGGACTACCCGTTTGTCGGCCGCAAGGGCCGTGGCAACAGCAAAGAGGTGCCTCGCGACGTCATTGTGTTTTATCTTGGCGGCTGCACCTACGAGGAGGCCACCATGGTGTACAGATTTAACGAGGAAAACCCGGGCATCAACGTTGTCCTTGGCGGCTCCTTCATTCACAACAGCGCCACCTTTATCGACGAGATCAAGACCATGGTTGGCGAGTCGGGCGGGTTCGGAGGCTATGCCACTTCGTCGTCTTCCTCCTCCTCCTCCTCCTCGGGTGCAGGCGTTGGCAAGGGCAAGTCGAAAATCAATTTCCTTTGAATTGGGCCATTCTCCCTCTCACAATTCGTCGTGCGCGCTGTACAGGTGCTGGTGTGGATGTTGGGTGTGCATTTGGTCATCAGCGTCGTCGGTCGTGCGAGCGGATGATCTCTTCGTGGCGGATGGACTCGGAAAAGGCGAGTTCATCCTGAAGTTGCTGGCGGATTTCGGAGGATTCGCGCTCAAAGGCATGCAGCAGGTCATTTGTGTGCTCCATCACCGTGTCCATTTCCTGCTGGCAGCGGTGCTTGATAAACTGTTCCACCGTCATGTTCCTCTCGTCGTCGGCAATCATCACCAGTGTGTCCATGGTCGTAATTTCGTTTGAGCCGTTGGGTTTGCGCGGGTCGCGCGCCGTCACGCTCATCACCACATCCTCATCCACCCATGGACATACAGAGAAGTGGAGATGGATGTTTTGATGGGAGTGAAGAGGACGGGAGGGAATTTGCACTCAGGAGCAACACGACATTGGCGACGAAGCGCGAGCGCTGGCAGCTTGACGCACAAATGTCTTTCCAGACTTTTGTGGAAGCCAGCAAGCCTATTCTACGACGATACTCGGGGCATGTGGATGGACAAGAGGCCGTGGATGCACACATGGATCTGTTGATGGCTGTGTGGGCAGCAAGTGGCGAAGATCCACTCCTCGCTCGAGACATCCTGGCCAACAATCTGCGTGGCTCACACGCCTCTGCACCGGCTTCCTCTTCCACAGCTTCGTCGCCTGCAAAACCTGCGTCCCAATCGAAAAAGGCATCGCCCAAGAAGCAAGCGAAAGCAAGCAGCAGCAGCAACCAGCTCGGTCTGACGGCGTTCTTTGCGTCCCCAGGCACAAAAAAGCGGGAGAGGCGTTCTCTGGAGACAGAAAAGCCAGATAAGGATGAGGAAGGGCATGGTGAAGACGTCGGGCAGGCTTCGGAGGCAAAAAAGCGGCAGCGGGTGGAGGATTTGCAGTTCATTGACCCCACGACGGTGGTGGTTGACAATGGTGTGGAGGAGGACATGCAATCGTCAACATCGTCGTCGTCTTCGTCTTCTTCGTCGTCAATCACGTTGTCCTCATTGTCGTCGTCGACAATGGCCTCGGTGGTGTCTCGAGGAGGCAACGAGGCACCGCCTGCGCTGGACGGCGCGCTCGCACAAGACCTGCATGCGTACCATCCTGTGCGAGACGCATGCTGGGAGGCAGGACAGCCTGTGCCGTACCTGGCCATTGCACGCACACTGGACATGGTGGAAGCGACAAGTAGCCGGACAAGCAAGATCAACCTCCTGACGAACATGCTGCGCTCCATCATCACTCTGTCGCCACAAGAGGTGCTCCCAGCTCTCTACTTGACTGGAAACAAGATAGCGCCGTCGTACGTCAAGCTGGAACTCGGCTTGGGCGGGAACACCGTGTTCCAGGCGCTGTCGCAGGCGACAGGCTGCAGCTACTCAGTGCTGAGCAAAGACATGAAGGAGCTGGGCGATCTGGGCGACGTGGCGTACAAAAGACGCAAATCCATGCGTACGTTGATGGCACCCAAGCCACTGACGGTGCGGGGTGTGTTTGACGCGTTGATGCGCATCGCAAACACGAAGGGCACCGGGAGCGCAAAGGCAAAGCTGGGCATGGTCAAGAAGCTTATTGTGGCATCGCGTGAGAAGGAGGTGCTGTTCCTCACACGCAAGTTGATCCGAAACCTGCGCACCGGAGGCAAGGAGCTGACCATGTTGTCTGCCATTGCGGCAGCATTTGAGCTGAGTCGTCCGCTGAGCGAGGAGCTGATGCACGTGGCTCGTTTGGGTCAGGCTGCCAGTGACGACCAACAGCAGGCTTTGGATGAGTGGGTGCGCGTGCCGTACGAACCACGCGTGGTTGTGCATCGGCCGCGCTCTGGCAAGAACAAGGGCCAGGAACGCGTGGAGCGACTGGTGAATGCGGAGCTGGAGGCCAACCTAAAGGCAGCGGCACAAAGGCTGCGCAAGGCATTCTTCTTGTGTCCCAACTTTGACGTGGTGATCCCGCTGCTGCTGGATCCTCAGTGTGGCATAGCCCACATTGACACGATGTGCGGGATCACACCTGGGGTGCCGATCAAACCTATGCTGGGCAAGATTACACGGGACACGGACGAGGTGCTGCGCGTGTTTGGCAACCGGGCGTGGGCCGCCGATGCAAAGTATGATGGCCAGCGCGCACAGCTGCACAAATCATCCGATGGGTCGGTGGTTGTGTTTTCCCGCCACCTGGACAACATGACGGAGAAGTATCCGGACATTGTTGCGTTGATGGAGAGCATGGTCGAGGTGGAGTCGTGCATTCTGGACTGCGAGGTGGTGGCTGTGGATCGCAACGCAGGGCGCATCCTGCCCTTCCAGAAATTGACCACTCGGAGCAAAGTCAACGTGGACGTGGATGCCATCGACGTCCACGTGTGCCTCTTTGTCTTTGATTGCATGCACCTCAATGGTCGATCGATGCTGGATCTGCCGTTTCGACAACGTCGCGAGGCCATGGAGAGCCACCTGCAGGAGCAAGCGTGGGTGTTGCAGCTGGCACAGCTCATGCGTGTCGAGTTGGATGCCATGCAGGCCGAAGCCGACGAGGAGATGGCCATGGGCAGGGTCAGGGAGCAGCTGAGCACGTTTGTGTCGCAGTGCCTCAAGATCGGCTGCGAGGGAATCATGTGCAAGTCCCTGGATGTGGATGCAAGCTATGCACCCAACGAGCGCACAGAGGCCTGGCTCAAGGTCAAGCAGGACTATGGCGAACTGGCGGACACCATCGATGTGGTGGTCATCGGCGCGTATCACGGCACAGGCCGCAAGAGTGGCTGGTATTCCCCCTTTGTGTGTGCGGTGTACAACGAGGACACGGGCGAGTTTGAGTCCCTGTGCAAGTGCATGACGGGCTTCACCGACGCGTTTTTCACGGAAAAGCGGGCCTGGTTTGAGCAGTTTGCGATTCCGGAGCCTCTTGACGGCTACAATTGCGGAGTGCATCCGTCGGTGTGGTTCGACTGTGAAGTAGCCAAAGCAGTGTGGGAAATCAAGGGTGCAGATCTGACAGTGTCGCCAAAACATCGCGCAGCGGCGGGTTTGTTTGGCGAAGAGGAACTTGGCGGACGAGGTCTGAGCCTACGCTTTCCACGCTTCATCCGTGAGCGGACGGACAAGAGCATCTACGACGTCACCACCAGTGCACAGCTCAAGGAGATGTTCCTGCGACAAACAAAGATCAGCGCGGTGGAAGAAGGCGACAACGACGATGATGAGGACGACAATGACGACGAGGGACAAGACAGTGATGCTGAAGAGGATCAGGGGTGAGGTGGCTTTGGTTGACTCAGATGCCATACATTGTTTTTGTGTTCTCCCTGCACTGTGTGAGAACAGCGTCCAAGGAAACTCCGTGGATGTCGGCGATGGCCTGTGCAACCACGGGGATGAGTCCCGAGTGACACTGGCCACCGTGTGGTTCAGGTGTCATGTAAGGCCCGTCTGTTTCGAGCAGGATGCGATCGAGAGGCACTGCGGCAACAACCTCGCGTGCTCGTTTTCCCGCCGCGTTGCTGTATGTCATGTGGCCCGTCATGCCCAGAAACACCCCCGTGTGCCATTCGAGCAGCTTCTGTGCTGTGTCTACGGTGCCTGTGAAGCAGTGCACGTGCACCCGTTGCGTCTCCACGTCGACGTGCTCCTGCAGCAGTGCCAGGAGCTCCTCGTCCGCGTCTCTCGAATGGATTTGGATGGACATGGCACGTTCCTTGGCCAGAACCAGTTGTGCTTCAAACGCGGCCAACTGCTCTTCCTTGCTGGACACATTCTTGAAGAAATCCAGGCCGATCTCTCCCCACGCCACGATCTTGGACCCGTGCTCCTCCACCTTGGCCAGAATGCGTGCACAAAGGCCATCGTCCCAATATTTGGCGTTGTGTGGGTGGCATCCAACGACTGCAAACACGCGGTCATCCGCAATCTGCTCGTCAAGCAGGCCGAAAGAGCTGAACGACGCAGGATCCGCAAACACGGCAATGCACGCCTCAAAGTTGTTTGGATGCGGAAACTTGGCCATGATGTCTTCCAATGTCATCCCACGCGCCTTTTCTGCCACAAATGGAAGATGGATGTGCGTGTCGACGAACCCGACCTCGCTGCTCGGGATGTCCTCCTCTTTCCACACGCCCTTGCCCTTCTTTTTGCCACCTCCACCTCCTCCACCTCCACCTCCTCCACGATTACGGTTGCGGTTGCGATTGTTGCGGTTGCGTGATTTATTTCCTCCGCTGCTGCTGCTCATTGCTTTGGAACTGGGTGCGCGTCGATCATGGCGTTGACAAATGCGCCGAGAAAGGCCATCTTTGCACGCACATCAGCTGACATGAGCTGAGCGTTGTGCAGGGTAAACGACTCGGAGTGACCAGACATGGCGTCAACAAAGACAAACTGCTCGCCGGTGCTGTTGACAATCAGCTGCTGGCCGTCGTTGAACATGAGACACAAGTCACCGTTGGACATGCGCTGGCCCCATCCCACGCCGTCCACATACACACAGCGAGTCACCTCAGGTGTGGAGCTGACCTGTGCGTCGCACTGCACACCCATGCTCACCGTCTCTCGCTCGGACCCAAACGCACGCACAAACCCGTACGACCCCACACTATCCACGCTAGAGCGCATGCTACTGCGCACCAGTGCGTTTGGCCCGTCATCTGCTTTGCGGCCGTTGCTGTTGCCACTCTTGCGTGGAGCTGAGCCGATGACCACGGGAAAGTGCAACAGACTGCCCGAATCGGCGTGGCTGAGCATAGCATCCTCCACCAATTGTTGCACCTGCATGCATCGCGTGTACCCCTGCTTGACCTGTGTGAGCAGCGGCACGAGACGCTGGGGCACATGAGAGCTGCTGGTGTCGATCTCTTCGCACCTTCCCTGAGCATCGTGCACCTCTACATGGCTGCGCGACGGACTAAAGTACACTTTGCACCCATCGTCGCCGTACACTTTCATCTCAAAGTCCGGTCGCGGCCCATTCTCCATCAGCACACAGCGTGCTGTGTCGGTGTGCACCGTCACCTTGGCTGTCTTGGACTTGACCAGAGCCACAAACCGTGCTGCATATCTTGCCTTGTTGGCATACTTGGCGGGCAAGGCGTCAAGGTCATACACCTGCTCGTCGCTGCGCTTGCCTGCGCGTCGACGCACACGCACCAGGCCGTTGCGTCCGTCGATTCCCATCTCAAACGTCGATCGGCCCTTGGCCATGTGTACACGCACCTCCCCATCCTCCCGGATCTCCACAGTGCCCGTGCGGCTGCGGTGTGCAATCGCAGGCAGTCGTGTGGTCACAAATGCCTGCGGATCGTGCGTCCCCGTAGTTGACGACGCGGACACCTTTCTCTCGCCAGTAGAAGCTTCTGTCGACGATGCATACGCACTGGGTTCATACGCAGACTCTGTGCTCATGCGCACCCTGTTGCTGCTGCTGCTGCTGCTGCTCGTGCTGCTCGTGCTGGTGGTAGCCCATGCGTCATCGTCGTCGTCCGTGCCAGCCTGCTCATCCACACTGAGCCGCGACAATCCTCGGCTGTCCTGCATCATGGCCAACATGGGCGAAGCCTGTGCTGCTTGGGCTTTTGCGGCTGCCACTTCCCAGCTCTGGCGTTGTCGTTGTCGTCGGGTGCTGCTGCTGCTCCTGCCGCCCTCCGCACCGGGTTTACTCGATGCCACGGGCGACACGTCGACATCAAAGCCTTTCAAGGCTGAAGGTGGCGGTGTGCGCTGCTTCTGTGCGGCCACCATCTCCGTCAGCGAGGCATACGACGAGACACTATCCTCCTCCTGCATCCCCGGACGATTGCGGTGCAACGACAGAGTGGACGACGATGTCGATGACACCGACGACCGTGGGCTGCTGTGTTGCACAGGTGCCTCTTTCTCCTGGCTGCTGCTGCGTCGTCGACGGCTGCGCCGATTGGAGGAGGAGGAGGACGACGACGACGACGACGACGAAGAGGCCGAGGAGATCACTGAGGACATGGAGGTCGACACCGACGAGGATACAAACTTGAGAAATGGATGTTTGAGCACCTTGTCCAGAGGCAGGCGCTGTTTGGGATTCTGTTTGAGCAGTTTGCGGATGAGGTCACGTGCGTGCGGAGACAAGTAGTCCGGCATGGAGTAGTCCAGATTTGTGGCACGCTCGAATGTGTCCAACACCTCGTCGCTGTTGAATGGCGGTTCGCCTGTGAGAAAAGCAAACAGCATGCAGCCCAACGCCCAAATGTCTGTGCTCGTGGTGTGCGGCTTCTGTTCAATCATCTCGGGCGACAGATAATTGGGCGTCCCACACATGGTGGACCGCTCCTCTTGGCCCAGAGACAGCTGTGCAGCCATGCCAAAATCGGCAAGCTTGAGTGTATCCCCCTTGCTGGAGCTCAGCAGGAGGTTGGACAGCTTGAGGTCGCGGTGAATGACGCGGCGGTCGTGAAGGTGCTGCACAGCAAGCACCAGTTGACGAAACAGCAGCGCTGCGTGTTGCTCGGGCAGTCGTCCACCGCGTTGGTTGCGCAGGTATGAATACATGTTGCCGCCACGGCAGAGTTCCATGACCATATACACGTGCTGGGCGTCCTCAAACGTTGCCAGCAACTTTACCACGTTGTCGTGCTCCAGACCCCGGTGCACACGCACCTCATTGGCCACCCGCTCGCTCATTCCGGCTTCTTTCACCAGCTTCTTTTCCAGCTGCTCTCTCGTTGCCGTGTGAGTGGCCGTGCCAACCGCGCCGAATTGGCGCCAAAAACGCAGCCCTCGCCACCGCTCCCGCCTTGTGCTCGCACACCGCGCACGCACGCTAACACGTACACATTTTACGGCCACCGTCTGCTTGGTGCGCATGCATGTGGCTTTGTACACATGACCAAAGCCGCCCTTGCCCAGGAGCGTTCCAAATTTGTAGTCCTGCGGTGTGTGTGTCAACGCAACGACGAGCGCCCGCTCCATGCCCCTGCCACTCGCCCCACTCACCTCCACGCAATCTCCATACGCAGTCTTGCCACCCTTGGACTTCCTTCTGGAGGACATGAAGCTGGATTTGGTGGTGGAATTGGAAGCGTTTTGTTGGGTTTGCCTGAGGCCCCCTCACATCAGCTTCTGGTTGCGCTCGCGGTAGTACTTGATGTATGCCCAGACCGCTGCAATGAGAGCGAGCTGAAAGAGGACAAACCAGAACCAGAAGGAGTTTGAGCTCTGCTGCACGGTGTCGTTGAGACCACCCATGTTTGTGTCGAGGGTGCGCACAATCTCCTGCTGGCCGTGGTGAGCTGCCTCGATGGCCTTTTTGATGTTGTTGACCTCTGTGCCCAGCTGATTGACCCTGTATGCCATGTCCTGGTTGCCGCGCTTGATCTGGTTGCTCATGATTTTCTTGAGGCCAATCAGCTCGGTGCGCAGGAGGCGCATCTCACCCACGAGCTCCTTAAAGTCGCCCAGCGACTTTGTGTTTTCAAACAGGTGGCCCTTGATGCTCTCCTGCTGCTTGAGCACCTCTGTGGTCTGCGAGAGCACGCTGTTGCGTTCGATTGCCTCGTGGATGTGTTCCAGCTCGCCGGCAAAGTTCTCCTGCAGCTTGTGGAGGGAGCTCAACGCACGCAGCAGATTGGGAAGCACCCCCGAGGGTGCATGTGTGGCGCTCTTTGCCATCGACAACGACTCTTCGTCTTCGTTGTCTTCATCGTTGCCACTCTCGCCGCCGGCTGCTGCATCTGCTTCTGCGCCGTCCTTCACGTCCTGGAAGCGCCTCTTGGCCGCCTCCAGCTCCTCCTCATGCTTCTGCTTCAACTCTTCGTTGTTGCTGTAGCCACGCTCGCGCTGGTGCTTGTGCTTCAGCCTCTTCATCTGCTTGGCTGTGCGGATGTTGTGCAGCGCATCGTCGTGGTTGGTTTCCGTCTTCTCCTCCCCCTGATCCTGTTGCTGTTGCAGTTCTTCCACCTGCTGTGTCACCTCTTCCACTTGTTGCTGCTGCTCCTGCTTCTGCTCCTGCTTCTGCTCCTGCTGCTGTGTGCGTGTCTTGCGCCACGGGTTCAGATCACGTGTGATCAGGCTGATGGCGTCGTGGTTGTCTGCCAGGCCACCCGTGGCTGCTGTCAGACCAAAGTGGTATCCTGTGGGCAGGTGGATGTCGTTGACGTGGATGCACTGCTTGTACTCGCCCGTGCCTGCAATGTCCGTGAGCACGTCCAGCACCCCCTGCTGGTACGTGATGCGCACCTTGGAGGGCTTTTCCAGGTTGCGGAAGTATGCCTGTGTCAAGTGGGTGAGCGTATGTGGCCCAAAGTGTGCAAGTGTACGTGGTGGAGGAGGTGTCAGCGGCGTGTGTAAACGCAACCGGGGTCATTCGCCACGCCAGTCCCAGCAGTCGGCAAAAACCCACCACACAACCGCCCAGTTCGTGAGCCTTGCCGTCGCCCGCCGTGTCATACTTGGTACCTGGGGTGAGGGTGGTGGCTGCCAGGATGCGAGGGTTGTTGCCCTGTGCATGCGGTGGAAATGGGCCGGTGTGAGTGCGTGTACGTGGATGGGGGTGTGGACGTCGACAAGGGCAACAAGACCAAGACGCCGTAACCCACCAGGTTGTCGTTGTCAAACGTGTCAAACGCAATCATGAGGCCCTGAAACTCGTGGGTCATCCCTGGTGGACGTTGGAAGAGAGGTGAGCCACGCAGTGCCGGCGTGTGGGGACGAGTAGGGTGTGAGCTGCGGACACGCATTCACGCAGGGGACGGCCCAAAGGCGACACGGGACAGGGATACGCGCGACACACATGCAACACGTACCATAGACCTCTCCCTCCTGGCGGATGTCCTTTGTGTACCAAAAGGCAAAGCCATCGGCGCCGTAGGAGCGTCCGCCGCCGCCGACCTGGAAGGTGAGAGAGACCTCCCAGGCGTCGGACTCCATGGGCACCTTGTTCCACATGTAGCCCGTCTGGGACTGCTCGGTGCTGGTCAGACGCACGTAGTCCTGCGTGGCAATGGCGTGGCCGCCAAAGTCCCAGAACGGGATGGAGGACGAGCGAGAAAAGTAGAAGGGCGGCTTGAAGGTGTGCTGGAAGAGCACTCGATTGCGCCCGTCCGGCTGCACCTCACGCTCACCGTCCACAGCCATCACGCATGTGCACATGCTCACAGCCATTGCCAACACCAGCATGACTGCGACGCTGGATCTCGACCCTGTCATTGTGTGTGGTGGAATTTTTGGTTGGCAGCGACTGGCCATCACAACACACGCAAGGACACACACACACACACAATAGCCCATGCACATCCTTGAGATGGGATCACACAACCACACTCCTGTGGCATCACAGGATGGCGCAGGCAAGCGAACGCCGCCCCAAGCCAAAGCCTCCGCACACACCAAGCACTCGCATGAAATACCTGGAGGTGCCCGATTTTGGCAAGATCTCGTCGCTTATTGGCGAGGTGCAAACGGGCGACAGCGCACTCAACGCCGTGTTGGAGGCGTTTTCGTGTATGTGAAGAGCCACGGGAGCGGAATCGTGCAAAGTTCGTTGACACCCGATGCGCGATGTGTCTGTGTGGACGGGACACACACGCACGCAAACACACACACACACACACGCATGTACGCACACACTGCACAACAGGCAAGAAAACGGGGGCAGACAAACAGTACTCGAAGAGCTTGGACGACGCGGTTCGCGAGTCAGGAAGCCCCCGTTTCGGGGACTTGGACGCCAGCACAAGTCGAAAGACATTCATCAACCTGATCATGACGCTCAATCTGGCGTTTCCCGACTGGAACTTTGAGTAGGTGGCGCTGT
Source organism: Mantamonas sphyraenae (assembly GCA_026936335.1). Taxonomy (NCBI): domain Eukaryota; family Mantamonadidae; genus Mantamonas; species Mantamonas sphyraenae. The sequence goes on from JAPMXV010000012.1 coordinate 73,855, forward strand.
GGAGCTACGGATGGCCAGATGACAGGCCGATGCGTGGCGTGGCTGGAGAATGGCGCGAAATTGGTTTCTGCTTGCCGCCATTTTTTTCTCTTTCAAACCGAGCGAGTCTGACACGTTTGGACGGCGCACACAGCTCTGTACCAGCATCGTGCTTTGTGAAGGAGGAAGAATTCTCCACGGTGCGCAACGAAGTAGACCAGGCACTGCAAGAAGTGCTGGCGAGGCAAGAGGAAGTGGAGGTGGACTTGGCCGAGGTGAGCGATTAGGCGAGGAAACGTGCGAATAGTGTGCATGGAAGGTTTCAGGCGCCAGAGAGGCAACACGGGCACCAACCGTGCATGGAGCAGGCGTGTGTCTGGTGTGGAGAGCAGTGCCGACGCTGTGTATGCAAGAGGAGGTCGTTTGGTTGCAGTGCAAAAGGCACAGCCGCTGACGTGCGCTCACACACGGCTCACAGATGTGGAAGTGCATCGACGAAAACATCGATATTGATGATTGTGACATCTACCAGTTCTATCCGGAGGAGGAGGACAACCCATTCGAGCAGGACGAGGGTCTGTTCTGGGCGATTTGCGTGTTTTTCTACAACCGCAAGCTGAAGCGTATTGTGATGCTTTCTGTACAGTGTGTGGGCCTGACGCTGAGCCCTGAAAACGATTTCGAGGATGAGGAGGAACTATTTCCGCTGCAGGATGACTTTGTGATCGAGGAGCGCGGCTCTTCCAATCGCAGTGTCGACTCGCTGGATGAGAACGACGTCATCCATGTCGACAGATGATTGTGTAGTGTGTCGTGTGTCACACAAACAATGGTTCATTTTGGGAGAATCGAGTGCCAGTGGGGTGTCGTGGTGCGCTTCCCAACCCAAACAATTCAACACACCCACACACATCCACACATAGACAGCCATCCAGCATGTCAGAGAAGAAGGGTGGCCGCCGCAAGATTGAAATTGCCTACATTCAGGAAAAGACAAAGCGGCAAATCACGTTCTCAAAGCGGAAACACGGTAGGTGGGAAGTAGAGCATGGGGTCCAGGCAGCCGTGTGTGTGGGAGTGAGCGTGTATGTGTTGATTGCTGACACGGGTGAGCTTGTGGCACGCATGGCGAACGCAGGAATCATGAAGAAGTGAGTTTGAGAGCCAACTTTTCTGGGCGGACCTGCCAATTTTGGAAGGGGCACACACCGCGTGGGGTGAGCCTGTGGGCATGTGTGGGCCTTGCAGGGCCCAGTGCATCCCAGATGGCCCAACGCATGTGCATGAGGCGATGTGTGTCCGCGGTGATTCACTATGACATGGTTGCACGGAAAAGAGGTCACTGCCGCACGCCTGCCAAAACGGGCAAGTGCCGCCCAGTTTGGCAAGTGCTCGTCAGCCGGCAACGCTTGGCCTGGCCATTGTGAGCCGGAATAGCATGACATTTCACAGGTTCCCCAACACCACTGGGCCATCCACGCCTGCGATTTGTGTCTGTGGCCGCATGCACGAGCTGACACGGGACCTCCCGCCTCGCAGGGCCTACGAGCTCTCCACGCTCACGGGCACACAGGTGCTCCTCCTCATTGCCAGCGAAACCTCCCATGTGTATTCATTTGCCACGCCCAAGCTGAGGCCCATTGTGGAGCAGGTGTGTTGCCTTGTGTGTGTGTGTGAGGCCACCGTGTAATTGTCTCCGTCCAGCTGACACCTCGCCGCCGACGTTTCTCTCCTGCGGCCCCTGTTGCACAGAAAGAAGGCCGAGACCTCATCCAGGCATGTCTCAATGCGCCTGATGAGGATGTCGACGACGTGGAGGATCAATGAGAGTGCACAGGAACACAATCACAGTTCATTCAGAATCGTTTTGCTGCCCATCGTTTCTGCTTCCGCACAGGCGAGTGCTCGGCTACCCAGTCCTCGTCGTAGTCCTCATCTTGTTCGCCATCGTCATCCTCATCGTCATCCTCATCGTCGTCCGGTTCTGTGTCCTGTTGCCTTTGCAAGGCGCCGAAATCTCGGCTGAACAGGAGGTGCCTGTGTTGCGGCAACACGTGCACACGGTCGTTGCGACGTGCAATCTCCGGTTCGATGGAAACGTTGGGTGCGGTGGTGAATGTGCGAAGGTTGGACCCTTGCAGCTCCTGCTCATCTACAAAGTCATCGGCGTACTCGTCGTCGTGATCAGCATCATCCTCGCCTTGCACCTCCTCTTCCTGTCCAAACGCCACACGTACGCCATTCCAACGTTGTGGTGTGGTGGTTGAAGGATAGCCGCCTCGTTGTGGTTGCTGTTGCCGCGCTGGACTCTTTGGCGAGGATGCCACAGTCAGTTCCTCCTGCGAAGCGCGCAACTTGCGCACCTTGTTGAGACGCACCTCGAGCTTTGCAAGCGAGGCTATCAACTGTTGTTCCTCCAGCGAGTAATTGGTGCCTGCGTGCACCACCTCCCCGTACTGTTGCAATGCCTGCTTCGCCTCCTTGTCCAACGCCTCCACCACTGCCTGTGCCGCACGCTCTCTGCTCACGGGTTTACGTACACGTGTACGACGCCCATGAAAGTCGTATTCCCACACCCATTCATACTGCACTGCCTCCTCCTCCCCCTCCTCGCCCCCACCTTCCCGCGGATGTTGCTCCGGCTCTCCCAAGGACGGCACCGGTGTTTCAATGTCCTCCCTGTCCCCTGTGTGTGTGCGTTGTTTGCCTCCTCCTGCTTCTCCTTTCTTCTTCCGCGTGCCTTTTCCCCCGCTTCGTGTGGGCCCTCGTGGGCTTGTGGAACTCTGTGCAGGCACCTCAAACCAGGCTGGCGTTTTCCTGTTGTTGGACGACCTGCTGCTGCTGCGTGCGCTGGCAGGCGTCTGTTGCTGCTCTTTGTCGTTGTGGCTGCGCTTGCCCCTGCCTGGGGTGTCACTGGTGCTGGTGGTGCTGGTGCTGGCGGAACCAAAGTCGCCCTGTGCCGTGTGGAACGTACGCACGCTCTCGGGCGAATCCGCCTCCTCAAAGGCCGTATCTTGCAGGTAGCGTGACACGCGTGCGTGTGCGCTGTCCTCCGACCACAGACTGGCTACGTCGTCCTGTCCATAGTCGTACTTTTGGTACGATGGCCGCTGCGGCTGCTCTCGCTTGCTGTAGTCCACGTCCAGCCACGACTGGTTCTTTCGCAGCCTCCGCTCGTCCACACGGCCCCATTTCTCCCACTCCAGATCCATGCTCACGCCCACTTCGGCCTCAGCCTCCTTTTGCATCCGTTTCTGAGCGGGTAAAGTCCCGCGTCCGGCCCCATTCTTGGCCGCCGTCCTCGTAGTTGTGCCGCTCCCGCGCGAACGCTCCGAGTACCCGTCTGTGGAGTGTGAACCTGTGTCACCATGGCTGGCCCTACTCCTTGTCTCGTCACCTGTCGACGATGTGCTCGCTGCCCTTGCTGCGTGCGTCTCCTGTCTGCTGCCAGCCCGTGTGCGCGACAAGTTGGCCGCCTGCGCACGTTGTTTGCGTCGCCGCTTCTCCAACGCCTCCTCAATCCGCCGTTGCTCCTCCTCCTCCAACTTCTTCGCCTTCAACTTGGCCGCCTTTCTCCTCCGCGCCGTCTCCCGTCGCAATTGCCTCTCCCGCTCCGCCTGTTCGGGTGAGAACATGTCCAGCAGGTGGGAGGGGGGGGTGTTTGGCTGCCACTGCGCTGGCACCCACACGCATCGAAAACAAAAGCGGGAAACCATGCGCAGTCCCAGACCCAAACGCACGCGAAGGGCGCCACAGGTGACACCGGGTGTGTTGACGTCGTACAAAGCGGACGATTTGGTGTCGGAGGACGAGGAAGACGGGGACAGGGCAGGGGACGAGGAAGACGACGATGCCAGCAGCAGCGCAAGCAGCAGGGAACCATTCACAGACAGTGACGAGGGTGAAGACGACCACGATGGATCCGACTACGAATTGTCACAGCCCAGTGTGCTGAGTCAGAGCCACGGGACGCCGCGGAAGCAGGGTCACACGCCGGTGATCCGGTTGCGTGGCCTTTCGCCAAAGACACGAGCCACACCGCTGCCACGTCGCTCAACATCCATCAAGGCCGTGCAGGTGGTGCCAGAAACGCCCTTGACACCCGTGGCCGTGACCACTACACCCACCCCGCTGCGGGGGCTGAGCAGCAGGCGCCGGAAGCGGCGTCGGGAAAGTGATCAGGAACAGGGCGACGACGACGACGACGACGACGACGCCCAGCAGGAACGGGTGCGTTCCACGCGCAAACGACAACGTGTGGAACCTGAACAGCAAGAGTTGTCGTCTCCTGTGGCCGAAATTGTGCGTGTGGGCAAGCCAGCGTCGCATGGCCTGATGGTGGAGGTGCCGAGCCTGGAGCAGCTCGTCGAAGCGGATCTGCAGCTGCGCGTACCTCGCCGAACCACACTGGACATGGGCAGTGCTCGAGCACAGATGAGCAGCTCGCGTCTGGCAGGCCGCATGCACACACATAGAAGCACAGACAAGGAGGAGGAGGAGGAGGGAGCACGGTGGGTGGAGTGTGGTTGCAAACAAGGGCGACACAAGGGCAGCGTGGCCGAGGTGGCCCATGAACAGGACATGGCATACGACTGCGCAGTGATTCTGGAGTTTCCCGAGGCGGACGAGGTGAATGCAATGGTGGACAAACACAATGAGGAGGAGCACGGGTGCCTGTGGAATGATGACGCAGGGGACGATGAGCCCAAGCACTATCTGGAAGACATGGTGAGTGAGCAGACACAGGGAAACCTGTTCAACGTGTACGATCTCAAGTATCACCTGGGACGCATCGACACCACGCGGTGCCTGGTGCAGGAGGAGGTGCGTGCCGTCTGCGACCTCCTCAAAGCCAAGCTCTCCCTCCACGACGTCACAGGCGCAGCTCAAGAGTGTCTGCTGGCCCTGCGCTTGCTTGAAGCCCACTTGGAGGCCCATCCAAAGCTTGTTTGTTTCGATGAGATGTGCGGCGACGTGCCATGGACGGCCATGCTGGACACCACCAACGAGTCTAGCAGCAGCTCGGGTTTGGGTCGCACAGAAGCACCGCAGCTAGTGGCTGTGCTGCAAGGAGCGTATGAAAACATGCACCGGACGGGAGGGAGCGCATGGTCGTCTGTGGCACGGCTGTACTTGCGGTATGTGCGTGGGGAGTTTGTCGTGGCGTACGTGCGTGAGGATGATCGATCGACACAGGTGGGCCAGTTTCTGGAATTGCCATGCGAGGAGCGTGTACAGGTGTGGCGTGACACGTGGGACGTGGCAGCCATGTTGATTGCAGGGGAACAGCGACGCAAGTACGGCGTTGTGGATGGCATCGCAACTCAAGCTTGCCTGCCAAGCGACTTTCAAGCCTTTTTGCACGAGATCAGCTGGCTGTTTGACCTGATGTACATAGAAAGCAGCGGTGATGAGCGCAGGGAGTTCTTGCAGGCCATGGCATACGAGGGTGTGGAATGGGCACAACGGTTCGACGTGGCGCCCACCCTGATGGACGAACACAGACGGTACCTTATCCAATGCGAGTTACGCGGACAAACAGAGGTCTCCTTTGAGGTGATGCCACCTGCGGTGCACACATACCCCGTGTGGCAAGCATTGCGTGAATTGCAAGCAAAGCGAGACACGTACACCGAGTCACAGACGCGCATCCTCTTGCTGTCCATCATGAACGAACTCGAGGCACAACGCGACGCATTGGCGACGAGTGGCGAGGAGCAGGAGCAGGAGCAGCTGCGTGCTGTTGTGCATCGTGTGTGTGCCCTGTTTGCAGACGATGTCGCACGGCTCAGTCTCGCAGGCGAACAGGTGCTGGTGCACGAGATCCAAATGTTGCATTGGTCGTTGATGCACGGAGGCAGGGTGGCCAGCGAGGAGGAAGAATGACGACAGGTGAACGAAGCACAGCAAATGAACAGGCTGTGGGGGGGCCCCCCCAAGCGGCGCACGCACAACCATCTCATCCACGCACGGCAACCATGGGCAAGCAGAAGAACAACAAGAAGCAGAAGCTGCAGTATAGCCGCAAGGGGATGAGCGGCAAGTACATGACGCGCAGCAAGGCTGTGCGCAAACTGCACATCACGCTGAAGGATTTCCGGCGTCTGTGCATTCTCAAGGGCATCTACCCTCGGGAGCCCAGCAAGAAGTTTGCTGGAGCCGACAAGACATACTACTACACCAAAGACATCCAGTACCTGTCGCGCGAACCCGTGCTGGACAAGTTCCGTGAGCAAAAGGCCTTTCTGAAGAAGGTGAAGCGGGCGTCGGGCAAGGACCAGTACGACCGCCTCAAGCGCCTCGAAGCCAAGCGTCCTCGGTACACGCTGGACCACCTGGTGCGCGAACGGTACGTTTGGGAGCATCCCTGGGGCGAGAGTGTGTGTCGTGGCCACCCACACGGTGTGCCACGTGGGGCCGGGCGGATTTTCAGGGTGCTTGCATGTGTTTCGCGGACAAACTGACACGGACGGGAACGCTGCGCTTGCGGGATGGACACACACGCGGTCACAGCTACCCGTCGTTTCCGGATGCACTGGGCGACCTGGACGACTGTCTTTGTCTTGTGCATCTGTTTGCATCGATGCCACAGACGAAGCGCATTCCGGGCGAACGGATTCGCAAGTGCCGTCGCCTGGCCGATGAGTTCCAACGCTACGTGATGCACACGCGTGCGTTGCGCAAGGCCTTCCTTTCCATCAAGGGCGTCTACTTCCAGGCGGAAATCCGAGGTGTGACGATCACGTGGCTGGTGCCGTACAACTTTGCCCAGGATGTGCCGGACGACGTCGACTTTCGCGTCATGCTCACCTTTCTCGAGTTTTACGAGGTTCTTCTGCGTTCGGTCAACCACCAGCTGTACCATGGCGAGAACCTGACCTACCCGCCCAAGGTGGATGAGGAGGCCTTTGAGAAGGGCCAGACTCTCACCGCCATCCAACTCGAGCCGCGTGAGGAGAGTGTCAAGGATGATGAGCAGGATGAGGATGAGGATGAGGATGAGGATGAGGATGAGGATGAGCAGGATGAGGAAGGTGCCGACGGTATGGAGGAGGAGAAGGATGACTTTTCGCATGTGGTGGAGGAGCGCGAGGGCAAGGAGCACGAGTATGCACCCTTGCAGGATGAGGAGGCACAGGCTTTGGAAAAGGTATGTGTGGAGGAAGAGGGGGGGGGGGAAGGGAGGGGAGTGAATGTGTGTGTGTGTGTGTGTGTGCGCTGACTGACAACCCATCCACAACCACGCCGCGTGCAGAAGAAGAATCTGTTCAAGGGTCTCAAGTTTTACATCTCGCGAGAGGTGCCGCGTGACTTTTTGGTGTTTGCCATCCGATCGATGGGTGGTGAGGCGTCGTGGGACTCGCTTGATGGCGAATCGTCGTCGTCGTCGTCGTCGTCGTCGTCAACTGTGCCGTATGCAGAGTGGGACGAGACGATCACTCACCAGGTGAGCGACCGTCCTACGATCAGGGACCAGCATGCAAAGCGGGATTACGTGCAGCCGCAGTGGGTGTTTGACTGCATCAACGAGGGTTTCCTGATCCCCACGCAGGAGTACCTGCCGGGCAAGAAGCTGCCTGCACACCTGTCACCATTTGTGGACAACGAGGCGGAGGGATATGTGCCGCCGCGCCAGAAGCAGCTTCGACGCATGAAGAAGCAGTTGGAGGGCGAGGAGTTGGACGAGGAGGACGAGGACAGCGAGGCGGAGGAAGACGAGACTGTTGGGGCTGGCGTGCTTGCTCGCGCCGCAGACAGCGACGAGGAGGAAGACAGCGATGAGGACGAGGATGACGACGACAGCGATGAGGATGAGGACGATGAGGACGATGATGAGGATGAGGATGATGATGGTGAGGACGATGATGAGGAACAGAAGAAGCTGGCAGAGATCATGATGTCCAGGAAGAACAGGCGGTTGTACCAGCGCATCCAGTACACAGAGAACAAGAAGAAGAAGCGTGCAGAGGAGCTGCGCAACAAGCGCAAACTGGCAGCCGTGCGGGCAGAGGAAGATGTAGCTGAGGAGAGCGACGATGACGGGGACCTGGAAACGGATGAACAGCAGGAAGAGGCAGCACAGGAGCAGACACGTACCAGGCGCACACGTGCACGCAGCAGTGGCAGCAGCAGCAGTGGCAGCAGCAGCAGTGGCAGCAGCAGCAGCAGCAACAGCAAAGAGTCGGCCAAGAAGTCGAGCGGCAAGAAGGACAAGAAGAGGAGGCGTCGGGGTTGATGAGTGGTTGTGGTTCTGGGCTTGCTTGAGAAGGAATGAATGATGCCGTGGTCGTGCACATGCAGAACGGTGGACTTCAAAACCGGTGGAGGCGCGTTTGCGACAACCTCCCCAACAAATCGAAATGTCAAGCACAAGCGAAACAACAACGAGTACAACGATCAAGGCAGTGGATATCACTGCCGCTATGGAAAACACACGCTATGAAAGCGAAACGGAGCACGACACGGTCGTGATGGCGTCTCTGAAGGCGATGGAGCTGCCCGAGGATGACGAGGTGGACGACTCACGCCCGCCTGTGGACGTCATGCTCATCATTGACACAAGCGGATCGATGGGATCCAACAACAAACTGACGTGTACGTTGTACAGCGAGATGTGATGGTGGAAAGAAACACTGGCAAGGAATTTGGGCGTGAAACGCACAAAGTCAAGGCGAATTCCCTCCACCGCTCGAATTCTGGCTGAAATGTCAACGGAGGCGTTTGGGCCCGATGTGAGTCGGAATTCGCAGGGAACTAACGCAGAAGTGGGAATGGACAACCTACAGTGGTGAAGGAGTCGTCCAACAGTCTGATTGACCAGCTGGGACCGCTGGACAACCTGGGGATCATCACGTTTGCGTCGCAAACACGTGAGCTGATGTCGTTTACGAGCATGGACGACGAGGGAAAGAAGTTGGCACACAGACTGGTGGACGATATGCATGCGTCGGGTGGCACATTCCTGAGTGGCGCTCTGCGCGACGGTCTGAACGCCATGATGGAACGCCTGCTGGCCGGAGGGAACGGAGTGCAGAGCATCATGTTTTTGACGGACGGTCAAGCGGGACGAGGCATCCGAGACACAATGCCACTGTTGTCCATGATCGACGATCCATCGAAGCATGACATGCTTGCAGGCACCCCCGGCTTCCACATCCATGATGCCGGCAACTTTGGCGGCCCCGGCTTGTCTATCCGAGATGTGGGCAACTTTGGCGGTCGTGGACCGCGCACGTTGAACGACGTGCAGGTGAACAAGCTCAGCAACGTCGCCAACTTCTCCAACAAGCGCATGAAGAAGGCGAGGAAGGCATCCACGAGCAAGAAGGCATCCAAGGGCAAGAAGGCTTCCAAGGTACAAACGTCGTCGGCGAGGTTGGAGGACGCGTTGGAGAAAGAGGACTCGGATCCCGAGCTTCCCGAGGTGGACGAGTTTGGAGAGGAGATGAAGATCTACGTGAAGCTGGACAATGGCAAGGCGACGCCGTACACAGTGTATACAAGTACGACGGCCAAGACGTTGCGAGAGATGGTGGGCACAACGGAGGGGTTGGAGATGGCGGGTGTGGATCTGACGCTGGACGGGAAGACGCTGGAGGGCGATGTGTCGCTGGGCGAGAGTGGGGTCAAGAACGAGACCATCATCACGGCAGTGTGCAGGTTCAACGTGGAGGCAGGCAAGATGTGCACCATCAACTGCTTTGGGTACGGAGAAGGACACAACGAGGAGATGCTGCGTGCGGTGGCGGAACACACGGGAGGCATGTACTACTTTGTGCAGGACAGCGACACCATCAAGGACTCGTTTGCAGACTGCTTGGGCGGTCTGCTGTCCACAGTGGCGCAGGACGTCAAGGTGACGTTTACGGTGGAGCAGGAAGGCGTGGAGTTGGTCAAGGTGATGGACAAGCGCTTCCAAAGCCTGCCGAACGACGGCAAGACGCTGACGGTGCCACTGGGCGACCTGCAGGCCGAGGAGCAGAGGGATGTGCTGGTGTTGCTCAAGATGCCTGCGTTGAGCGAGGAGAACCCGGGCATGGAGGTGGCCGTGACGATTGCCGTGGCCTACCACGACGCAGTGGAGAAGAAGGACGGCAGCAACAGCACGTCGGTGGGTGTGAAGCGTCCCTCCAAGGATTCGTTGGAGCAGGAGGAGAGTGAGGATGAGCTGAAGGTGGTGACAGACATGCGTCTGAAGATCAAGGAGCAGAAGATGCGCCTTTTGTACGCAGACACACTGGACGAAGCCATGCGTGCAGGCCGCGAGGGCGACGTGGAAAAGGCCCGCGAGCTGATCAACACCACACTGGACACCATGGACGAAGACGACGAGCTGGCGGGCAGTGAACTGGTGGGCCAGCTGCAATTGGAGCTCAAGAAGGGCCGCGACAGCTACCTGGCATCCTCGTCCGCGTTTGCCGCTGGAGGACAGAAGCAGATGAGCAACTGGAGCATGGGTCATCGTCAGCAGCGATCGTATGCCAGCAGCGAGAGCAGCCTGTACAGCAACAAGCGACGTGCCAAGACCAAAAAGGCGTTCCGCGGGTGAGCGATGATTCGATGCTTCAATTGTGTTCCATTTGTGGTCGGCGGTGGGGTTTTTCGCCCTGCATTGAAGGGTAGCAGGCAGCAAGCCAAAGAAGAAGAAGAAGAATGCAGGGTTTCCCTTCCTGTCCACTCACCCACCTGCGCCGAAGTTGTTGAGAAAGAAGACGAGGAAAAACACAAAGAGGGCGAGGACCCAGGCAAAGGCAATAATGATGGGACGGTACTTGCGAAAGCCCGTCTTGACGTCCTCTTCCTCCTCCTTGTCTGTGCTGCGACGGGAGCGTGTGGAGCGAGGGCTGTCGGTTGTGAGATTGCCCTTGCTGGCCGAACGGATGGGGGTGATGCCCATGGAGGCGCGTGACACGGACCCTGCACGCACGTAACGTTTGGGCTCTTCGCTCTCCCGCCGGTGGGATTGCGGTGTCACGTAGTTGTTGAGGGGGTTCAGGCCCGGCTCGGTGAAGCTGTGGGCAGGCGCGGACACAGAGGCGCCGCGCAGGCTTTGTACACGTGTGTGGGAGGTGTGTTTGAGGGTGGGTCGCGTGGCAGAGACAGGTGCACTGGCATGGTGGCTCCGTTGACTCGGTGTGTTCTGCTCTGTGTGCTGGGAGGCGTCTCCAGAGGCGTTGGAGCGGGTTGCATCCAAGTTTAGCAAGCGCGCCTGAGCCGCAGCCTGCAGGTTCGCCATGCTTGTGGAGGACGTGCCACCCTGTGTATGTGTGCGTTGATCGCCCCCGTTGCTGTTGGTGTTGTTGGTGTTGTTGGTGTGTGTGTTGCTGTTGTTGTTGTCGTTGCTGTTCACTTCGTTGCTGAGATTCAACTTTTTGTACCGCGGCGGCGCCACGTATTCCCGGTCGCTCACCCGGTGGCTGGACGACAGCGTGGTCGACCGCGATCGCCCGCGCACCCATATCTCTTCCGCCTCCTCTCGCTCGCTCATGCTGGTGGGGGGACAACAGGGCGGTGGAAGAAGAAGAAGAAGGCGAGTTGAGTTTGCGTCGCGGGTCGATTTCGATTGGCTCTTGTCGTGGGTCGCGCGGAGGATGATGTCGTGGCAGGAAGAGAGGGGAGACAAGGGAAGGGAAGGGAAGGGAAGAGAGAGAGTGTGTGTGAGTGAGTGCCGTCCGGGTTGAGAGCGAACATGCTGTTCCAACTTCCTCTGACCTGGGGCGGCAGCTGCTGGAGGACTACGATTCGGTGGAAGATGGGTTTGAGCAGGAGCTGCTTCAGGTGGAGCCTGAGGGTGATGAGACTTTGGAGGAGTGGTTCAGGCGTGAGCCAATGTTGTGGTGCACTGTGTTTTCCATCGAGGCAGTTTGGCATGCTGCAATGCTGTGGTGCTCGGATGGCATGTCATTCAAAGCAAGCGAGATGTTGCATCAGGGCTGGAGGTCGGTCCAGAGAAAGCACGGGTTCAGACATGGTGCCAAGCGACAGACGCAGGATGCGGAGCTGGAACGAGGGCTCGAGCGTTGCGGGAATGTCAAAGGCGCTGATGCACATAAGATTTGCAGGGGGATTGGCCAGCTGTTGGTGTGGATGTTCTGCATTCACGAACAGCAGGACGTGGATCTGTTTGACGAGAAGGATGTGCGGTTTTGCAGCGGGCACACGATGCATGTGATTTTGCGGTGCTTCGAGGACGATGTACAGCTGGATGAAGTGCTGCATGAAGTGCATGTGGACCACGTGCGGTTGCTCGATCGGGTCAGGCAGCAATGGTTGGATGACATCGAGGCGAGCCATGAAGAAGAGGCAGGGTGAACGCAGAGCCAAACACATGCTCTTAGATAGCAAAAGTATACTTCCATTGTGCACATGAGTCACCTCCCATCACCTCCCACCACCACGCAGGACGCAAGGTTCAGTTCAAACCTCCTCCCCGCAACAACCCAACCCATTCCCCTGCGCATGCTGGTCCGTTCTCGCCCTCTGAGCCACTTTCCACATCGCCATGGCAAATGGACCTCGCAAACCAAACTGCAGATGCTGCACATGGACGACGAAGTGCTGGTGATTGCCAAACCGGCTGATCTGAGCATGACATCCAAGCATGGCGCCGTCAGCGTCCACGAACTGTTCCACACCAACGGGTTGGCCGACCTGTGCGACGGAGGCGTGTTTCGTGCCGTCCACCAACTCGACCATGCGACGAGCGGCGTCCTGATTCTCGCTCGCTCTCGCGCCGCCGCTGGGCGGTATGGAAGACTCTTCAGCGGCCGCAAGGTCACCAAGTCATACCAGGCACGTGTGCATGGCATCATGCCCGTGTGCACACAACCGTGGGTGATTGACGCGCCCATCGACACGGATCCGCTGTGCGTGCGGCATTTTCGACGCCGCGTGGCTGCCTCGGGCAAGGCAAGTGTGACGCATGTGTTGCAAACAGACATCAACTGGGACACGGAAACCACAGACGTGCTCCTCCAACCACACACGGGTCGTACACACCAGCTGCGGGTCCACCTCGCCCTTCTAGGCCACCCCATCGTCGGTGAGACCCTCTACTGCGTGGACACACGTGCTTCACGTCTCCATCTTCATGCCACCAAGCTGACTGTGGACGGAAAGACGTTCCAATCACCTGTGCCGTGGACGTAAGAGGGACTCGGCAAGCTGTGCGTTGCTGGGAACCAAGGACATGGATGGATGGAGGACACACAGATGCACGCGGTCCATTGTGCCTTTCTTTCTCTCTGGATCACCATCAACAAGGAGTGGGGTGGAGGTAGCACGCACGGGACACCACTGAACCGCGGTGGAACATCACATCTCGCCAAAATTGTCCCAGGTTCCACCCACCCAATCCAGGATGCGATCCAGGACCTCTGTGGGCATGACGTGCCACAGGGCAGTGGGCTCATAATCCTCCACGCTGCCTACGGCAAACATCCGGTCCTCCTCGGTGTCGTTCATCAGCAGCACCAGTTCCACCTGGACGTCTGTGGACGCCGGCACCACAAAGTGCAGCGTGTCGTCCCAAGGAAACCACACGTTCTGCATGGTGCTCATGACCAGCGTGCCGTACTTGCCATACAGCGTTTCGACGTCCCTTTGCATCCAGGCGTGTTGCAGAATCGCCCAGCGGTAGATGCGGCTGGTGTCCACATAGCGTTCCGCACCATACAGAAAGGAGAGGAACACCAGCGAGGGCTCATTGCTGCTGAGGGCATTGACGAGGGCTTTGTCAACGGGGTAGCCAAACTGCAGCATCAGCTCACACATGGGCACATTGCCATGGGTGGCCGCCAAACTGAATGCATCCCACCCTGCAATGGGTGTCTCCAAGTCCACTCCTTTGACCAACAGTTGCGCAACGTCGTCCAGTTCGTCGGCGAGGACGGCATCGACGAGTTGCCGCACACGTCGCTTGTTGTGGACAAGACAGTCGTCAATGGCCTCGTTGGTGGCCGTGTCGATGCACTTAAACTGCATTCGAGTCGTACACGGCGACTCTACGAGCCACTGGAGCATTGCCTTGCCCGTGGCCGAGTCGAACGGACTTTCTCCGAAATTCACGACCTGCAGCCGGCTCTTGCAACCCTTCAGTCCTTGGGTGATCAATCGAAGGGCCACAGCGTCGTCCACCATGTCGGAGGTGATCATGAGACGTTTGAGTGTGCGGCATTTCTGAAGAAAGGTGACCACGTCTGTGCACAGCTCGTCGTCCAGCTCGGTCAAGACCAGGACAGAGTTTGCGTTGGCCTCCAACTTGTCGAAGCTGTCATCACCGATGCAGGCTCGAAGTTTGGGAAGGTCATACGTGGTGGGTGTGTTGTTGGTGGGCTGTTTTGTTGTCATCCAGCTGGGAGCGCCAGCGCATGCAACTGCATGATCCAGATGACAAACGTGTCTGGCAACGTGCAACAGATGGACGTGGACGACGACGGCGTCACGGCAGCAGGCGCGGAAGCGCAGTCGTTGCTGAGTTCGGTCAACACACGTGCCTCGAGCCGCGACGCCGAAAACATGGAGGAGCTCATAGAGGTTGTCATCGGCCTGCAAACAACACTCAACTCGCTCAAACGACGCATCCACGTCAAGGCCAGCGAAATGGAACTGGAGGGGAAGTATCACCACGTACGTGTCGGGCTGGGAGGCTGCGTGAACAGAGTGCGAGGGCGCGGCCACGAAAAGCATGATGTGATGATGAGTCACACGGGGCACTCACACACGCAGGACACATGCACACACGGACGGGAAACATGCACAGACACCGAAAAAGAACCCAAAGATCAAGCCGTTCCTTGTGAACAACCTGCTGATGTTCACACTGCTGTGGCAGAGTTTGATGGTTGCGATTCTGTCGTTGATGAGCGACGCGGTGGTGAACACAACCAACGTGGTGACGTTGGACGCGGGCATTGGAGTCATGTTTGTGTTTGAACTGCTCCTGTTGGGATTCATGGTGGCAGTGAGCATCAAGCTGGCCAAACAGGTGGCCCATCGTTCGGTGACGTCGATGTTTTTGGCCCAGAGTTACGTCAGCACCTGTCTCCTCTTTGCTGGACTGTACACACTGTTGTTCCGCACCGATGTGCGTTGCTTCCATGGGATCTTTGAGAAGGAGGTGGGCGAGGCACGAGACAACGTGTCGATTTTCATGCTCTTCCTCAAGTTTCTGTACTTTAGCATCACCACCATGAGCACCGTGGGCTTCGGCGACATTAGTCCGCGTCTGTGGTACAGTTACATCATTGTCAATCTGCAGATGCTCGTCAGTGTGACCTACATCACCGTCATCTTTGGCCGCGGCCTCTCCCACTTTTCCCAGGATGCCCTCAACAATCGCACGGGTGCCAACAGTATGGCCAGTGGGGTCTCCTCCAACGGCAGTGGCGGCGGTGGGAGCAGGGTGCGATTGGGCACCGCCGTCGATCGAGCAACCTCCAAGTGGAGTCTCAATGCCCTCAAGGACGGGTTCAACACAAAGACCACCACCAGCGATGGAGTGGAGTATGAACGCGTGTGAGCGACGCGGTTGTGGATCATTGGCACATGGGTTGGGAGCATGTGGGTGTGAGGGTGTGCGTGCGACAATGCAAGCAAACAAATCAACACACACACACACACGATGCAGAAGGTTCTGGCCCTTGTGCTGGCCATGGCCACGGTCGTGTGCGCGGGAAACATCCACACGACGTACCATTGGCACATGCAACAACCAATCTACTGGCCAGCGAGTGCCAACACAAACCCACCGCACTATCAGGCGGCGTGGGAGTCGCTGCAGATGCAGAGCGAACAAAACGGACACCCAGACAACGACCTCAAGAGCATTTTCGGCAAACAGGACCGTGTGAATGCCTACCAACACTCCATGACGGATGCCATCCAGGCGAGTTTGTCGTCGGCTCCCAACATGGGTGCGCAGAGCTCGTTTTCGGGCTGTTTGATGGAAAACCTGAACTCCTTGGGCGGCAACTTTGCCTACCCGAGCAACTGGAATGACAGCTACGCCGGGTTTGTGCAATCGAACCCGGGTCATTTGGATTTCGTCGCGTTCACCTACCACCATGCGCTGGGGGTCCTTGTGGACCAAACGGCACTGGCCATGGAGATCGCGCTCCACAAGGCGATTTTCCCCAAAACGTGGGGCGCCGGCGTGCCCTTTTCCAAGGGCTTCTTTCCCGCAGAGATGTCCTTCAGCGAACGGATGATCCCGACACTGGTCAAAGCCGGCATCGAGTGGGTGTTGGTGCCCAACAACCACGTGAGCCGGGCGACCAAAAACTACCCATACAACGCCCATGGGGACAACTGCAACCCACCCAACCGTGCGGATCAGCTGAACCCTGCCCAGCAGCAATGGTTCAACATGAGCATTTCGCGTGGTGTGACGACACAGAACGCAGTGCCCTTTTCGTACACTCCTCATTGGGCCAAGCATGTGGACCCCACAGATGGCAAGGAGTACAAGATCATTGTGGTGCCTGTGGCCATGGGCATGAGCTGGCAGGATGGCTACGAGTGCTACGGCACCCAGGACATCGACAGCATTGCGTCGGCCAACAATCCGCAGCAGCCCATGCTCATTGTGATGGGCCACGACGGAGACAATGCCTTTGGCGGTGGCTACTCGTACTATCATCAATGCGTGCCTCAGTTTGCCCAGAGTGCAGCTCAGAAGGGGTACGAGCCGTCCACAGTGCAGGCGTACCTGGACAAGTACCCGCCAGCGGAGTCGGATGTGATCCACGTGGAAGACGGCGCATGGATCAACAAAGACGGGGACTTTGGCAGCCCGCGTTGCGTGGGTTGGAACACCCCGCTGACCAAGATCACCAACAGCAGCAGCGCTGTGGGTGGAGATCCGCTGCCGTTTGACATCCCGGGTGGATGGGATTGCAACGAACGCAACTGGGCGGTGATCACAGCGGCGCAAAACTGGGTGGAAACGGCGGAGCAGGTGAGTGGAGGCGTGCGGGTGTCGATGATCCAAGAGCCGCAAGCTGGGGTCACCAACGCAGAGCTTGCGTGGCACTTCTTCCTGCCTTCCATCACCTCGGGGTACATGTACTACGGCACGGTGCTGGACATGCCGGACAAGCAGAGTGTGGCAGGAAACCAGGCGGTGGAGTATGCGCAAAAGGCGGTGGCAGAGGCAGCGGAGCGAGGCCAGTCGGTGGATGACAAGACGCCACCCAACATGTGGTATGTGATGCGACACCCACAGAACCCAGGTGGGGTGGGCATGGGCTTCCTGTGGGGATGGAACCCCACGGTGTTGCCCACCGACTTTTACATCTACACTTTTGTGTTTGATGTCAGCGGCGTGCACAACGTCACCGCGTATGTGCGCCAGGACGACGACGGTGAGAACCCACTGAACGACAATGCCAACGAAGTGTACGAGCCACATCGTCTGGGATTGACCGGTGTGGGTGCATGGAAGGCAATGCCCATGACTCGGCGTGCGTTCCCCCCCTACGACGAGGACAACGTCAAGTTCCAGTACCCCCCCAAGGCGATTGCAGACGAGTACTACGTGCATGTGACGGGCTTCTCCAACGTGCTTCTGGACTACTACGTTCAGGCCGTCGACACTGCTGGCAACGTGCGCAAGAGCGACATCTTCCATGTGTGGGTGGGCGATGGCAAGAGTGGATGAAACCCTACACGCAATCGAAACCGGATGCATGCTGCATGGGTTGCACTGCACTGCACTGCACTGATCCTGCCACCACAAAGAAATCACAAAAGATGTCTTCAAATCAATCGAAAGGAGGCATGCAAGTCACAATCATGTCGCAAAACCCGTGCATCGCGGTAAAAGACGATCCAGAGCCGTTTGCGGCGTTGGTGCAGGTCTTGGTGAGTGTGCACACGGGGGGGGGGGTTGTGTCGTTTGCGAAAAGAAAACCCAAACACACATTTTCAACGGCAACGCAAACACAGACACACCCTGCCGACACACACTGACACGGCGACACACAATCACACACGTGCACAAACATCAGACATTTGGAGACATGGAGGCAAGGGACAGGGCGCCAGTGGACCTTGTGCTGGTGGTGGACACGAGCAAGAGCATGAGCGGGAGCGCCATGACGCGAACGCAGCAACTGCTCTCCAAAATCACCACCGCCCTGGACGAGCGCGACCGCATGGCGCTGCTGTCGTTCTCGGACCGTGTGGTGAAGCAGATGGAGTTGACGCACATGGACACGCGAGGCAAGCAGCGCATGCAGAGCAAGATCAACCACTTGGTGGCACGTGGAGGCACCAACTTCTCCGAGGCCCTGCGTGACGCGCTGCAAATGGTCAAAGCAGCTCAGGTGGCTGGTGAGGGGCCGGCGTACAAGAGTGTGATGGTATGCACAGACGGACGCACGGGAGTCAACATCCAATCGACGGCGGGTGTGTTGGCACTGAGCGAGGTGCCAGAGGCACACGACTTGCTTGTGCCGGGCGACGGAAAGCGCTTTTCGCATGAGGATTGGCTGCTGAACAACGATAGTGTGGTGGCACACAACATGAGTGTGGCCACCGTGTCCACACAGATCCTGCAGACTCTTGCGCAGGTGGATTTGGATGACATTACCGGTGTGCGTCACAAGTACCTCAGCCAGAAGAACAAGAAACAGCCGTTGGAGGTGTCCTTTGCCAAACACCATCACGATGGTGACGGTGATGATGATGATGATGATGGCAACGGTGGTGGCAAGCCTCGATCGCATGGCAGCAGCAGCAGCAGTGGCAGCAGCAGTGGCAGCAGCAGTGGCAACAAGCGTAGCAAGGGAGGGGACGTCGGTGGTGGTGAGACCACAACGTCGTCCAGCGCAGCAGAATCTGACGAACCACAGTTTGCAGTGTATGTCAAGATGGAGAGTGGACGTGTGGTGAGCTGCACGGTGGGCAAGAGCAGCCGTGTGGCCGATCTGAAGCAGGCGGTGTCCGGGCAGACTGGGGTTGTGCCCAGCAAGCAGAAACTGGTGAGGGATGGCAAGGAGCTGAAGCAGGAGCAGATGACAATGGAGCAGGTGGGGATGGCCAAGGAGGACATTGTGCACTTGGAGGTGCTGAGTAGCTCTGCGGTGTGTCCCGTGCAGTGCTTTGGGATGGGTGTGGAGTTCAACGAGCACATGCTGCGTGCGCTGGCCGACCACACGGGAGGCATGTACTTCTACGTGGAGGACAGTGGAAGCAACATGGAGAGTGTGTTTGCAGAGTGTCTCGGCGGTCTCATGTCCACCGTGGCCACCCGTGTCACGCTGTCGCTGGAAACACACAACGGCGCCATGATCACGGATGTGAAGGACAATCAGTACCAGCTGAGGAACAGAGATCTGGCAAGCATCACGTTGCCCTTGGGCGACGTGCAATCCGGAGAGGAACGCAACGTGTTGCTGGATCTGAAGATTCCCATGCAACCGCAACCCTCCCACCAAGCCTACCTCTCCGCCACTGTGGCCTTTACCGATGCCAACGGCGAGCGTGTGGTCAACGACCCCGTGGAGTTGTACGTGGCCGCGGTGGACCCTACAGAGGAGAATCTCGTTGGCCGTGCGCTGGATGAACAGCTCGAGGGTGGCAGTGGCACCATGTCGACGTTGACCCCAGCCCAAGTGGCCATCAAGAAGGAAGCCATGCGTTTGCGAGTGGCACAAATCATGGAGGAGAGCCTGCAGCTGACCCAGGCTGGTGACCGTGTGGGTGCACAGGCCATGTTGGACGAGTTGATGGCCGAGCTGCGCGACAGTGAGTTGTCCTCCGTCGATTTCACCGGTGAGGATGTGACCGAGGAGGAACCCGAGTGGTCGGATGGGACGGGTGACGTGGACGAGGGTGGTCTTGGCGAAACGGTGCACATTGTCAGTGGGATGGAGGACGACGACGACGTCGCCATTGCCATCCGTGACAAGCTGCAGCAACTTGTGGTCAATTCATCTCCCAAGATTGCCGATGGCGACCAGTGGGATCAGCTGGAAGCACTTGTGGACGAGGACGAGGACGATATCGATGTCGATGAATCGGCCGTCAAGGCACGTCCCAAGACTCTGGAGAGCAAGGACGCAAGCAAGAGCAGGTTGAGCAAGAGCAAGAGCAAGGGCAAGTGGAAGCCTGCTGCAGCACCTGCTGCACCGAGTGTCGCCAACATGATGAGTGACTGGGCAGCCCAGATCCAGCAGACGCAGGAATCGATGCAAGGCGAGGACGCAGGCAAGCGCATGGCCCAGGTTGAGATGCAGTGGCGTCGCAACCGTGGTATGCAACGCAACAAGCAGCAACAGAGCCTGGTCGACCGCTGGCAGCAATCGTAGAGTGTGTCAACGCTGCACACGAATGAACACAAACACACACTGCAATGAACGTCCTTCCCGCACATTCTTTGAACTTCCAGGAAGAATTTTTGCGGGCGCGGATTTTTCTCAAGAATGCACCCCCGGCACACGTAAATGCGAGCGCAGAGCATGCGCAGGGGCAACCAATGACAACTACAATTCAACAAACAAAGCTTTCAGAAGGAACTTGGAGGGATGAGAACAGGGAGAATTGGAGCATTGCCGATGCTGAGCACGGCAGTGAGGTCGACGGGATCTTGAGTGATTCGGTCGGATCCGCTGCTGAGCAACACGCTGGGCATGCAACCTCGCCGGCCGATGCGCGCACCGATGCATCGGCGACCAATGGCAACGCCACAGACGGCGGCAGCAAAGCTGATGTCGTGGCTGGTGCACAAGGTCGCCATGCAGAGTCGCATTGGGATGGTGAGCAGGCTGGCCGTGGGGACAATGACGATCTCGGGATCGATCCCAACAGCCAGAAGAAGGAGAAGAAAGAGGGGCGAGAAGAGGAGGACGTGGATGGTATGACGTATGACGATGTGGTGGATTACGATTCGTTTGATGACATGGGACTGAGCAACGACATGCTGCGCGGAGTGTTCGGCCACGGATTTGAATCGCCATCGGCGGTGCAAAAGCGTGCCATTGTGCCTCTGATCAAGGGCAGGGACGTGTTGGCACAGGCTCAGAGTGGCACAGGCAAGACCGGTGCCTTCACCGTGGGTCTGCTGAGTCGTGTGGTGGCGATGAAGGAAGCGCAATCGGCGGGAGGTCGTCGCAGCCGCAGCAGCTCTGCAGGATACCCATTGGCACTTGTGTTGTCACCCGTGCGTGAGCTGGCTGAACAGTCGCAGGAGGTGTGTGTGTCGATGTGTTCGCATTTTCGCAACACCAAGGTGACCAATCTGCTGTGTGTGGGCGGTCTGTCGGTGCGCGACAACATTGCTGCCCTGCGCAACGGCGTCGATGTGGTCCACGGCACACCCGGACGTGTGTTGCATCTCATCAAGAACGGCGAGCTGGTCACCGATCACGTGGACCTGCTCATCCTCGACGAGTGCGACGTCCTCCTCGAATACGGCTTCACCGAGCAGATCAGGGACATTGTCACCAGTCTGCCCGAATCCGTGCAAGTGGGCATGTTTTCTGCAACCATGCCCACCGAGGCTGTGGACATGGCTGAGAAGTTGCTGCGCAACCCGCTGCGCATCCTCATCCAGAAGGAAGAGGTGGCCCTGGGTGGCATCCGACAGTTCTACGTGGCCCTGGAACGTGACGAGTGGAAGGCAGACACCCTTGTGGATCTGTATGCTTCGCTGTCAGTCAGTCAATCCATCCTCTTTGTCGGCTCCCGGCGCAGGGCCTACATGCTGTACGACACCCTGACGGAACAGGACTTTGCTTGCTCCGTGATCACGGGTGAAATGGAGCAACATGAGAGGATGGAAACCATGAAGGCGTTCCGATCAGGCAGCACGCGAGTGCTGATTGCCACCGACATTGCCGCACGTGGCATCGACGCACACCACGTCAACCTCGTCATCAACTTTGACCTTGGCCGCGACGTCGCAAACTACATCCACAAGATCGGACGTGCAGGACGCTTCGGACGCAAGGGCATTGCCATCAACCTCGTGACACCCGACGACGTGCGCAAGATGCGCGAAATCGAGACCTTCTACGACATTCGCATCAACGAGCTGCCCGCAAACGCAAGTGTGTACCTGCAGTGATGGGTGTGCGCGCTTGATGTGCAATGGGTGGCTTGACAGTCGCTGTGTACGGCCAAGAACGATCAGGGAGTCTGTCCGGTGAGGCGTGCTTCGCCATTCCTCTCACCAGGTGCAGCAGACCCCTTGATGCGTCCCTTCTTTTTGTGTGTCCATCCCCATGTCCTGCTGTAACCCACAGCACGCGAGAGTGAGCGAGTGGGAACAATTTGATCAGATCACGGGAAAATGGATTCATTTGAGGTTGGCCTCGATCTGTGCTTGCCCCCTCCTACCCACCTTCCTTGAACGTGTACTCAATGCGTTGGATAAAGGAGATGATACGCCCAGCCAATTCCAGCAAATGGGACTCGTCTGCGTCTGGCACAGCGTCGTTCTGCAGCTGCTTGCCCAGCACAACGAGCGGCTCCATGCCCTTGCTGCTGGCATAGGGACATCCCTTGATGTTGTGGCCCAGCTTGCTGACCTTTTTCATCTTGCCCTTGTCCAGCAGCTTCTGAACCCCTTCCAGATCCGCCACGTATTGTGTCAGCACCGCACGAGCCCCAAATTGCTCGTGCGAGGCGTACGCAGGGAATTCCACCACCACAGGCGACGTGTCATTGTACCCGCCTTCCTCATTTGTGGCAATGTCCTCCTCCATGCCTTCCTCATCCTGGCTGACCTCCACCACGGTGGCCAACACGGATCCGGAGCTGCTGCTTCCGTCCTCAGAGCCAAGCGTGCGTGGTGACTTGTGCAGTGCCGTCAGGTCGATGCTGCCTGCTCCTATGTCGTCCATGCTCACCGATTCTTGCATCGCCGTGCTGCCTGTGGACTCTGAGCGCGATCGCAACAGTTCCGGCGACGATGACTCGGTCACTGGCATCGACGTCGACGTCTTGCGTTGCGATCGCGGCGTCGATGGGTTGGATGAAGTCAGGCCACGAGCTGCGCTGGTAAATGTCACTCCTCCGCTGCGTGCCCGCTTGCGTTGCACCTGCCGAGGAGTGTGTCGGACCTTGCCCTTGATCTGTTTGCTCGATCGAGGGAGGATTGGCACCGGTTCGATGCTGCTGTGGGTGACCACATCCGACGACGACAACGTTGCCGACGATGTCAATGTCCCCGACCCTGCGTTGCTGTCGCCTCCTGTCAGGACTCCCGCCCTGAGGCCGCCCAAAGGCAGCTCTGGAACGGGACGGTACACCGCGGGACCGCCAGCTCTGGCACTGCCTTCTTCTGCGTCCTCTCGCTCCGTCACATCCACAGCCACACCATTCACACCCACTTCCAACACCATGGTCACCTGCTGCTGTGCCACAGATGCAATAAACTCTTCCATGCGACGGATGTCAAACGGCTTCTCGATGAAGAAATCGCAGCCTGCATCGCGACACTTGCGCACGGCACGATCGGTGACATCACCTGTCACGGCGGCAATGACCGTACGTGGCACGCCGGCATGCCTCTTCCAACGCAGATGGGAAGGGAGCTGCTGCTGCGATTCCTGGGCTTCCTGGGCTTCCTTGGCCTCCTTGGCCTCACGTGCACGCACGTGTGCAAACTCCAACTCCTGCGTGCGGATGCACATGGCCGCCTCGTCGCCATCCATGCCATCCATGCGCATGTCCAAGAACAGCAGGTCATACGGGTGGTCCTGTTCCAACGCCGTGCGGCACATGTCGATTGCCTCCATGCCCGAGGTGGCCATGTCAAACTGATGTGGAAGCTTCTTCAGGATGATGCTCATGGTGAATCTGTTTTCCGGGGCGTCGTCCACCACCAGGATGCGCAACAACCGTCCGCCATCCCCATCGCCTTCATCATCGTCGTCGTCGCCACTGTTGCCTTGCACACCGCCTCCACGACGTGTGCCGTTTGCGTTTGAGCCACGTGTGCCGTCTGTGCGGCCTATTGCTCCACGCGCGTGGTCGCTGTCGTTGTCGTCGCCTCCCAGCCACACTCGTGTGTCGTACAGGGTGCCCAGGATGCGTGAGGTGTTGCTGGGAACGGGGAGCACGTAATCCACGTACGGTGAGAGCATCCACACGTGCAGCATCTCGTCCAGACGACGGCAGCGCTGAGGCAACACAAGTGCCACTTGCGTCTTCTCGCACACACGCACCTGTTGACACACCGCACTCACAAGGTCCGCCAGCAGCAGTAGCTTTGTGTCTGTCTCGGACGACGACGTGCTCGACAGCGAGTCGCCTGCTGCACTGCTGCTACTCGCGCTATTCCGCAAGCCGGAGCGCACCTCTGCCACTGCCCCTGCTCCTGCCCCGCTCCCTCCACTGGATCCTCCGCTGCGACCCTCGCCACCGCTGCCACTGCCGCTGGTGTTGCCGCCGCCGGGCGATCCTTTGTGACGCTCCATCTGCAGGCTGGAGGCCTTGGGGCTGCTCGTAGCGTCGGTCCCGGAATCCGAGGCTTTGGCAGCAGTGGCAGCAACAATGTTGGCCGTGTTGGTGACGGCTTGTGGGATGCGTTCAGAGCCACGGCGCGTACTGGACGAACTCGTCTGCGGCGAGACGGTGAGATCGTTCAGAAGCGACATCAGCACAGAGGAATCCACAGCTGCTTCTACGTCCACATACACCAGGTCAACCTGTTCTTTGTCCTCTTGGTGCTGTGGTCGATCCTGAGCCTGTTGAACACCACCACCCTGGGCATGCAGTTGTGCCAGGGACTCTGTTGTCAATTCTCCCGCTTGCCACACCATCGTGGCACCCACCTGGCCCATGGTACGCTGCAGGGTATCCACCACCTGTGTGTTGTTGCTCAACACTGCACAGCGTGCGTTCTTCAACATGGAGCTCATTTGCGACTTGCCGTGGTCGACACCTGCGCCGTTTTGCTGCTGCTGCTGCTCCCCTCCTTGTTGCTCCGTCTTCCCCTCCTCCTGTCCACCCGGCATCTCCACCGTCTCGGTCGACCATTGGCTGCTGCGACGTCCACTGGAAAACGACGTCTCTGCCAGCCGCTGTCGAAACTGGGACAGTGCTTCATCATTGTTGCTGACCCCGTCTTCACTCGATGCGATACCAGAAACAGCAGCACCAGAACCCCCGCCGCTGTTGCCACCTTTCACTGCTGCTGCTGCTGCTGCTGCTGCTGCGCCTTCAGCACTTTGCCCTCCAATCTCGTGGATGTGCGAGGGCTGAGATTCAGCCTCTTGCTGTGGCACTTCCTCGGCGGCACCGCCACACGACGTGGAGACTGGGATGCGCAGAGAGAATGTCGTACCCACGCCCACCTCGCTGGCCACCGTCAGGTCACCGGACAACAGAGTAGCCAGACTCTTGCTGATGCTCAGCCCCAACCCGGTGCCTCCAAACAGCCGACTGACACTTGCGTCCTGCTGAGTGTACGACTTGAAAATGAGGTCCAGCTTGTTGGCTGGGATGCCTCGGCCCGAATCGGCCACGTCTATGTGCAACAACAGGCCACCCGAGTGACACACATCGAACCCTTCGGTACCGGGTTCCCCCTCCATCTCCTCTGTCTCTGTCCCACTGCTTCCACTGCTTCCACTGCTTCCACTGCTGCTGTTCCTCCTGTACGAGTCTGCTCCAGCATGTGCCTCTTCTGCCGCTGCTGCTGCGCCGCGCAAGGAATCCTCCTCCGCCAGCGGCTGCAAACGCACGGTGACGCGCACAAAGCCGTCAAAGGTGAACTTGGATGCGTTGGAGGTGAGGTTGGAGACGATTTGGACGAGTCGAAAGAGATCGGTGTGCAGAACAAGGTCGGAAAATAGGATGGAGGCGTCGTACTCGCAGTAGATGGCCACCTGTGGGTTGGCATAGGCAAACATGGACACAGTGTTTTCCATGGCCAGCACCAACTCCTGGGCATGCACGGGCACAATGTCCATCTCCAGACGATTCTCCTCCATTTTGGACATGTCCAGAACGTCGTTGAGGATGCGCAGCACCGTTTTCGACGAGTACAACGCCGTGTCCACACACGACTGCAACTCCTCGCTCAGGTCCATCCCGTCCATGTGCTGCAGCATGGCAATCAGACACGACAACGGCGACCGCATTTCGTGTGACATCGTCGCCATGAACGCCGCACGCGACCGTTCTGCGTTTTCGGCCTGCTCAGCAAGCACAGAGATGGAACGAAAAAAAAAAGGAGGTGAGCGGTCGAAAAACGAAGAAACGCAGGAACGGCTTCGTGTGCACGACGGCAACCATGACACACACACACACACACACACACAGTGACACATGGTTCCATGGGCGTGTGGAGGGTGTTGTTGTGGGAAGGCGGCAAACGTACCGTGGCCA
Organism: Mantamonas sphyraenae; assembly: GCA_026936335.1. NCBI lineage: Eukaryota > Mantamonadidae > Mantamonas > Mantamonas sphyraenae. The sequence continues at coordinate 100,174 of JAPMXV010000012.1, forward strand.
GGGCCTGGCTGGCTGCCTTGAGCGCTCGATAGGTCGTCGAAACATCCAACTCCGAGACGAGCAGATACTTGCGTCCGGAGCCCAGAAAGAGTATTACCACGTGAACATGGACAAAGGTGGAGGCCGAGGTGGAATCGCCTCCATCTTCGGCGCTGCGTCCCTGTGTATATGTGCTGTTGTTACGTGAAAGGGCGCGTGTGGAGCGCGGCGTGGTCAGGCGACTCGACGCGTTGGAGCCGTCCGTGTCCACCAGGTCTTCCACCATGTCCATGATCTCTTCAGGTGTCTTGCCCTGAGTCCAATCCGCCCCAGAGAGGCTCAGCGATTCCACCACGTCGGCCACCGTGGTCACCGCGACGCCTTCCTGACTCAACAACGCAGACGTGGAAGAAGAGGAGGCAGAGGAATCCTTCTGCGCTGCTTCCGCTCCCGAGGTGCCCGCCTGCTGCGCAGCCTTTTCCTTATCCAGGCTCAGCTCCTCATGGCTGAGCTCTTCTCGTATCATGGAGTCCGATGATCCTGTTTCGGTGCTGGCACGGTGAGGTGACTTGTCGCTGGCCAGGCCGGCTTTGGCCAGTTCCGAATTGAGCTCCTCGTTTGTGAACCACCTGCGTGTGGGAATCACGTATGGCAACTCCACAGTGGCCTCAAAGATGACCGCACCATGCTCACCCCGGGAAGCCTTGCGTGCCAGAGTCAGCACTCGTTCAGCCTCAGCTGCGGAGGGAAAGTGCCGCGTGAAACTCAAATCGCCTGGAAGCACAATTCGAAGTTAGTGCGTGAGCCACCCCGCAGACACACACAGCGGGCCGCCATCGGCGCAAATTCCACACCCAATCCACATGCACCCACACACATGCACAGTATACGTGCGTACGCGTCGTTGAAGCCCCGCCTTGTGGCGTGCGATGGAAAATTGGCAACAAAACGCAGAAAGAACAAATCCAAGCTTCGGCGAGGAAAAAAGGCACCGGTGCCTCCCTCCAACCCCTGTTCACTCGTCTTACCGTAGCCACCGGCCTTCATCATGGAAACGGCCGCCAGGTTCTGCATCACACACTCGGGTTCGTTGTCTCCCTTGATGGCGTAGTACGTAATCGCCTGCGGGGAGCGCTTGATGGCCTCAAAGCCAAAGTCTGAAAGCGGATGCGGCGCCTCGTCGGCGTCGGCTGCTTGCGGATCAGGCGAGTCCGCACCCTGCGGCGAGTTGCTACTGCTGTGGATGATACTGGTGCACACCAAATGCATGGGTGCGTCACTAAACTCCATCTTGCGAGCGTGCAGCTCGACGAGCCCCACACGCATGGTGGGGAAATTGAACGCAACAGGCTGGTCCGGATGAGCATCCAATTTGGCCTTGGTTTGCTGCAGGTGGTTGTGCAGTGCTCTGCCCGTGGGCATCTGGAAATAATCCATGCCATACTTGACTTCAGGAGGCAGCTCCAGGATCTTCATGGCCGCGTCGTTGAAGAAGCTGCTCTGTAGAAGTTCTGGCTCAAACACAATGATGGCAACCGACACAGCGTCAAAGGCCATGCACGCTTGGGCAAATGTCATTTTGCCTTGTTCGTGTTCGTGTGCACTGCTTGTGCTCTCCTCTTTGTGTGCACTACCCGGTCCTGACATTGTCGGGGGGCTGTTACACACACACGCCTTTGGCTGCAACTGCGCAGAAAGTGTCCGCATCGTGTCGTTCTGAGCACATCATCGTTGCGTGGATAGCGCATAGTGGACAGTGGGGTGTGGGGTGTGGGGTGTGGGTGTGGAGGGAATGGATTTTGTTCAATTCATGGGTGGTGGGTGGTTGGCGAGGCAGCAGCAAAGGCTCGGCTGACAGTGGCCCACGTGTTCCACCACACCGACATAGCCACACCACTCTCGCTCTGCAAACTGTACAGATCCTTGCCCCTGTGGGCATAATAGGTGCGCCAAAAGCGAAGCATGGTGCACCAGCGTGCGACGTCCTCCTCGCCCAGCTCTGCACGCACACGTTCACACAGACGCAACTGCCTGCTCTTGCTCTTGGCCATGATGAAGAACATGAGCGCCGAATTGATGCAACACAGGTTCTCGCGCGTCACACTGTCGATGTCGGTGGCACGCATGAGGGCGCAGATCAGCGGCAGCCGCTGGTCACTCAGCCAGCGTGCCATGCGCGACTTGGGATAGGGAAAGGGCACCATGTGGGCATGCGTGGATGTGGCCACACTGCGCAGGCGCTCAGGTGCATCTGCGTGTGTTTCGTCCTCGTACTGGAAGTATTCCAGTGACATAAAGGCGGAACGCACAAACACGTTGCTGTCGATGAGCTCGTCCATGATCACGCGTGTAAACTCATCAAACAACGCGTCGCCCTCGTCGCCCTGTGGAAACACCGCTTCCAGCATGAGAAAGGTTTCGCGGCACTTTTTGATGAGTTCGCTGAGGAGGTCAAAGCCCGTGGTGAGGTCGCCGGCAAAGTGGGGCAACCGTCCCAACACCTGCTGCACGCAGTGGTGCAACATGCCCGCCGATGACACCATGTACCGGTCGATGGGTGTCGAGCCACGCACATACCCATCCACGGTGTACATCAGCCAGAAGCGGTACGATGTGTGTGTGCTCGGCTCCATCACCCTGCCAATCAACTTGGACAACAGACCCTGGTCGCCCTGTGCTCGCCACTGTGCACGTTCCTCCGCACTCATGTGCATCAGCGCGTGTTGCGGTGCAAAGTCGGGCTTGTACACGGGGTCGAAATGGACCAGGGCACGCGCACCACCACCCTCCACACGCACTTGCACTTGCGTGTCTGTGGCCGCCTGCACAAACGCTGCCTCTTCGCCTGCGGTGAGCAGCATGCGTTTCAGCTGCATGCTGTTTGTGCGTTCGCAGAAGTGGTTGACCATGCGCAGGAACTGGATGGTCCACGCCGTTTCCTGCGAGCATTGGCAATTGGGCCCGTGGGGCCCGTGTTCGCCTTCGCCAAAGTCGTGGCTGTTGTGAAAGTCGAGAAAGTCGATGAGGTTGCTGGCCACCGCCACAAAGCCACACCGGGTGAGTGTGTGCAGCACACGCCATCGCGATGGTGCCACAAGCACACTTGCCACCATGAAAAACATCTCCACCATCTGCATGCTCGTCGACACGTCTGTGTACAATTGTTGCACAGTGGCGTCTGTGTACGTGTTGTCCATGCTATGTTTCATGGTGTACAGCGACGCCAACGCTGCCCGCCCGTGCTTCTGCTCCGCCGCAGCACGCACCTCGGCCATCACCTCGCCCGTAATCGGCCCCACACGTGCATACACATCCTTGGATTGGTCCTGATCCCCTGCTTGCCCACCACTGTCCACGTCCTGAGCGTGGTAGCGCTCCAACGCCTGGGCAAACACGCTGAGCTCCGGCATGAGATTGCCTGTGTCTGTGTACAGGGCCGTCTTGGCCAGGCCATTGATGCGATTATCACGTTGGTAGGCCAGTGGGTGTTGGTCCGGATACAGGTACTCGGAGGGCATGGATCGAAAGTTGGGCAGTCGCAGCAGGTCGCCAATGGTGATCAACTCTCGCGGACGGAAACGCAGCAGTTTGACCAGATTGGGCAGCAGGTGGGCATTGGACAGCATCAACTGCAGGTTGTACTTGATCACTTGTGGCTTGTAGCGAGGGTCGGCAAAGAAGATGCTGCTGCGTGCCAACGATTCGGACAGCCACCCGTTGCCCTTGGCCTGGTGGGCTACCCGTGTTGCGGTGCGCACCTGTTCACGCTCGTGGTCCACCAACACGTCCTGTTGATGGCTGACGATGCTCACCACACGCACGAGACTCAGCAGGGTGTCGGAGCGGTGGGTGTCCATGAGCGTGCTGAACCCCTCCAGCTCCGTCAGATTCATGGGTGCATCCTGGTTGGCCAACAGCTCCTCCAACAGCTGTGCTGCAATCGGTGCATTGTCTGGTGCCGCATAGGCGGTGTAGTGGAACAGCAGGTGGACCAGATCCTTGTTGCACGCAAGCACAAACGCTTGGTTCTGGTCGTGTACGGCAATGGGCAACAACACAGCAACCATCTCCTGGCAGATGGATTCCACATGGATCATGGCATCGTGCAGCGCATCGCGAGCCTGGAAGGATTCCAAACGCACGCGCAGGGCCGCTGTGGAAGCGACCTGGTCCTGCGAGGCATGTTCCCGCTGCGTTTGTGTGCCATTGCGCACTACAAATGTGGTCAGTAGCCACGCGGAAGCGTCATCCAACGCCCATTGGTGGTGAAAGAGAGTCCAAATCTGCGTTGGGGTCAGCGGTTCGTCGCCGAGGAGAGCCAGGAGATTGGTCTGCGCGGCTTGCGAGTCCGGTTCCCGACTTAGCAGGCGGAAAAGGGAGAGACAGGGCATGAGGAGGCGGGTGTAGATGTGTGGGATGTCACAGAGGACAAAGGTGTCAATCATGTCCAGAGTGACACTGGGGTCTTGGTCTCGGGTGGCGTTGATCTCGTTGGCGGCGCGCTTGGCCGCCTGGAACACAGGAGTGGCGCTGGAAGCCTCCAGGCGCAACGTGCGCATCTCTTTCATGGTGGAGTGCAACGTATCACATCTGTACTCGTTCACCAGATCCAGGCGGTCGGGCTCAGGAAGCTGTGTGGTGTGAGGAGCGGGGCGGGGGGAGGGTGGGAGGCGCGTCGGGGAGAAGCAGCACGACGTAGCATGGAAACGGGACGGTAGAGAGAAGAAAGGGGTGCTCACATACCTGGAAGATGGATCCCAACGAAGGAGCACCATCAATTTCTCGGGAACGGAGCAGGTGGAACATGATGGGAGAGATTGAGCTGTGGCGTCTGGGCTCTGCTTGAGGCAGTGGAAACGGAATGAGGCTGGTGCTGTGTTGTGTGGTGCTGGCACTTGTGTGTGCGGTAGTTCTGGCTAGCAATGAGTCCAATGCAAACTATAACGATGGCCAACAGCCGTTGGATGCACAGGAGTCGCGTGGAGGCAGCCGGAATGTGCTGGCCACCCCTCGACGTCAGCAGAAGCGCAGAGGCCGCAAGGCATCGAATGTGGTCAACGACTTGGCGTCATTGAGCGAAAAACTGGAAAAGCAGAGCAAGGAGCGAAGGGGTCGTAGCAGGAGGCAAGAGGAGTCCGGGGACGAGTGGGAGACGGGTTTGAAGAAACGATCGGATCGCTCGAATCTTCGGCGCTCGCGGCGTGCTGAGGAAGCAAGGGCAAAGGCGGCTGAGGAGGACCTGTGGGCAACAGAGGTGGAAGAAGGAGACGGAGGGCAGGACGAGGGCAAGGTGGATGAGGTGCAGGAGAAACTGCTGGAGAGTCTGGCAAAGGTGGGAGCACGGTTTGACGCAAGTGCACGTGCTCGGGAAGAACAGAGAAAGGCAAAGGAGGAGCAGAAGTTGCAAGAGAGGGAAGAGAGGAGGAAGAAGAGTGTTGAGAAGCAGAAGGAGAAGGAGGGTGGTGTGAGAGAGAGTGAGGAGGAAGCGGTGCAGGCGACAGTGGCTCATGCACCAGAGTATGGAGATGATGACAGGGATGGGGGAAAGCAGGTGGTGGAAGGTGGTGTGTCTGTTCCGGTGAACGTGAATGTGGAGGACGAGGAAGAGGTGGGGCATGATCCCAAGGATGAAGGGCGACCGGAAGAGATGGCACACAAGGAGATGACAGTGGGGAAGGAGGCACACAAGCTGGAGGAAGATGGGAAGAGTGGTACATTTGTGAGTGGTGTGCCAGCGCCGACACCTGTGGCTGTGGAAGACGAGGAAGAGGTGGGGCATGATCCCAAGGATGAAGGGCGACCGGAAGAGATGGTACACAAGGAGATGACAGTGGGGAAGGAGGCACACAAGCTGGAGGAAGATGGGAAGAGTGATCCATTTGTGAGTGGTGTGCCAGCACCGACACCTGTGGCTGTGGAGGACGAGGAAGAGGTGGGGCATGATCCCAAGGATGAAGGGCGACCGGAAGAGATGGCACACAAGGAGATGACAGTGGGGAAGGAGGCACACAAGCTGGAGGAAGATGGGAAGAGTGGTACATTTGTGAGTGGTGTGCCAGCACCGACGCCTGTGGCTGTGGAGGACGAGGAAGAGGTGGGGCATGATCCCAAGGATGAAGGGCGACCGGAAGAGATGGCACACAAGGAGATGACGGTGGGGAAGGAGGCACACAAGCTGGAGGAAGATGGGAAGAGTGGTACATTTGTGAGTGGTGTGCCAGCACCGACACCTGTGGCTGTGGAGGACGAGGAAGAGGTGGGGCATGATCCCAAGGATGAAGGGCGACCGGAAGAGATGGTACACAAGGAGATGACAGTGGGGAAGGAGGCACACAAGCTGGAGGAAGATGGGAAGAGTGATCCATTTGTGAGTGGTGTGCCAGCACCGTCCACTACACCAGCGCCAACAGCTGAACCTACTCCAACACCAACAGCTGAATCTACTCCAACACCAACAGCTGAACCCACCCCAACACCAACAGCTGAACCTACTCCAACACCAACAGCTGAACCCACCCCAACACCAACAGCTGAACCTACTCCAACACCAGCTGAACCTACTCCAACACCAACAGCTGAACCTGCTCGTGCTCCCGAGGCAACACCTGCAACCGCGGCTGACAATGAGCCATCCGAGCAGGACACAGTGGACGTTGGACATGAGCATGACAACAACCATGGGGCTCATGTGCCAGGATTGCCCCCGAAGCCGGACATGCCGCACATCGGTTCGCGAAAGGTCAGCCTGGGTTCCTTTGAGGTGACGTACAGCACGCTCATCATTGCACTCATCCTTATGTGTTGCCTTCTGTACATGCGCTGTTTGCAGACAACCCCTTCCAGGCGTCGTCCCAAGCCAAATCTGGTTAACGAATTGCCAATCAGCCGCTACGACGTGAAGAACGATTGAAAACCCGGGTTCATCCTTCGTAGTCACTCCCGTCATCATCATCATCATCATCATCCTCCTCCTCCTCCTCCTCCTCGTACTCGTCTTCCTCATGCAATGGCAAGCCCGAGGCCCACTTTGCGTACATTTTGACGGTCGCGTTGCTCACCAGCTTCGGAGTAAATTGAGAATGGCAAAACACGCGGAAAGAGTCGTCGGCAAAGGCACCACAGCCATTGAATTCGACCACAGACTCCCAATCGTCGAGAAACGCTCTGGAGGTGAGCTGAACAAAGCGGATGCGCTCGTTCTGCATGCCCAGAGGGTGGATCAACGCACACATGTCGGAAGGGGATCCCTCGCATGCAGCAGTGGGGTTGGGTATTGTTGGAGGAACGTGTGGATGCACTGACGCACGACCTCGCCGCCCGACGTTCGGCTCATCAACAGGCAGCTGACGAGAAGCATCCACGGATCCTCGCCCATCCATTCTTGCTTCAGACACAAGGGAGAGCCTGGTGCCCGTTTGCTGGAACATCGGTGAAGGAGATAGGTCCGCCAGTTGTCCTCGGAGCGTGTGTTGATCAGGTCGCCGAAGCGCTGCAAAGCCATCCGTTTCCACAGACCCTGGTCTCCGAAAATCTCCATCATGAGTTTGTTGGTGCGCATGGCATTGTGTACGTTGATTGGATGAAGGTAGCTTGCAATTTGGTCCACCAGCTCCAGCGGCAGCATGTCAAAAAGTTCGCTGCCATCCTCGTTGCCTGCAGGAGCGTCGGTTGCCCCCGCTGGCCTCTCTGGGTTGTTGAACTCATGCATGTACGGCCTCCTGTATTCTTTCAGATCATGGAGGGCGGTTTTGGTGCGTTCAATGGCTTTTGTGGCCACGCTGGAGACGGCATCCTGTGTGCGTTTCACCCGCTGACGTTTCGGGGCTTGCTTGGGCGGAAGAGTGTCTGCTTTGCCCTCCTCTGTTTCGTTGGGATCCTCTCCTCGTTCAATGGCCTCCAGTTTCCGTTTTTGGCTGCGTGTGATGCGACGTGACATGGCAGAGGACGGGTGTGCGGGTGCCTGCCCAAGTCAGCGCACGGCACTTTCGGCAAAATATGCAGCACGGAGGTGGCAACGGCAACGGGAACTATGGCGGGAACGGCGGGAATGGAGGGAATGGAAACGTGTACATGCAACAGTATGGCATGCAGGGCCAACAGGGCCAGCAGGGGGGAGGTTGGAACCAGAACACGAACATGATGAACACACAGCAGCAGTGGGGCAACCAACAACAGCAGCAACCGCAACAACAACAGCAACAGTGGACAAACCAGCAACAGCAACTGGCAGCGTACCAGCAGTGGCAACAACAACAGCAGTGGGCGCAGCAGCAGTACTGGGCGCAGCAGCAACGATGGCAGCAGCAACAGCAGTGGCAACAACAGCAGCAAGGACAGCAGGGACAGCAAGGACAGCAGGGACAACAGGGCAACTGGGAAGGACAAGGAGGGAATGGACACTGGCAGGGTGGGCAGCAGCAGCAGCAGCAGCAGCAGCAGCAGCAGCAGCAGCAGAAGCAGCAGCAAGAGGAGAACTCAGAGCGGACAAACTCGTCGTGGGTGTCTGGGGCGTCTGGATCAAACCCTGTGGACGCATGGTTCGGCAAGGGTAAAGGAGATGCCTTTGATCTGGAGTTGGATGGGCCCAAGAAGCAGGAGAAGAGCCAGGAGAGCCAGGAGCAGGGCCAGCAGGGTAAGAGAGGGGAATTCGCCGTGTCTCTGCGCCCAAAGGGAACACTAACACTCGTACACACCCACAGGGTACCAAGGGAGCCAGGGAGAACAGATGAATAACATGGCAGGGGGGCAACAGGGAGGAAACTGGTGGGGAATGGGCGCACAGCAGGGCGGAAACAACGGAGGGGTGATGATGCAAGGCCAATACGGGCACGGACAGCCGCAGCAGCAACCACAGCAGCAGATGCAGATGCAGCAGATGGGCAACTATGCAAATCAACACGGGGGCTATGGATACGGAGGCTACCAGGGTGCCCAGATGCAGGGGATGCACATGCAGGGGATGTCGCAGGCGGATCAGACTCCCGCGGACGACTTTGCGGGCTTTTCCGACTTTCACGAGGCCACAGAGGAGGACGCAGGCGACGAATTCGACTTTGGGGGCTTTGGAGACGAGGAGGAAGTGGATACACAGGGCACAGGGATGAGCATGGTGGGGATGGGTGGAAACATGGCCAAGTCGGACGCGCAGGAGGAGGATGTGTTTGCGGCGTTCGGCAAGGTTGAACACAGGCAACAGCAACAGGGAGCAGGCATGGGAGAGACACGTGTGGCACAGCCGTCGATGCAGATGAAGCAATCGAGTCTGGTGCTGTCGGGTTCGTTTGACATGTACTCCACTGTTGACTCATCGGAGGAGGAGGAGAGTGGAGCAACCACGTCGGAAGAGCGCGTGTTTGCTCCACGAGCAGCAGCCGTACAACACACACAGGCAGGTACACAGGGTACGCGTGGTGGCATGCAAAGCAACCAATCAAGAGGAACAGTGGAAGAGTGGCACAAGCAGGAGGAGAAGGAGGACGAGGAGAGAGGAGGAAATCTCGTTTGGACCTTCGGCCAAGGTGTTGGCAGAGATGCAAGCAAGGCGCAGCTCGAGTGTGAAGAAGAAGAGGGAGGAGGAAGACGATTGGGACCATGAGGCGTATGCGTCGCCGATGAGCATGGGTGCTCTGCGTGGATCGATGTCGCAAGGGTCGCGCAGTTCGTTTGGCAGCGGGTTTGGAGAGGAGGTGTCGACAGCGGCAGCGAGTGCAAAAGCACGTGGAACAACACAGGGGAAGGAGAGGGTGGAAGAAGAACCACAAGCGGTGGTGGTGGAGGAGAAGAAGACGGCGAAACCGGAGCTGGAGTTTGATCCACTGGCAGCAATGATGAACAACTCGCTGGGAGGCTTCACTCTGGGAGGGGAGGAAAACAACAATGCAAAGAGCAAGGGCAGGTCGAGCACAGGAGGCACACAACAAGGACAACAAGGACAGCAGGGACAGACGGGTGTACAGCAGCAGACAAAGAAGACGTCATCGTCGGGGATGGTGGACTGGAGCAGCGCAGGGGCTATGTTTTCGCAGGAGAGTGTGGAAAGTGCACACAGTGGAGAGGACAAAGGGGATGCAGAGGACATGTGGGGTGGGTTTGACGACGGCGCAGCGGTGACGGCAGGAGGAGGCGCCACCGCGAATGATGAGTGGGATGCGTTTGCGGATGGAATGGACGAGACAACGGGGCCACAGCCAGGAGGACAGGAGAAGGATGTGTGGGATGCATTCGCAGAGGAAGAGGACGGAAAGAGTGCGCAAGGTCAAGCAGGAGGCGCTGCAAGCGAATGGGATGCGTTTGGAGATGAGGAGAAGCCGAAGGAAGGTCAACAGAGTGGCACCATTGACGCTTGGGATGCGTTTGGTGCCGAAGAAAAGCAGCAACAGAAGCAAGAGAGTGACACGGTGGACGCCTGGGATGCATTTGCAGACGAAGAGCAGCCGGAGGAATCACAAACCGGTGGCACAGGTGAGGCTTGGGATGCGTTTGGCAACGAGGAAGTGGGCACTGGGGATGGTGCCGGTGCCACAAGCGGAGCGGACGAATGGGATGCGTTCGGAGACGACAAGGACGACGGCGTGGCCCAGGGAGGCAAAGAGGCTGAAGAACCTGCGTGGGATGCTTTCGCAGAGGACACCGCATCAGCAGGATCACCGGCAAGTGCAAGCACGACATCGACAGCGCCTGTGAAGAAGCAATTCTCTCTCATGGACCTGGACAGTCTGTACGCCGAGTCGGCCAAGGAGGGAGGCATTGGTGGGACAAGCAGCGCATCGGATGCATTGACTGGAGCGTTTGGGTTGGGCACCTCGTTGGATTTGGGTCTCGACGTGGAGGACGTGGGGGGAGACAGCACCAAGGAGACCGCACACGCTCACACGGCCGGCGTGGGCGAGGACGACTTTGTGGGATTTGACGACGAACCGACGGCGCACGCCGATGAGTTTACCGGGTTTGGAAGCGACAGTGAGAACGGCGACGATGAAGCAGCGTTTGCAGCGTTTGGCAACGACGACGACGATGAAGCCAAGGGCAAGGCACAAGGTGACAACGGTGATGGCGAGACGAAGGAGGATGCGTTTGCCGCGTTTGGTGACCCCACAGACACCGTGGAGGACGAGACGGATGCATTTGCAGCGTTCAACGACGGCGACGACGATGACAAGGAAGAGGGAGAGGACACAGACGCATTCGCAGCATTCGCAGATCCGACAGACAAGGTAGAGGACGACACGGACGACTTTGCAGCGTTTGGCGATCCCTCAGACACCGGTGTGGAGGATGACATCGATGCGTTTGCAGCGTTCAACGATGGCGACGATGATGGCACAGGAGAGGACACCAACGCATTTGCAGGATTTGGAGAAGAAGGGGAGGAGGACGCATTCGCAGGGTTTGGTGAGGACGACGACGAGCACAATGACAGCAGCGGGGTGGACTTTGACGTGTCGCCATCCAAGGACGACAGTTGGATGTCTGCGGCGGCAGAGGCACACAAACAGGGAGACGAAAAGACCTCGTCTGCAGGGGGTGAGGAAGCGGAGGAGGAGTTTGGACCTGGCCTGGAGATGGAGGCGATGGAAGCGAGGATGGGTGCGGAGAACACGCGTGCCTTCCATGCACACTTTACGCAGCTGCATGGGGATCCCGAGGAGCAATGTGCGACGATGAGGAAGCTGCTGCCTGTGCTGCGCAGTGTGTCGTGGGACGAGTGCGTGTGGAGTGTGGAGCAGAGCGCAGCCGTGTTGGCCTTTGTGCACTCCCAGCTCACACGTGCCGTCGAGGTGGCCACCACCCTGCAAGGAGACCAAGCCGCCTTTGCCTCCAGTCAATTTGGTGCCTACATGGAAGGTGTACAGGAGGTGCATCGTGTGGCGTGGCGCATGGAGCCGCTGCTGCGACGGGCCAACGGCGTGCTGTCCCACGACGCTGCAGCCTCCCTCTTGCAATCCCTCGACGAGGTGCACTCCGCCTGGAAGCAACTGGTGAGTGTGTTGAAAGGCACGGCGTGTCAGGTGCAGCAACGCAGCAGCCCCGATTACGAATCCATGCTGGAGAACGACGAGCACGACGACGACGCAATGCCACGATGCACCCTGTGTCTGCTTCGATTCAAGGCAAAACCACGCGGGGCAATCAACTATTCATTGCGTGAGGATCCAGACACGTGTCGTGTGTCGTTGGAGGGCAAAGCACACCATGCCTCGTGCGCCAACCTGCGTTTGCGCGTTCAAAAGTGACCCGTGACCACAATGAAGCGCTTCAACTTGCCTGAACAGGCACCACACTCTGTGGGCACCTCGTTGACGGCGTAAGAGGATTCGCAATAATCACAGGTGATGGAGGGCCAGCTGAGGTTGTTGCCGTCGCCTTCCACGGGCTCCTCCAGTGGCTTGAGGACAAAGCAGTGCCTGGACTCGCCCGCACGCACTTGTTCAATGTCAAAGTAGCGCACGTGGCCGTCGAGAGCTCGCTGTGGATCCTCCTCCTCTCCTTGGTCGTCGCTTTGGGTCGTGCCGGATTCCTTCGATTCCTTCGTTTCACTCGCAAACATGGAGGCGCCGAATCCTCGGTCGGCGGCCGCGGTGGTGTCACGTCGCACACGCCCTGTGTTGAGCAGGTGGACCATGTCACATGCATTGGTGGGCACAATGAGCACACGTCCCGTGCCCTTGCGCACCACGCGGTGCAGTTCGCCAAAGTAGGCGCCGATGCGCTCGTGTGCCTTTCCGTTGACAAAGCAGTCCAGACATCCCTTGTCCAACACATAATCCTGCGATCCACTCTCGATGCCTTCCATATTTGTTGCGTCCATCACTTTGTACGCCACGTTCAACCCCTGCTCCTTGGCGTCGGCGGCCAGGAACGAGATGGCATGTTGCGAAAAGTCGATCCCTGTGCAACCTTGCATGCCATGCTCCTCGCACAACTGCTTCAGGATAGGAGCCACTCCACATCCCACGTCCAACACACGGCTTTCGGTGTTCCCATTGGCCATGCGCACCACGTTGTTGACCAGGAGATCCCCGGCCGAGTACCAATCGTAGTAGTCTTCCACACCACCCTCGCCATCGTCATCATGGAAGTGTTCCCAGTATTCCGGTTCATTGAATGTGTACTTGTCCTCAAAGTCAGACATGGGAAGTTGCAGTGGCTCCTCCTCCGTTGCCAAACCAAACCAATTTTTACATAGATACGCATGGTGAGTGCTGTCTCCCCCATACTGTGTGACTCCCATGGTACTTACTCACTCCATGAACCCTTTGCCACAGTCGCTGCTGCACGAAGAAGACGTGGAGCTGACCAGCACCCAGCGAAGCGAGTACGCGCACGTCGAACCGGAACGCAAAAAGATCGCACCGCGTCGTGCCATGAGGCAACAATCCATGATGGAACAAGCAAAGTGAGTGTGAACCTGCCATACAGTGCCTGCTTGGCACCGTGTGTTGTCTGCAAACGCTGGCGTGCCACGCACGGCTGTGCCGTTTTGGGGTGGCGCGCTGTGCAACGACGACAACGGAAAACGGCAGTCGGAAACACGGCCCGTGGCCGCCAGCCAGAGCCAGAATGAGAGCCAGAATGACTGACACGTGTGGCCCCGTGTGTGTGTGTGTACGTGTGTGTATGTGTGGAACTGCGCCCACCCTGTGCAGGGCTCTGGCCGAAGCGGAGTTTCAGGAGATTCTGGAGCGGGAAAACGGAGAGATCGAAAGTGGCACGACGGCACAGGCTGCGTTCGGGTCGGGCCCCAGCAAGGAGGAGGAGTATGAAGCTGCGTTGCAGTTGCTCCAGGGCTCCACACCTTACTACCTCCAACCCGCCATCACCACATGGGACAAGGAGGGCACTCAGGCGTCGTTTGGACGCAGCACAGGGTTCTCCAAGCCCATCACCGAGGCCAGCGTGGACAAAAAGTTTGCAGATGACGAATAGAGGGGGTAAAACAGTCATCCACTGTCACCATTGAAATGCTGTGTGTGTTTGTGTGTGTGTGCGTTGGTGTTTCCAATTCCATTCCTGTGTTGCATCCCTCTGTCTGCGCGGCACACTGTCGGTGATGGATGACCAGTGCATCACTCCATGACCCAGCCGTGGCTGACGACAAGGGTCTGGCCCGTAAAGGCCTTTGTGCCGTGGCCGGCAAAGAAGAGGAAGGCTTCCGAGACGTCGTCGACGGTGGAAAACTCGGTGTCGACAGTGTCCTTGAGTGCCACCTTGGTAATGACGTCTTCCTGACTGATGCCCAGTTTGGAAGCCTGTTCGGGGATCTGTTTGGCCACCAATGCACTCCAGGTGAAACCCGGGCACACCACATTGGCGGTGACTCCAAACTCCGCCCCCTCCTTGGCCACCACCCTGCACAGACCCACGATTCCATGCTTGGCAGCACAGTATGGCGACTTGAGCACACTGGCCGTCTTGCTGTGCGTCGAACCCATGTAGATGATTCGTCCGCCACGTGTTTCTCCCTCCGCACACATCACACGCATCGCTGCACGTGTCACCAGGAACGATCCGTTCAGGTGCACGTCGATGATCTTCTTCCATTCTGGGTGGGTGCGTGGGGGGGGGCGTCGTTGTTTAGGTGACGTGTGTCAGCAATTAACCCACGAGGAGATCAGCTTTCGCTTTCTCTTCCCCCCTCTCACCGCACGTACCGCTGTACTCCAAATCCTTCACTGCGCTGATGTACTGGTGTCCTGCATTGCTCACCACAATGTCCAAATACCCAAACTTCTCCACCTGTGCTCTCACACACAGGCACCCGTGCGGCGTCAGTTCCTCCCTCTCCTCCGCACACCGATTTCTCCTCGGCTTTCCTCTTCAACACCACCCCATCCCCCCCGCCCCCCCACACACACACCCCACACACCACGTACAATCTCATTGACACAAGCGTCGACGGCTTCCTCGTCCGTGACATCCATCTGCATAGCCAGGGCTGTGCCTCCCAACTCTTCGATCTCCTTCACTGTCTCCTCCAGCGGCTCCACACGCCTGCCTGTCACCACCACAGTGGCTCCATGCACGGCAAACTTCAGTGCAATGCCCTTGCCAAGGCCCGTGCCACCACCCGTCACCAATGCCACCTTGCCCTCCAGGTTGTTCTCGTTGCTCTTCTTCAGCTCCCCTTCCTCCGGCACATACTTCATCACGCTCTCATCCAATTGCTGTGACATCGTGTTTTCCCCTTGGTCTCGTGTGAACGGTGGAATGAGTTGCATGCTGTGTCGCTGTCAGCCCCTCGCGCCGCCAACCCAAATCGTGAGTTTTTCGGCACTGCTTCCGCCCCTTGCGGTTTTTTTTCCGCCAACCCCTGCACCACGCCCGTGTTTCCTGTGCTCACCCGCATGGTGTGCCGTGCAGAAGTACTTGTTACCCCTCGTTCTACTCGACATGTCGACCAAGAAGATCATCACCCCCGAGGTACGTCCACGTGACGGCGTTGAACGCATGCGAGCGCGCCCATAGAGACTTCCATCCGTTTCTCCACGCCGTCCAGACCCTTGTGCTGACTCGTTCTCACCCCCATCGGACCCCACTCGCCTTGCCACACACCCTGCGCACCCCGCTCTGCATGTGTATGGTCCATCACCCTCCGTCCTGTCCATCGCCACAGCTCTACCCGCTCTTTGCTTGCATCGGTGCTGGTGTCGCCGCCTCTGGCTACATCATGTATCACAACTCCGTGAACCACCCGGATGTGTCGTACGTTGTTGCCACTATCATCGCCACGGCACACCCTTTGCCCATCCACAAGGGCCCCTTGTTGCTCCAGGCCGTTTGTGCGGAGCCTCGCCGCTCCATCGGTCCACTGCGTTTTCGTCCACTCCTCCCGTGCTGACACACACCCACCGCAACACACACTCGTGCAATCCCTTCAACCCATTAGCATCAACAAGAGCGCCCCGATGCCCTTCCTCAACACCAACGAGAAGAACTACCAGCGTGCGTTTTCTTGCCCCGGAGCTTTTTTTCCCTCTCTTTCCACACCCGCTCACACTTCACCCCTCCCGCGCAGACTTTTACCGCTGGGACCCCGAGGAGTACAAGAAGAAGTTCTACAAGACTTACGAGGACGCTTGATTGCCAATGCAAGGCCTCTGGACGGAGAACAAAAGGATTTTCTGTCCTCCCCAAACCAAACCCTCATCGCCTCGCTTTTGCCCCCAGCACTCTCCTGCGCACTCTTGCCTCGTCGCCAAAGCTGCTGCTGCTTGGTTCGTCGTCATCGTCGTCGTCGTCGTCGTCGTCGTCGTCTGCCCGTCATCCCGCATCGCCGCCATCCGGGTTGTCGGCGTCGTCGTCCTCCTCTTCTTCGTCGTCGTCTGTCCACTCGTCCTCGTCACTGCCCACCTCACTCTCCTCGCCATCCACTTCCACCACAGCACGATGCACCATGGCTCGCAGCAGCGAGTCCACATACAACTCGATGGGCATGCCGCCTGTGGTGAGGCCGTTGCTACGTCTCACCAGTTGCTCCTCGCCCACCTTGCCCCTGCGTCGCCGTTCGTCGTCGCCACACCCACGCAACGCGGCAACCACCTCGCTCCCTTCCCGGTTCCCATCCACAATGCGCCACAGGAACACCGTGGACAGGTCGCCACCGCCAGCCACCAGCGATTCGTGGCTGCGTCGGTCACACCCCAGCCATCGCAACACACGGCCGCCAAAGTCCTTCAGGTGCATGGGCACAATGGTCTTTACACGCGCGCCCGTCGTCACAGAATACACCTCCACCAGGTTGCCAAACAGCACGTACACGTAGTCGCTGCCCGTGTCTGCAAGCACGGGTGATGTGCCAAACCACGCATGCACCTCCCGCACGTTGCTCGGCACCCCAATGTTCACTCGCACTGGCTCCCACTTGCGCGTGCGAACGTTCAGCACCACCAACGAAAGACGTGCACGTTTCGGTGGGATCTCCTCGAAAAACACAAGCAGCGCAAGCTCGTAGCCACTCTGCAACAGTTCCGCACGCACCAGCTGACCACGACGTCGCACAGAACGATACCGTTGCCACGCCAATTCCACCAGCTTGCCACGTTCGTCGTACGTACACACGGGAAACCGTTCTCCGTCCTGACCCGTACGCCGTCCGTTCACCTCCACCACCTCGGGCACAAACACACGTGTGCGTCGCCCTTGCCCATCGTTGCTGCTCGACACCCACTCCGCCAAACTCACGTCCCCTTCCACGTCAAACATACGCACCTGTTCCCGAACCTCCTCCTCCGCCCACTCCCCTCCGCTCACATTCACACGCTTCCCTGCTCGCCACACGCATGTTGCACGCTTCTGTACAGGCGCAAATGCTGCCACGCTCAGGTCCACACGCATCTTCACACTCGGTTCCATCCATCCGAAACTGCTCTTTGCCCGCTCGCTGTACTCCCAAAGAAACACACGTCCGCGTTCGTCCACACTCACCATCTCCCCCACAAACTCCACAAAGCCCACAAACAGAACCCTGCTCTGGTGTGCCTTGAACATTTCGTGCTCCTGCCAACCATCCAGTGCCTCGTCGCTCCCCATCTCGGGCATCCCCCCCAGTCGCTTGCCAAACACCGCCTGTCCACTCATCGGTCCGTTCCACTTTACCACATCTCCGTTTGCCAGCCCACACATCACCGATGGCTGCGTCCCAAACAGCGTCATCGAATTGTGAAACGCCGTTGTTGCCACCCTCCCTGCTCCCTTGTCCACCACTGCATCCTGTTCCTCCTGTCCTTTCACCTTTCCCTTGCCCTTTGCCTTGCCTTTTCCCTTTCCCTTTCCCTTTCCGATTTCTCCCTTGTCCCCTTCCTCCTCCTCCTCCTCTTCGTATTTCCCCCCCGTCAAACTCTGCCCCACGCTCCGTGCCACCGTCGCCAGCGCCTCTGCGTCTGCTTCCAGTACACGTGTCATGGGCACAGCTTTGTCTTCCAGATTCGTGTCCCTCCCTGCCATGTACCCAGCATCCGGGTGCACACTCCACATCACCACTCCTGCTTCTCCAGCCACTCCTGCAATCTGCATGCTGTCCACACTCCAGCACAACTCCGTGCACGCCGTCTTTGGTCGTATTGTTTGTGCCTTTCGCTTCTTGATCCGCTCGTCCCACGACTTTGCAACACGCAGCGGCGTACCCTCGCTCCCCTCCTCCATCGAATACACGTACAGCTGCCCTTCGGTGTCGCAGCTCGCCATGTACTTGCCACACGGCGACACACTCGCACACGCCACACCTTTGCCATTGGCTGTCTTGAAGAACCGTGGCCGAAACTCCACCGACTGCAACCGTGTCAGCGCCCCCTCCCCCACCCCTCAGCGCACTTTACACACTCTCTCATCCCCTTACCTTCCAATACTCTGCTTCCAAAGCCCGATACTGTTGCATGGCAGGCGCCGAAAGCCTGCCAATGTCTTCCAGCGACAAGACAATCATATCCACGCCGTCGTCGTCCTCAAACACGTCTGCGTCGCCGTCATCCTCGTCATCCATGGGGTCAAACACGTCATCCTTGGCCCGCTTGCCCCACAGACGTCCAAGCACCCCGCTGGACGAGCCCTTCCCTTTGGCAGCCTCCTCGAGGGCCGACGCCGTCATCCCGGCCGGCACCGCGCGCAGCACCCGCCGGCTGGGATCCTTGGCGCGTGTGTTGGCCATCTGTTGGTACACTTTGTACAACGTCTCCTGTTCGCTTCCCTTGGCCCTTGCCATGACGGGTCCCAGCAGCACCAGTTCGCTCAACCGACGAGCAAGTGCATCCTCCCACTGCACCTCCTCCACCACTTCTGCAGCCAACGCCTCCATCACCTCATCCAACATCTCCAAGCCTTGCAAACGCACCTCTGCCTCACGTACCTCCTCCTCACGTCGACCCACCAGCGCCTCTCCACGCAGTCGCCATCTTTCCTCCGCGGCCTCCACCTGCGCCATGCTCATCACAGGCACAACGCGTGCACTCAGCATCTCTTCCACCGTGTGCCACACCAGCCCCTGCAGCCATTCCGCCACCCCACGTTGTCCTTCACGATACGAGTCCAATGCCCAGCGTCCATCGTAGCCACTGCTCCCTGCCTCGATGCCCGTACTCCTCTCCACATCCACCTCTCCCGTCCGTCTCGCTTCCGCATATTCCCGTTCCAACCGTTCCAGTTCCTCTTCCAATGTCGGCACGTTGGCCGCCGCCCAAGCCAGCGCCGCCTCGACGCTCAACTCTTCTTCCTCGTGCTCCGTCTCCTTCTCCGCCGTCTCTTCCTCTCCTTCCTGCTCGCCATCCTTCCCATTTGCGTCTGACGTCTCCTTCTTGTCCGTTTGCACCACTTCATTCCCCAGTTCGTCCACATACGCCAGTGGCTGGAGCATGTGTTGTCGCTGAGCCAGCAACGCGGCACGCTCCTTCGCCAGTGCCTCCCGTTTGGCCCTCCAGCCTTCTCTCTTCACTTCCAGGCTGCGATTGCGCTCTTCGATGACTTCTTGCACCCCAAGCTGTCGTTTCAGGTGCTCCTGCATCATGGTCATCTCCTGCTCCTCCAGCAAGGCAAGCACTTCCTTGCTGTGTGCCATGGCTGCTTCCACCGACGATCCATACGTCGCCTCCCGTTGTGCCATCTCCTCTTCGATCACTCGCATCGTCCGTTCCTGCTCCTCCATCAGCAGTTCCACCTCCCGCCGTTGTGCTGCCACCCGCTCCACCTCCAGCCGTTTCCACGCCAATTGCTCCAGCCTCTGGTCCAATGTCCGTTGTGCCACCTGTGCATTCAACGCTTCCTCCGCTCGGCGTAGTTCCTCCACCCGTTTGCGTGTCGCAGACATGGCACCGGCGAGTCAGGAACGCCAAGAGTTGGTTTGCTCGAACCCGGGCCGCCAAACCGGTCCCCCTCTTCCAACATGTCGTCTTCATGTGACTCGCTGTGTCTTGTGTTGTGCTACAATCCTGCACGCGTCACCGTGCGGCTTCAGGCGCGTGTGGCTGTCTCTGCACGCAGCCACACGCGCACCCAACCAAAAACTCAGTGCCCATGAGCTTGCGACTTTTTGCCGCTCTGCTTGCCATTGCTTTGGCAACCAGCATGGTTTCCGCACAAACATACACATCACGGTACACCACCGGCCAGCGAGCAGTCTATCTGTTCGACGGCACTGGCAGTACCCTCACCGACGCCACGGGCAACCTGGACCTCACCCATCACAAACGGCGCTGCTCTCACCCGTACTGACGGCATCAGTGTCGACTACTCTTCCGACACAAACAAAAACAACGCCAAATCGGCCACCTCCACCTTCAACTCGGACGGCGCCTGTATGTGATCCTCCCGCCTTGTGTTTTGCCTGGCTCGTTTCCGCCGACATTTGCCTTTTGGATTTGCTCAGAGACGAATTTCCCTCGCTCCCGCCGTTTTCCGTCCTGAGCCTGCCATGCACGCCAAGCCCATCTGCACGTCCTTGCCACCATCTGCTCACACACACACACCACCCGTGCACGCAGTCACACACAACACCACCGGTCTCAGTGTCGAGGTGTTGCTCAAGGCGACCTCGCTCAGCGAGGAAGGCATTATTTTTGCCGCGCACGCAGACGCTGGTAACTTTTGCCCTTCCTTCCGCCACACACGCCTCCTTGTGCCCTTTCGGCACCGCCTCTGTGTTTGACACGTGCATACTCACACATTGGGCCTGGCTACAGCGTGCGAGACGGGCGTCTTTACGCTCAAGCAGGTCAACCAGGACATCCACTTCATCACCAATCTGGACTCGTGCTCCGCAGGCAACCAGGCCTGCGGCAGTGGTTCCTGCGTCACCGGCGTGTTCACAAACGTCATCACATCCACAACCACCATGTACCACCTGGTCGCTGTTCAGACCCTGGCTGCTGCAGGTGCTTCCACAAAGACGCTGTTTGTCAACGGTGTCCAGCATGGTGAGCATTCAAGCCTGGGCGCGTTTTCCCCTCTTCCCATTGCCGCCCTTTTGCCGGCTCCAGCCCATGCCTCTCCCTGTGCCACAACTCCTCCTGTCTAACACGCAATCAATGCACACGCTGCGCCCATCTGCATCTTGTCCTGCCTTGCCATTCCCCGTCCACAGCCCAGGTCACGCTTTCCGACAACGGGACCGCATTGACCTGGAGCGCCACCGGCGCACAGCCCGTGGCCATGTGGAGCTATGTCGGCACAAACACCAACTCTCTCAGTTGGCAGGGCACCATCTTTCAGGCTGGTATCTACGCAAGCAGCATGTCACTGGCCAACGCCCTCCAGAATTACCAAGTATGTGCGCGCCCTTGCTTTTCTTTCTTTCCTTCCTGTTTCTCTTCCGTTTCCTGCCCTCTGTGCGCCTTGGCCCGCTGCAATACTTTGTCCTCCACGTCCGCACGGCTGCTTGCGAGCTGGCACATGCCTCCGCAATTGTTTTCCGCCTGCATGTGGCCTGCAATCCCGTCGGGTAACGCAAAGCGCCCGCCGGCGTCTTTGCAAACCTGCCGTTTCTGCGTTTCTCCGCCGAGTAACCACCCGTGTGAGAGGTTCTCACACCGCCCAACCTCCTTTCCACACAGAACTACTGGTACCGCAAGGCCTTTACACAGGCCCTCACAGGCCTCACGCTCGCATACAGCACCACAGCCTCCGTTTCGGTCGGCATGACGCTGTCCAGCCAGGCCCTGGACCGCTTCTCCCTGCCTGTCTCTGTGCAGCTCACCAGCCTGCCCTCAAAGGGTTCTCTCTACGAGGCCGGTGTCCTTATTTCTTCCACGGGCACGTACACCAACGAGTCGTACACCTACCTCTCGCCCTCGACGGTCAACACCACATTCACCTATCGCCTCACCAACGGCGAGGGAAGCTCCATCGAGCAGACCGTCGTCCTCAACGTCACCGAGCGCTTCAGTGATCCCACGCAAACCTCGCTTTCCTTCAACAACGGAGCAGGCACCACCGTGGCCGCGGGCTCGATTTTCCCCGTCAACATCACTGCCAAGTACAGCGACGGAAGCGCCGTGTCTGGAGAGGCTTCTCCAACTGCAGACACCTACATTTGTCGCATCACAGGCTTCACCGACGTCACTGCCACACGCACAGCCAACTCGGCCAACTACCAGTGCTCGTACAACATCACCGTCGCCGGCAGCTATTCCTTGGCTGTCCTCAAGGACGGCACCACCGCCATCAGCAACTCGCCGCAGGCATTCACAGTCGCACCCAACACTGCCTCTGCTGCACACACCGTCATCATCGACGCCAGCGGCTACACAGGGGCACAGGGTGTCACCGACGGCGTGGCACGCACCTTCCTTGTGCAGGCTCGTGACGCCTTTAGCAACAACCTCACCGACACCAGCACGGTGTTTGCAGCTACCTTGACGCACACTGCCACCTCGACCAACGTGCCCGTTGCTTTCACAGCACACAGCGCATCCATTGGTATTCAGCAGGCGACATACAACGCGACCATCAGCGGTGCGTACACAATTACGGTGACTGCAGGTGGTCAGCAGCTGTCCACCATCGCTGCAGGTGCGCCCACATTCAACCCGGGTCCCGTCGCTCTCGGCAGCATCCGTGTGCTGGACACGAGTGGCTACACGGGAGCACAGGGTGTCACGGACGGCGTTGTGCGCACATTCACTGTGCAGGCACGCGACAAGTTTGCCAACAACCTGACCGACACCAGCACGGTGTTCGCAGCCACCCTGACACACACGGCAACCACTACCAACGTACCTGTCGCATTCACCGACCTGACTGTGCTTTCTGGCATTGAGCAGGCCACATACAACGCGACCATCAGCGGCGCGTACACTCTGACGGTGACTGCTGGCGGCCAGCAGCTGACGAGTGTGGCTGCAGGTGCGCCCACCTTCAACCCGGGACCCGTTGCTCTCGGCAGCATCCGTGTGCTGGACGCAAGTGGCTACACGGGAGCACAGGGTGTCACGGACGGCGTTGTGCGCACATTCACTGTGCAGGCACGCGACAAGTTCCTCAACAACCTCACAGACACCACCACGGTGTTTGTAGCCACCCTGACACACACGGCAACCACTACCAACGTACCTGTCGCTTTCACCGACCTGACTGTGCTGTCGGGCATTGAGCAGGCCACGTACAACGCGACCATCAGCGGCGCGTACACGCTGACCGTGACTGCTGGCGCCCAGCAGCTGACGAGTGTCGCTGCAGGTGCGCCCACATTCAACCCGGGACCCGTTGCTCTCGGCAGCATCCGTCTGCTGGACGCAAGTGGCTACACGGGAGCACAGGGTGTCACGGACGGCGTTGTGCGCACATTCACTGTGCAGGCACGCGACAAGTTTGCCAACAACCTCACCGACACCAGCACGGTGTTTGCAGCCACCCTGACACACACGGCAACCACTACCAACGTACCTGTCGCATTCACCGACCTGACTGTGCTTTCGGGCATTGAGCAGGCAACGTACAACGCGACCATCAGCGGTGCTTACACTCTGACGGTGACTGCTGGTGGTCAGCAGCTGACGAGTGTGGCTGCAGGCGCGCCCACCTTCAACCCGGGACCCGTTGCTCTCGGCAGCATCCGTCTGCTGGATACGAGTGGCTACACGGGGGCACAGGGACGCACCGACGGCCTCGCACGCTCGTTCACTGTGCAGGCACGCGACAAGTTCCTCAACAACCTGACAGACACCAGCACGGTGTTGGCAGCCACCCTGACGCACACGGCAACCAACACAGTCGTTCCTTCTCCTTTCACAGTGGACACGGAGCTGCAGGGCATTGAAAAGGCAACGTACAACGCGACCATCAGCGGTGCATACACTCTGACGGTGACTGCTGGTGGCCAGCAGCTGACGAGCGTCGCTGCAGGTGCACCCACCTTCCTTCCCAATGTCGCGTTTGGACCCAGCTCCCGCGTGATTGGCAGGTGGCGCTGGCGACTTTGGAGGATTCACAGGTGCACAGGGTGCCACGGACGGCGTGGCACGCACCTTCCTCGTGCAAGCGCGCGATGAGTTCTTCAACAACCTCACCGACACCAGCACGGTGTTTGTGGCCACGTTGACGCACACTGCCACCAACACGATTGTGCCGGTGACGTTTGCCGACAGCGTGGCAGCCTCGGGCATCGAGCAGGCCACATACAACGCGACCATCAGCGGTGCTTACACACTGACGGTGACCGCAGACGGCATGGCCATTGCCTCGTCCGGCGCGCCCACCTTCAACCCGGGACCCGTCGCTCTCGGCAGCATCCGTCTGCTGGACACGAGTGGCTACACGGGGGCACAGGGACGCACCGACGGCCTGGCACGCTCGTTCACTGTGCAGGCACGCGACAAGTTCCTCAACAACCTGACCGACACCAGCACGGTGTTGGCAGCCACCCTGACGCACACGGCAACCAACACAGTCGTGCCGGCTCCGTTTGCAGTAGAGTCGCAGTTGACAGGTGTTGAAAAGGCAACGTACAACGCGACCATCAGCGGCGCGTACACACTGACGGTGACTGCTGGTGGCCAGCAACTGACGAGTGTGGCTGCAGGTGCACCCACATTCCTTCCCAATGTCGCGTTTGGGCCCAGCTCCCGCGTGATTCCGGGTGGCACGGGCGACTTTGGAGGATTCACAGGTGCACAGGGTGTCACGGACGGCGTGGCACGCACCTTCCTCGTGCAGGCGCGCGATGAGTTCTTCAACAACCTCACCGACACCAGCACGGTGTTTGCGGCTACGTTGACGCACACTGCCACCAACACGATTGTGCCGGTGACGTTTGCCGACAGCGTGGCAGCCTCGGGCATCGAGCAGGCCACATACAACGCGACCATCAGCGGTGCTTACACACTGACGGTGACCGCAGACGGCATGGCCATTGCCTCGTCCGGCGCGCCCACCTTCAACCCGGGACCCGTCGCTCTCGGCAGCATCCGTCTGCTGGACACGAGTGGCTACACGGGGGCACAGGGACGCACCGACGGCCTGGCACGCTCGTTCACTGTGCAGGCACGCGACAAGTTCCTCAACAACCTGACCGACACCAGCACGGTGTTTGTAGCCACCCTGACGCACACGGCAACCAACACAGTCGTTCCTTCTCCTTTCACAGTGGACACGGAGCTGCAGGGCATTGAAAAGGCAACGTACAACGCGACCATCAGCGGTGCTTACACTCTGACGGTGACTGCTGGTGGCCAGCAGCTGACGAGCGTGGCTGCAGGCGCACCCACCTTCAACCCGGGACCCGTTGCTCTCGGCAGCATCCGTGTGCTGGACACGAGTGGCTACACGGGGGCACAGGGACGCACCGACGGCCTGGCACGCTCGTTCACTGTGCAGGCACGCGACAAGTTCCTCAACAACCTGACCGACACCAGCACGGTGTTTGTAGCCACCCTGACACACACGGCAACCAACACAGTCGTTCCTTCTCCTTTCACAGTGGACACGGAGCTGCAGGGCATTGAAAAGGCAACGTACAACGCGACCATCAGCGGCGCATACACGCTGACGGTGACTGCTGGTGGCCAGCAGCTGACGAGCGTCGCTGCAGGTGCACCCACATTCAACCCGGGTCTCGTGTACCCGGCACAGTGTGCTGCAATCTCCCCAAGCGGTTTCACAGGCGCACAGGGTGTCGTCGCTCAGTCCCGCTTCTTCGACCTGCAAGGACGCGACAAGTTTGCAAACAATCTCACTGCCGCGGGTGACGTCAGCTTTGTGGTCAGCTTCAACTCGGACGTGCACGGCACATCCACCCAGACCACAGAGTCCATCATCGACGGAGGTGCCGCCATCAAGCGCTACTCCTACAACGCAACCGTGTCTGGAGCCCATACGATCACTGTCACCGTGAACGGCGTCAACATCGCAGGCTCCCCATCCGCGGTCTCTTTCATTGCGGCCAATGTTGATGCACCCAGCACCGTGTTGGTGAACAACACTGGCTTCACAGGAGCACAGGGCCGCACGGACGGCGTGGCTAGGACCTTCACCATCCGTCTGCGTGATTCATTCACCAACAACATCACGACGGACATCAGCAACCAGATCATGGGCCAGCTCGTTCACACCACCCAGGTGCAGAACGTTTCGGTCTCCTTCTCCAAGGTGGCGAACGACCCGGGTCTTTTCCAGGGCTCGTACAACGCCACCGTGTCCGGCACCTACACTCTGACAACCACGGTGGCAGGTGTTGCCATCCCGCAGTCGCCTTCTACTGTCTCGTTCCTTCCCAATGTTGCGTTTGGACCCAGCTGCCGTGCAGTGGCAGGTGGCGCTGGCGACTTTGGAGGATTCACAGGTGCACAGGGTGCCACGGACGGCGTGGCACGCACCTTCCTCGTGCAAGCGCGCGATGAGTTCTTCAACAACCTCACCGACACCAGCACGGTGTTTGCGGCCACGTTGACGCACACTGCCACCAACACGATTGTGCCGGTGACGTTTGCCGACAGCGTGGCAGCCTCTGGCATCGAGCAGGCCACATACAACGCGACCATCAGCGGTGCTTACACACTGACGGTGACCGCAGACGGCATGGCCATTGCCTCGTCCGGCGCGCCCACCTTCAACCCGGGACCCGTCGCTCTCGGCAGCATCCGTCTGCTGGACACGAGTGGCTACACGGGGGCACAGGGACGCACCGACGGCCTGGCACGCTCGTTCACTGTGCAGGCACGCGACAAGTTCCTCAACAACCTGACCGACACCAGCACGGTGTTGGCAGCCACCCTGACGCACACGGCAACCAACACAGTCGTGCCGGCTCCGTTTGCAGTAGAGTCGCAGTTGACAGGTGTTGAAAAGGCAACGTACAACGCGACCATCAGCGGCGCGTACACACTGACGGTGACTGCTGGTGGCCAGCAACTGACGAGTGTGGCTGCAGGTGCACCCACATTCCTTCCCAATGTCGCGTTTGGGCCCAGCTCCCGCGTGATTCCGGGTGGCACGGGCGACTTTGGAGGATTCACAGGTGCACAGGGTGTCACGGACGGCGTGGCACGCACCTTCCTCGTGCAGGCGCGCGATGAGTTCTTCAACAACCTCACCGACACCAGCACGGTGTTTGCGGCTACGTTGACGCACACTGCCACCAACACGATTGTGCCGGTGACGTTTACCGACAGCGTGGCAGCCTCGGGCATCGAGCAGGCCACATACAACGCGACCATCAGCGGTGCTTACACACTGACGGTGACCGCAGACGGCATGGCCATTGCCTCGTCCGGTGCACCCACCTTCCTGCCTGGTCCCATCCACGTCGCCAACACCGTCTCCGAGGGTCAGGGCATTTTCACCAGCACCGCGGGTGTTGGTGGCCAGTTCAACCTGCAGACGCGCGACATCTTTTACAACAACCTCACCGACACTGGCGCCGTACTCACCTTTGTCATGAGCCACAAGACGAACAACGCTGTGACAAACCCCACCGTCACGTACGCCAACGTGACAAACCAGGGTGCATACACAGTCTCTTACAACGCCACCGTGTCCGGTGACTACTCCATGGCCATTACTGCAAACTCGCAGGCCATCCCCAGCTCCCCGTTTACAATTTCCGTCGCACCCGCGGGGGAGTTTGTGGCCGAAACACGCGTCACAGGTGACACCGTCACCGAAACCGTCGGTTTCCCGGGCATTCTCTGGATCCAACGCCGCGACGCCTTCCAGAACAACCGTACCAACGAGGTCGGTGCTCTGGTCGTCCAGCTCACGCACTCGAGCGGTGCTCCCATCTACAGTGCCACCAAGGAATCACTTGGCAACGGTCTCACAAAGGCAACGTACAACGCCACCGTCATCGGTACCTACTCCATGGTGATCAGCATTGGCGGCGTCGGTGTTCCTGCCTCGCCGTACACTGTCACGGTGGTCAACTCGGTCACCCATTTGCCCAACACCGTCCTCTACGGCGCTGGCGCAAGCTCGGGTATTGCCGGCAACATCAACTCCTTCTCCATCCAGAGCAAGGATGCCTTTGGCAACAACCGCACCACCACCGACGAGAACTACCTTGTGGCGTTTACACACCTCACGCAAACTGGCGTCACCTACAACGCCATGGTCGCCGCCAAGGCGCCCTCTTCCCTGGGCCAGTACCTGGCCACGTTCAACATGACCGTCGCCGGTTCGTATTCCATGGCAATCACGGACAACGGTGCGCCTATCGCAGGCTCGCCCTTTGCCTACACGCTGCGCACGAACGATCTCACCCTGACGGCCACACGCACGACAGGCCTCGGCCTGTCGCAGGCAACCGCGGGTGTGTTTGCCCATCTGCACATCCAGGCGCGTGATGTCTTTCTCAACAACCGCACAGTGCACGGTGACCCGTTCCTCGTGCAGCTGTTCCACAGTGTGTTCCCTGTCGGAAACGTGAATGGCACCGTGAGCAACGACGCTGCCTCGGGCGCATATGCAGTTGCTTACAACGCCACTGTCAGTGGCCAGTACGCATTGTGGGTCCGTCTGAATGACAGTCACGTGCCGGGTTCGCCCTTTACCGTGACCGTGAGTCCCAATGTCGTGCATGCACAGACCTCCATTGCCTATGGCCAGGGTCTGAGCACAGGTTTGGCTGGCAACAGTGGCTCGTTCCTGTTGCAGGCACGCGATTCGTTCAGCAACAACCGCACCGTGGCCTCTGATTTGGGCCTACTTCTCGGGCAACCTCAAGCACAACGTGTACACCACGCAGGTGCCGGTGACGTTCGCACACACGGCCCTCGGTGTGTATCAAGGCACGTTCAACGCCACGGTCAGCGGCCAGTACGCTGTCAACGTGTTTGGTGCCACCACCACGCACATCTCCGGTTCGCCGTTTACAACCACGGTGGCAACGCAGGCCACACATCTGCCCAACACCATTGTGTATGATGCTGGTGCGTACACGAGCACCGCAGGCGCTCTGGCCACCTTTTCCATCCAGGCACGCGATGCTTTCTTCAACAACCGCACCGTGGAAACCGACAACTTTGCTGTTGTGCTCAAACACAAGACGCTCTCTGTGACTGATGTCAACGGTGCTGTGAGCGGAGGGGCAAACACGGGCAACGGCTTGTACACGGCCACGTACAACGCCACGGTCAGCGGCGATTACGCCCTGTGGGTGCGCGACGGAACCACCCACGTGGCCGGCTCGCCCTTCAGTGTCAACGTGGTCACCGAGGTGACGCACGTGCCCACGACCACCGTGGATGGCGCCGGCCTTTCTGCATCCGAGTCGGGCCAGGCTGCTGTGTTTTACGTGCAGGCGCGCGATGCCTTCCAGAACAACCGTACCGTGCGTACCGACACGGTGTCCACTACGTTGACGCACACCACCCAGCCGGGTGTCACTGTCAACGGTGTCACCACCGGCTTTGGTGCAACCACCACGGGTCGTTACACAGTGACGTACAACGCCACGGTGTCTGGTACCTACAGCATGGCTGTGACACTCAATTCGCAGGCTGTGCCGGGGTCGCCCTTCACCGTGGTCGTGGTGACGGCTCCGCTGGATCTGCGCCGTGTCACGCACACGGGACGCAACCAGCACACTGTCGAAGCTGGCAAGCCGGCCAACTTTATCATCCAAGCGCGCGATGCCTTCAACAACAACCGCACTGTGAACACGGATTTGTTCGCTGTGGTCCTGTCGCACAAGGTCTTCACCGCCAACCCGAAGGTCGAGGTCATGGCCGTCGTCACTCCCATGACCCCGGCCACACTCGGCCGCCATAGCGTGGACTTTAACCTCACGGTCAGTGGCGACTACGATCTCAAGATCACGTCGGGTGGCACCCACATTGCCGGCTCGCCTTTTGCGTACCTGACCAACCCCACGGAGACGTTCTTCCCCACCACCATTGCCTACGGCGCGGGGCTGAACAACGCGGTCGCAGGTGTGTACTCCACGTTCATCGTACAGGCTCGCGATGCCTTCTTGAACAACCGCACTGTGACCACAGACAATCTGGAGGTGTTCCTTGACCACGACCGCCAAGACTTTAACAGTCTGGCTCTGGTCAACGCCAGTGTGATCAGCACCACGCCCGCAGCCGGCACCTACTTGCTGCAGTACAACGCCACCGTCAGTGGCGCCTACAGCATGACAGTGCGCGACCGCACCCTCAACACCCTCATTGCTGGCAACCCGTTCCCAGTCACTGTTAAGACAGCCGAAACGAACCCGCCGCTTTCGCGTGCGTGGGGCGCTTCGCTGACCACGGGCACAGTGGCCACCGAGGGCTTCTTTGAGATCCAGTCGCGCGATCCGTTCAACAACAACCGCACCGAGACAAACGACAACTGGGTCACGCTGCTGAAGCACCAGCAGTACACGGTGCCCGACGTCACCGGTGTCCTCACCGCACGTGTCCCTGCCACCGACGGCCGCTACGAGGTGCGCTACAACGCAACCATTGCCGGCAACTACGCCCTGTGGGTCACATTGGGCAACAACGGCCAGCACATCGCAGGCTCGCCCTTTTCGCTGACCCTCAAGACGGAGGCCACCTTTACCGCAAACACCCTCGTGTACGGCGTGGGTCTCACCGACGCACGGGCAGCAGACACAGGCTCGCTTACCATCCAGGCGCGCGATGCCTTCTTCAACAACCGTACCCAGGTCACCGACTCGTACACGGTCGTACTGACCCACACCACCCTTTCGGTGACTCCTGTGACTGCGACGGTGACGGCCAAGACGGCCACCACGGGCCAGTACGCTGTGGCCTACAATGCCACTGTGAGTGGTGTGTATGCCATGGCCATCAAGCGCAGCGACGTGCACATCACTGGCTCGCCCTTCACTACCACGGTGATCACACGCGAGACCAACCCGCTCGTCTCGGTGGCCTATGGGGCCGGGCTCAGTGACGCCGTGTCTTCGTTCACCGCCGGATTCACCATCCAGGCCAAGGATTCGTTCCTCAACAACCGCACGCAGGTGACAGACGATTTCAAGGCCGTGCTCACCCAGGTGGTCAACAGCGCCACCGTCAACGGCATCGTCACGGCCAACGCGCCGACCACGGGAACGTACGGCGTCACGTACAACGCCACGGTGTCGGGCACCTACTCGCTGGCTGTCACACAAGGCACCAACGGACCTCACATTGTTGGCTCGCCCTTCACTGTGGTCGTCAAGACGGGCGTCACTCACTTGCCGCTCGTGGCCATCTCTGGGCCAGCGACTCTGTCCACCACCTCGGGTGTGGCACAGACATTCACCATCCAGGCCAAGGATTCGCACGGCAACAACAAAACCACGAGCGGTGACACCTTTGTGGTGCGCTTCGACCACAAAGATCTGCCTGTGGCCACTGTCAACGCAGGTGTCGTTTACAACGGCGGCACCTCGGGTCAGTACACGGCATCGTACACCCTCACTGTGGCTGGCAACTACCTGCTCAAGATCACCGACAACAGCATCCCCATCGGAGGCTCGCCCTTCACCACTGTCGTCTACCCGACCACAGTCAGCGCATCCAAGACGCAGGTGGTGGGCATGGGTCTCACCCAGGTCACCGCTGGCTCCGAGGGCTACGCCACAGTCGCCTTCAAGGACAGCAACGACAACAACCGCACACAGGGTTGCGCCCTCGTCACGAGCGGTGCCGCCGATTCTGGTTTCCGACGCGTCAACATGGCTGTGACTGCAAGCTCGACCGTCACCATGGCTGTCTGGTTCAAGGCCGCTGTTGCAGGCTCTGGAACACGTGGCATTGCCAGTCTGGCAGCAAGCACCGTGCCCCACTTTGGACTGCGCATGTCCAGCTCCAACCAATTCGGCGCCCTCGTCGACGCGACCTCTAAGTACGTGGCAGTCACCACCGAAGGTGTCTGGCACCACGGCGTGGCTGCATGGAACAGCAACGGTTCGTGGGCCGTCTGGCTGGACGCAGCACAGAGCTTGACTGGTATTACCGCCAACAACATGCCTGCAGGTGCGCCCCTGTACGTGGGTCACGAGCGTGATGGATCCACAAGCTCCAACAACGGCTTCCAAGGCTCCATCGACGAACTGGCCATCTTCAGCTCGTGGAAGGCCACGCAGCCCGAAGTGATGGCCTTGATGAAGTACAAAACGCTGCCCACGGCCGCGTCGCTGATGTACCTGTACAACTTTGACGAGTGCTCCACCATCACGTACGCCCTGGACCAGAGCGGCAACGATGGCCTGGGTTCGTTTGTCAACACGGCCCAGACGACCTACGAGGCCTCACTGGCCCCGTTCTCGTCGGACAACATCACTGTGAACCTGCAGCACAACGTGTTTGCTGCGCCAACCCGTGGTGAGTGTCGCAGCGTCGGCCACGGCCCAAGGCGTGGACGATCTGCGCTACAACGCGACTGTCGGGGAACTACACTCTTTCGGTGCGCCTGGGCACGGGTCTGACCAACATCGACCAGTCGCCGTATTCGCCGTACATTGTGACGGAGGCCACAGACCTGCGCCAAACCGTGGTGTTTGGTGCGGGCAAAACCAACTCGCAGGCCGGTGACGTCGCCTCGTTTACCATTCAGGCCCGTGATACGTTTGCCAACAACAAGAGTGTGACCACCGACACGGTGACTGTGTCCCTGGACCACAAGCGCACCGACCTGACGTACAACTCGGTGGTCGTGGCAGGCAACCCCAACGCCATTGTGCCTGCCACCCTTGGCCAGTACTTTGTGACCTACAACGTCACTGTGAGCGGACAGTATGCCATGAGTGTGCTGTTTTCGGGTGCCCACGTGGCCGGTTCGCCGTTTGACGTGTTTGTGGCCACCGCGCCCACGGACATCCGCAACAACATCGTGTATGGCAACGGACGCTCGCAGGTTGAAGCCGGCTACGATTCCAGCTTCATCATCCAGTCGCGTGATGCGTTCTTCAACAACCGCACCGTCACCACCGATGCGTACACGGTGCGTGCGTACAGCCGCCGTTTCCCCAGCATCATTGTCAACGGTACCGTCAACGCGCAGAACGGCGTTCTTGAAGGCTCCTACTTTGTGCGCTACAACGCCACAGTGGCCGACACGTACGACCTGCATGTGACCAGCGGACTGGTGCATATGGCGGCGTCTCCGTACACGCTGCTGGTGGACCCCACCGTGACGCATCCTCCTCGCTCTGTGGCCTTTGGCCCCAACCTGTACGCAGAGACCGCAGGCTATCCTGGAGGCTTCACCATCCAGGCACGCGATACGTTTGACAACAACCGCACGCTGACCACGGATGCGTTCACCGTGACCATGGTGAACCAGGACTTCCCGGTGGCCAACGTGGTTGGCGCCGTCAACTCCCTGGTGCCTGGTGAGGGCACGTATTCCGTGGCCTACAACGCCACAGTGTCCGGTACCTACCTGACCAGCATCAAGGCAGGCACGGGTCAACACATTCTGGGCTCGCCTTTCACCACGGTGCTGGCGACAGACGTCACGCATCTGCCCAACTCGCGTGCGTTTGGCGTACAATTGTACAACACGGTGGCTGGCACACACTCGCAGTTCTTCCTGCAGGCCAAGGATCGCTTCTTCAACAACCGCACCGTCAACGACGACCCGTGGACGGTGGTGCTGGCCCACAAGACGCTCAACGTGGCCGACGTGACCGGAACCGTGACCAACCTGGTCAACGGCAAGGGTTCGTACACGGTGACGTACAACACCACGGTGTCTGGAGACTACAGTGTCGCCGTGACGCGTGTGGGCGCCCACATCTACGGTTCGCCGTTCACGCTGCACGTCGAACCCAACGTCATGCACGTGCCCACCAGCACGGCCTCTGGTGCCGGTCTCGTGCGCTCGCGAGCAGGCGTGTTCTCCACCTTTGACATCCAGGAGAGGGACACGTTCTACAACAACCGCACCACGTCGACTACCACCTTCCAGGCGCTGTTTGTCAACCAGCAGTTTGGCTCGGTGCAGTTCACTGTCAACGCAGCCTCGCCGGGCTCGCCAACTGGCATCTACACGGTGACATACAACGCCACGGTGTCGCTCAAGTACACTCTCAACGTGCGCAACGTGCCTGGTTCCAGTGAGCACATCCAGGCTTCGCCATTTGTCATGGAGACGTTCCCCAACGCTCTCTTTGTGCCCAACATCATCTCGTACGACACGGGTCTGACCACAGGCACGGCTGGATACGAGAGCGTGTTCAAGACACAGCCTCGCGACGCCTTCTACAACAACCGCACGTTCAACGACCTGGCCCCGGCGGATTGCTCGCTCGTGACCACCGCAGCGAACCATGCAGTGTTTGCAGTCAACTACAACTGGCCCTCCACGGCGTACACGCTGTCATACTGGGTGCGCAACACAGGCACCACCGCCACGGGCGCCACGGCAGTCAGCTACAACAACGATGTCGTGCGCCTCAGCGGGCCCACGCAGACATCAGCCACAGGCCAGTTGCGCGTGGCCAACCAGGCCATCAACCTGCCCAACAACAACCCTTGGGCACCCATCGATGGCAAGTACCACCACATCGTCATCACATGGCGTTCATCTGACGGCCAAACGCGTCTGTACGTCGACGGCACGGCTGTGGTGTCCACCACCAACCGTGCAGGCTTCACCATCCCGCAGAGCGGTGGTGTTAGGATTGGCTACTATGGCACAGGAACCGGAGCTGACGCAAACAACCGCTGGATCGGATACATCGGCGAAGTGGATCTGTTCAGCGCGGCCCTGCCTGCCACGGCGGTGCCCATCCTGCAGCGCAACCGCATGCGTGGCAACGAACCCAACCTGTACTCGGCCTGGACATTCCAGGGATGCAACCTGAACGATGTGGGACCTGCCAACAAGGCCCTGACAAAGTTGGACAACGGCGCCAACTTTTTCGGCAACTCGCTGACTGCACCCGAAATCCACCTGCCCGACCTGCTCACGGCCGAGTTGACACACGATCGCACTGGTGCCACCGTCACTGTGACGCAGGCGCAGTCGTTCACGGTGGCTGGCACAACGGATTTCGCGTACACGCCGACCTTGTCGGGTCTGTACACGCTCAATGTCAAGACGGCGAGCGGTGGTCAACATGTGCCTGGCTCGCCCTTCAAGCCACTCATTGTGACGGACATCACGCATGCTCCGTCGTCGCGTGTGGAGGGCTTCGGGCTGAATGTCAGCACGGCCGGCGAGTACGGCTACTTTTTCTTGCAGGCCAAGGATAAGTTTGCCAACAACAGGACACAGGAGAACGACGTGTGGCGTGTGCGTCTCATCTACGACACGAACAACGCCATTGTGGTGGACGGTGTGGTGACGCCGCGCACAGCAGGCTCGGGCTCTTATGACGTGGTGTACAACACCACCGTGTCGGGCGCATACACCATGTCGGTCACTCTGGGTTCTCTCACGGGTGTGCACATCTTTGGTTCGCCGTTCAGCGTGGTGACGTCGCCCAACGTGGCGCATCCGCCGCTCACCTTTTCCACCGGAGACGGCCTGGCCGACTTTGGTGTCCATGCTCTGGCAACCGTCAACATGTTTGCTCGTGATGCGTTCAGGAACGCACGCATCGACAACGGACACGTTCACCATCGACTTGCGTGACAACTCGAGCAACCCAGTGGCAACCACCCTGCAGCGCATTGGAGGCAACCAGTACCGTGTGCAGTACACGCCACAGACCACCGGCGACTTTACGCTCAACATCTACCTGTACGGAAGCGTGCACATCGATGGCTCGCCCTACAAGGTGTCCATCCTGCCCAACGCCACGTACACGTCGATCTTCCCCACGCTCGGTCCCATTGCGGGCAGCACACTCATCACCGTCACCGGTAACGACTTTGTGCCAAACACCTACCTGGAGGCCAAATTGGGAGGCACGCCGTGTACGTCGACGACGTACGTGTCACGCACCGTGTGCACGTGCCTGTCGCCCGCTCGCGGCACTGCCGCAAACGTGACCCTGGAGGTGAGCAACAACAAGATTGCGTACAGCGGCAACAACACGTTCTGGTACTACCCCACCGAGGTGGTGACCGACTTTACGCCGAACAACGGTCCCGTGTACGGACGTACCATTGTCACCATCACAGGCGAGAACTTCCTCGACAGCCCGCTGCTGCGTGCCAAGATCGATCTGGCCAAGACCACGGTTGCCGTGATTTGGAACAGCCCCACTCAGATTGTCATCAGCACGCCGCAGAACAACGTCGGTCAGCGCGTGCTCTCGGTGTCAAACAACGACCAGAACTACGTCGCTGCGCCCGAGGATAAGCTGTACAAGTACATCGAGCCCTTTTCGCCCGATTGCCGTACCACAGGCGAGGTTGCCGTCGGTGTGCAGCCGCGTGTGCAGGCCGGAGTCACCTATTTCCCCAACCTGGCGTTGGGTGCCTCCACCGCGGGTACCTCTCCGGACCAGGGCAACGGCAACAGCAACGTCACCGGCATTGTCGACGGCGATCGCTGCTGCGAAAAGACAGACCTCACCGATGGCTACAAGTGTGGCCTGAACTTCCAGCGCATGAACGCCACCGTCACCACGCCGCGCCAGGCTGTGATTACTCTGTCGCGCCCTGCGTTTGTCAATGAGTTCCTGTCGTCGTGGTACCAGCCATGCCGTAACCAGCCGCCTTACTACGAGATCGAGTTCCTCGACCGCACGGACAACACGTGGAAGCAGCTGGTGACGCGCGTGACCAAGGCCAACCAGCTCGCCAGTCTGGGTGCGCAGCAGCCATGTTTCTTTATCCCTTCGGACAAGGACGACGTGTCGCTGTGTATCGATTTCATCACAGAGGTGCGCGCGGACAGCTTCCGCATCCGCTTCAACAACACCGAGGCGGACATGGGTGCGGCCTCAGTCACAGACTTTGGCTGGCTCTTTGAGTTTGAAGCCCACGGCATCTTCCAAGACACGCCCGAGTTCACCGAGCTCGTGTCTGGTCTGGACGCGCTGCCTGCGCAGCAGTCGGTGTCTTCCAGCGCGCTGCCCAACATTGTGGTGCGCACCAAGAACCACATTGGCGAAGTGTTGACCACAAACGACACCACCACAAAGTGGATGTCCTTCAACATGACCCTTGTCGGCGGCTCGGGTGTCGATGTCAAGAGCCGCTTCATCTCGGGCAACACCAACGTCACTGTCGTGGGCGGCATCGCCAACTTCACCGGCCTGGCGCTGACTGCACCCGAGGTGGGCACCTACAAGTTCACCATCTTTACGGACAACAACCTCAACCGTTCCGAGACTTTCTTGACCGTGAGCACGGGTCCGCGTTCACCATTGAACGGCAGACTTCGGCTACATTGACCACAAAGTCGGTGTTCCGGTACGACATCCCGACCATCCAGTTCAAGTCGTTTGATGCGGGTCATAACCCGGTGGGCAA
This sequence comes from Mantamonas sphyraenae, assembly GCA_026936335.1. Taxonomy (NCBI): domain Eukaryota; family Mantamonadidae; genus Mantamonas; species Mantamonas sphyraenae. The sequence goes on from JAPMXV010000012.1 coordinate 137,442, forward strand.
CATCGACGTGGTGCGCAACCTGACCCTGACCATCAGCAGTGGTAGCAACTTTTTGGTGGGCAACCGCACAGTGACCATGCCGGCCAACACGGGTGTGGTTTCGTTTTCCGACTTGGCGCTGCTTGCGCCTGTACCAGGCGTGTACAACCTCACCTTTGTTGCATCGGATAACATCACAGTGCCCGCGGGTAACTCGGTCACAATCACAGTGACCAACGGTGACCCTGTGGCCCTGGTGACCACTGCGCGCACGTTCAACACGTCGATTGCCTCGGCACTCACCGTGGCCATGCCGCAGTTTACCATTGATGCACAGGACGCCTCTGGCACGCGCACGCCGCTGGCCAACGGTACGGTTGTGACAGTGACGGAACTGAACGGCACGGCGCTTTTTGGCACAACCACACGCACCATGTTTGAGGGCCAGGTCGTTTTCGACAACCTCGAGCTGCGTTCGCCTGTGGTGGGTAGTTTCGTGCTGCAGTTCACCACGAGCGGCACAGTGACCAACACCACCCAGACGGTGTTCATCGTCACGGGTGAGCCCCTGTATCTGCGTCTGCAGAACACAGGCGTCAAGACTGTGTACAAGAGTGTGTCCACGGTCCAGCTGGAGCCGCTCAACTTCAACGCATTTGATGCTGGTAACACGTTTGTGTCGACCACCGACACGCAACAGCGCACATTGGTGGCCACGTTTGCCAACACCACCACACAGAACTTCCTGTCGGGTGTGACCACGGCAACGATGACCAACGGCAACGTGACCCTGACGGGTCTGACGTTCACGGCGCCGCCTGTGGGCCAGTTCAACATCACGTTCACGGTGGGCACCCTGAGCACGGTTGTGGTCACCTACACGGTGGAGGTGGGTCCGGCCTTCCAGCTGGAGACGCCCACGCCCAACGCATACTCTCTGCGTACCGCAGTGACCACGCCTGTGTTGCCCGAGCTGACGGTGCGCGCCTTGGATGCTGGTTTCACGTTTGTGAACCAGACAGACACTGTGTTGCGCAACGTGACGGTGGCTCTTCCTGCCAGCCCTGCTCTGCTGCAGGCCGACGGTGCACGTGGAGTCATGGCCAATGGCACCGTGACGTTCACAGGCATCAAGCTCACGCGCCCTCCTGTGGGCACCTACACCCTGACGCTGAGCAGCAACAACCTGCTGAGCACACAGTTTGTGGTGACCATCGACACGGGTGATCCCATCGATCTGTACGCTCCCACGGTCGACCTTGGCTCCGTGCAGTCGCAGGAGAACACACAGGTGCCTTCGTTCCAGATCATTGCTCGCGATGCCGCTGCACAGACGGTGAAGCCGGCTACGGTCGCCAACCTGACGGCGGCGCTGGTGTCGTCCAACAGCAGTTCGCTGGCGGTCAACGGCACCAAGAGCATCGATTTCAACACGGCGACGGTGACGTTCAACAACCTGACACTGTTTGCACCGCGTGTGGGCACATACCAATTGACATTTGGTGCAGGCAATCTGACGCAGGCCAGTGTTGTGGTGCGCGTGCTTGTGGGTGCGCCGTACCGCTTGGTGCTGGACTCGCAGGTCACTCCGTCCTCGTTGACGTACCCGACCCTGCCCACGGTGACTGTGGGTACCGTCAAGGTGCTCACCAACGACATTGGTTCCAACGTCGTTCCCGACGCCCAGGGTTTCCTGGTCAACATCACCAGCAGTGCGCTGAACGCACAGACGATCACGCTGAAGGGCAACAACTCGCTTGTGATGTCGGGTGGTCAGGTCTCGTTTACGGGTATCACCATCGACAGTCCGCAGAACGCAACATACACGCTGATCCTGTCGTCGACGGGTCTGTTGCAGACGTCGCTTACGCTTGTGATCACCCCGGGTCCCGCCGTGAGCTTGGCCACCTCGGGTGGTCCGCGTGTCTCGTACCCTTCGGCTGCGACGATCCAGTTGCAGGCAGAGACTCTGCGTCTGCTGGATGCAACGGGTAACCTGGTGCCGCCTGAGTACAACCAGCCGCGCCTGGTGACGGTGCAGCTGTTCAACACCACTCAGGATTTCCTCAGTGGTCAGCTGACTGTGAGCAACAACAACCAGTCGACGCTTGTGTTTGGCAACGTGACGCTCAACGCGCCGCCGAGGAACGTGTACACGCTTGCCTTCACATCGCCCGGTCTGCAGAACGCCACCATTCAGTTCGAAGTGACCATCGGTGCGCCTGTGAAGCTGAACATGCAGACGGTCACTGCGTACAGCTTTGACACGGCCGAGACGGTTGTGATTCCCGACATGGTGGTGGAGGCCTTGGATGCAGGTTCGATTCCAGTGGGCTCCACAGACAGTGCCAACCAGCGTACTGTCAACGTGTGGACGCCGCAGATGCAGTACACCACGGGTTCTACGGTGACGGCCACCATGAACTCGGGTGTGGTGACCTTCAGCAACGTGTTCCTCACACGCCCGCCCAACGGCACCTACCTGCTCTCCTTCTCCACGGCCGGCATGACCAACGCCACGGTGGAAGTGACCATCAACACGGGTCTGCCCTTCTTCTTGCAGGTGCAGCCGTATTCGGTGACGCCGTTGGCATCCCAATTCACGGTGCAGTTGGATGCCGTGTTTGTGTCCACACTGGATGCAGGCAGTGGATTCACGCCGCGCACCAACAACTCGTACACCGTTTCGATTGCGGTGAACGGCACCACGCCAAGTGTGCTCACGGGCAACCTGACGCGTACGTTTGTGCAGGGCCGCGCTTCGTTCCCGGATCTGCGTCTGGTGTCGCCGCGCGAGGGCACGTACACGTTGACGCTGACGTCGGCGGGACTTGTGAGCACAAGCACAAACGTGTATGTGCGCATTGGTCCGCCTACGGAGCTGGTGCTGACCAACGGTCGCTCGTTCTCTGTGCGCTCGCTGCCCAGTACGGTGCTCAACTCGCTGACGCTTGAGGCCAAGGATGCGGGTGGATCGTTTGTCAAGGCAACCGACGGAGCGACGCGCCTGGTGACTGTGCGTCAGACCAATGCGTCGGCCACGGCCACAGTGCTGCAAGGCACGCAGGTGAACTACACCATGGTGGCCGGTAATGTGACACTGGCCGGGCTGACGCTGATCAACCCGCCGGTCAACACGTACGGCTTTGAAATTGTGTCGCCGCTGCTTGCACGCGAGTTGTTTGTGGTGCATGTGACGGTGGGTATCCCTGTGACGCTGGTGGTGACCAGCAACCGCACGGTGGGTGTGCCTACCATTCTGGATGTGCTGGTGCCCTCGTTCGATGTGATTGCTCGCGATGCGGGTGGCACGTTTGTGGGCGACAGCGATCCTGTGGCGCGCACCATCACCGTCACAGACATGCAGGCCAAGGAGCTGCGTGGTACGCTGACCTACACCATGATCAATGGTTCGGTGGTGCTCAACGACATCCGCATGCAGGCGCCTGCTGTGGAGCCGCGCTACCTGCTGTTCAGCACGCCCCAACTCACGTCCATCAACGTGACGGTGAATGTGTTGACGGGTCCTGCGTTTTCGTTGAAGCTGCACGCTCGCGGACGCAACGTGTACCGCTCGGACAAGCTGGTGCCCCTGGATATGGTGGAGCTGCGTGGTCTGGATGTGGGCGGTTCCGAGGTGGGTTCCACGGATCCCACCGTGCGCACGGTGACGGCGCAGTCTGTGGCTGGCAGTGCCAACATCACGGGTGTCCTGACGGTGCCCATGATCAACGGCACGGCGCAGCTGTACAACATCTCGCTGGTGTCGCCCACGCAGTCCAACCACACCATTGTGTTTACGTCGGGCACGCTGTTGAACGTGACCATGACCACGCGTGTGATTGAAGGTGTGGCCTACTTTATGGAGGCCTTGCCGTACACGGGAGCGGCAAAGCAGGTGGAGATCAACACGGTGCTGGACGACATTGTGGTGCGCGCCTACGACGCGGGCTTTGGATTGACCACGCTCACGGCAGGCAAGACGGCCACGGTGAGTCACAACAGCGCCAACAGCCACCAGCCTGCCCTGACTGGCACCACCACGGTGTCGTTTGTCAACGGCACGGCCACGTTTACTGGAGTGGGTCTCAATCGCCCGCGTGCGTCGATCGGCTTCTACCTGCTGACCATCACCAGTGCCAACCTGGAGTCCACCACGGGCGTCAACGTGACCGTGCGTGTCGGTCCCGCCGAGACGCTGCGTGTGACGCAGACAGCCGGTGCCAACTACCGCTCCGTGCCGGTGATGGGTCTGCTGCCAATGACTGTGCGTGCCTACGACGCAGGAGGAGACTTTATTGGCACGGCGCAGCAGCCTCGCGATTACACCATCAATGCGACGCTGGTGAGCACCACGGGCACTCTGTTGCCTCTGGTGGGTACGCTGCAGGCAGGCATGGTTGACGGTGTGGCTGTCCTGGACAAGGTGGCCATCCAGCGCCCGGCCGTCGGCGTGTACACGCTGCTGTTCCAGTCGCTCAACAACCCGCCTCTTGTCCCTGTCAACACCAGTTTGTCAGTGGGTGTGGGTCCAGGTTTCCGCTGGGCCCTCAAGTATGCCAGCAACGCGACTCTGACCCTGGCCTCGCAGATCAGCACTGTCATCCCGCCGCTGGCCTTCCAGGTGCTCGATGCAGGCTTCAACTTTGTCGGTGTCACCGACCCGCAGGCGCGCTCGACAACCATTGCGGTCAAGACCAGCACGGGTGCCATCACGGACTCGTTCAACTACGTGCCCAAGGCTCCTCTGCTGGGCAACACCGTCGGCCTGACGTCCGCCGGTGCCATTGACTTTTCCACGCTGAGCCTGAAGCGCCCGTCTGCAGGTTTGCATGTGCTGGAGGTGACGGCTGGCGATCTGCTGCCCATCACAGTGTCCATCACGGTGACCATTGGTCCGCCGGCGCGCATGGCACTGACCACGCAGAACAGCACGGTGACGCTGCTGTATCCTGGTGACGGATCCAAGCGCACGGTGGTGCCCGACGTGGTCCTGCAGATTGTGGATGGCGGTGGCAACGCCGTGGCCTCCCAGCTGCAAGGAACCCTTGCCACCATCACCCTCATTGACGCCCAGCCGCTGCGTCGCGACCCGCGTGTCACGTCCACGGCTGCCTCGGTGGCTGGTGGTGCTGCGTCCCCCTTTGCCTCTGCCTCGTCGCCGTACGGCGGCAGCAGCAGCAGCCAGTTTGCCGCACGCGGACTGGTGCTGGACGACGGAAGCAACAGCGAAGGATCGGTGCAGACACGCGCTGCACTGGCCAACGGCTACACGCTGGCCAATGTGATTGAGACGGGCAACACGAGTGTGCCCTTTGACAGCAATGGCCGTGCCGTGTTTTCGGGTCTGACGATGACGCCGTACGCGGGTCGCTACACGCTTCGCTACGGCGCCGGTTCGCTGGTGTCTGTGGACAACTCGTACGAAGTGACATTCACGCCGACTGCGGTGAGCGGCATCGATGCTGTGCAGAACATCAGCACAGACAACATCCCGTCGCCGTTGACGCCTGTGGTGCGTCCTCCGATTGTGCGTCTGATCGACGACGTGGGCAACCTCATCAAGATCGACGGCAAGACGGTGGAGGTGTCGCTGTTTACGCCCAACCCTGTGTTCAACCTGCGCACGGATCTGACCGAGTTCCGCGTGCAGACGGTGGGCGGCATTGCGGCCTTTACCAAGATGACGATGAACGGACCGTACTCGGCCGAGTACACCGTCACCTTTTCCGTGCTCAACGCCAACCTGGACGTGGACACGTCGGTGACGCCCCTGGTGCTGGCCAACAACACGCGCTTTGTCTCGTGTGCCCAGATCCAGGACAACACACAGCGCGACGGCCTCAACGGTGACCGCTGCGTGTGTCAGCCCGGATACTTCCTGCAGCAGAGCGGAGGCGGAGCCAAGTGTGTGGCTTGCCCCGTGTCCACGTTCCAGTCCCAGCCCGAGCAGCAATCGTGTGAGAGCTGCCCGGTCAACCAGGACACCAGTGACCGCACCGCACAGACCAGCCAGAGCGACTGCTCGTGCATCGATGGCTACTACAACACGCCACAGAACCCAGAGTGTCGTCTGTGCATCCGTGGCGCCGCCTGCCGCAAGAACGAGGTCATTGAACCCGGCACGGGTTACTTCCGCTTCGACTCGGCCACCACCCTGGACAGCATCACGCGATGCCCTGTGCAGGCTGCATGCAAGGGTGGAGTCAACTCCACCTGCGCCGTCGGCTACCGCGGTCCGCTGTGTTCCATCTGCGACCCCGGATACGGCAAGTTTGGTGGCGAGTGTCTGGAGTGCGGCGACCCGTTCTGGAACGGCGTGCTTGTGTTTGTGTTTTTGGTGGGCGGTACCATCATGCTTGTCTTCCTGGTGCGCACTGCTGCAGGCGAGAAGAGCGAGATGAGTATCATCCTCAAGATTTGCCTGAACTACCTGCAGGTGGTGGCCTTTGTGGGCGACTTCCAGATGGGCTGGAGCGACTCTGTGGTCGAGTTCTTTTCATTCTCGTCCATTGCTCTATTCTCACTGCAGTTGCACCCTCTGGATTGCTCCCTGGGGCTGGACTTTTACGGACGCTTCGATTCGTACATGCTCTTCCCCGTGCTGGCACTCTCCATCCCGGCCGTGTTCTTCTTTGCCCGCTACTCGTTTGACGTGTGGCTTGCACCCAAGCTGGGTCTCAAGGTGGAGGCCAAGAGTGAGCTGCAGCGCCGTCTGGAGGCCAATCCGTTTGGCAACCTGGCGCAGTCCATGGTGGGCAACGGCGACCTCAAGGGCGACGCCAAGAAGAAGGCGGCGGAGGCGGCCAAGAAGAAGGGCAAGGCGCCCATGATCGAGACCATGAGTCTGGAGATGCTGCAGAAGGCGCAGGAGAACCTGAACGTCAAGGTCAAGACGCGCGAGGAGGAGTTCCGCGAGAAGTACATCAAGTTGTACACGGTGGCGGTGCTGGTGACCATGTTTATCGGCCACCCCATTGTGAGCAAGGTGATCTTCCAGATCTTCAACTGTGTGGAGTTCACCCCCACCGAGGCGTACATTGCAGACGACATGAGTGTGTCGTGCAAGACGGAGAAGTACATCTACTACCGCGACACGTACGGCTACATGATGGTGATCCTGTACTGCATCGGCGTGGTGCTGATCGGTCTGGGCATCCTGGTGTACTACCGCAACCGTCTGGAGGAGCCCGAGGTGCAGGAGCGCTTCCGCTTCATCTACGAGGGTTACGTGCGCAAGCGCTTCTACTGGGAGGTGATCATCATGGGCCGCAAGTTGGCCATTGTGGCGATCATTGTGTTCTTCCGCGACAAGGCGCTGACGCAGCTGTACTCGGGCATGTGGATGGTGATGGGTGCGCTTGTGATGCACCTGTACGGCCGTCCGTTTGAGGGCAAGCTGCCGACGAACCTGGAGACGCTGTCGCTGAGTTCGTCGTCTGTGTCGCTGCTGTCGGGTCTCATGTTCTTTGCGGTGGGCAACGAACTGAGTGAGCAGGATGTGCTCAGTGTCACTGTGTTTGTGCTTCTGCTCAACGTGGTGACCACGGGCGTGTTTGCGGTGCTCATTGTGCGTGCCTTCTACCAGCTGGCCCGCCGCCAGCGCAAGGTGCTGGAAATGAGCGCACGCATTGCCCGTCAGTACGAGGAGCTGAAGAAGGCGCAGGAGGCTGCCGAAAAGGCGCGCAAGGAACAGATGGACCGCGAGCGCCTGGAGCGACAGATGCGTGGCGAGGTGGGCGAAGAGACCACCAAGGGCTTCTTTGGCAAGAACGCACTCAAGTTCCGCAGCGCCGCCGATGCGATCCGAATGCGTGCGGCCATGCAGGGCATGGAGGGAGGCACGGACGACTACGAGTTCTACTACAGTTCCGACTCGTCGGATCTGCTGCCGGACGAGGTGTACGAGTACGTGCAGCCGCAGCCGGGAGACCTGGACTACGACACGTATGTGGAGCAGCAGCAGGCCAAGGAGAGCGGCACGGGCGTGCGTTTCGGCGCAGCCGCGGCCGCAAGCAGCAGCAGCGCGGGAGCCGCCGCTGGCACAGGTGCAGCCGCGGCTGGACCGGCCAAGCAGGTGAAGCGCAAGAAGCTGAAGAAGCGCAAGAAGATTGTGGACTCGACGAGTGAAAGCGATCTGGAAGAGGAGGATCCGGAGGCGCAGCACTTGTCGCTGTTGCAGCGCGTGACGATGTTTGACGAGGTGGTGAAGGACGAGATGATGGTGGCCCACCTGGAGGCGTTCCTGCGTCGCCACCTGAACGAGCAGCAGCTTGCGTTCTGGAACGACACGATCGACTTTATGAAGAACTTTGAGGGATGGCGCAAGAGCCAGCGTGCCAAGCAGGCCGACCATCTGCTGGAGGTGTATCTGGACCTGGACTCGCCGCAGTACCTGTTTGTGGACTTCTCCGTGGTGATGGAGATGGAACAGCTGGTGGACAGCGGCGAGCTGGACAAGGACATGTGGATCCCTGTGATGGAGGTGGTGTACCGTGCCCAGTTCAAGAAGTTCAGCAACTACTACCTGAACACGCTGGTGGACGACGAGCTGGGTGTGGAGATCCAGGAGGCGCTGATCCAGCGTGGCGACGACAGGAGCCGCATCAAGATGAAGAAGGAGAAGCTGGCCGCCCAGGCGAAGCGACGTGCAGAGAGGCGCAAGAAGCGAGAGGACGAGCTGGAGGCACGCCGTGTGGAGAAGCGGGAGAAGCGCAAGGTGATTGCCAAGCAGCTGCGCGAGAAGCAGCTGGAGACATTGCGCGAGAACGCGTCGCGCAACAAGATGACCAAGGAGGAGAAGAAGGAGGCTGCCAAGGAGGACAAGAAGCGCAAGGAGGCACAGAGCGTGAAGCAGACGGAGGAGTACAAGGAGGCACTGGCACGCGTGCGGGAGAAGCGCGAAAAGTTTGCAGCGCAGCGCAAGGCGTTGCAGGAGGAGGTGGATCGCATGGAGATGCAAGAGGCAGCGGCGTCGACGGGAGGTGTGAGCTTTGCGGCAGGAACGGCTGCAGGCGAGGGTGGAACGCAGTTCCAGACGCTGCGTGCGCAGTACCTGCACAAGGACAAGGGCGGCAAGGGCAGCTCGGGCAAGAAGAAGGACGGCAAGAAGAAGAAGGGCAAGAAGAGCAAGGGAAAGAACGCACAGGGCGAGGCGGGCAACCGTCGCACCACGCAGCGTGTGGACTTTGGTGGAAGCGACAGGCGCTCCACGGTCAACCTGACCAGTCTGGCAGAGCTTGCGCAGCTGCCTGAGGAGCTGACACTGACGGACAAGCTCAACGTGTTTGGCGAAGTGCTTGCCGAAGACGAACTGCTGGCCGTGTTTGACTCGTTCCTGCGCGAGGCCCTGTCCCGCTCCGAGGCGTCGTTCTGGCGTGACGTGCAGACGTTTGAGAAGTTCTTTGACAAGCTGGACGACGAGGACGACCGCATCGAGGAGGCGGAATGGATCATCGAACGCTACATCGAGGTGGGCGGCGAGAAGTCGCTCAACTTTGACTACGGTGTGACGATGAAGTTCCTGCAGCAGCTCGACGCAGGCAACGTGTACAAGGAGATGTTCCGCGAGGAAATCATGCTCATGTACCGCGATGTGTACGACGAGTTCCGCAAGCTGTACTCCAAGAACCAGTTCCTGGCGCTGGAGGATGCGCTCGGTCGCGATCTCTTCTGAAGCGTTGGCGCAGGACGATGACGATGACGATGAACAACTTGGGATTAAGTGTGTTGGCAAGGGTGTGAAGAGAAAGCATTCGCAATGGAGAAGGAAACAACCCCAACACGACAGTCACTGGTCTTTTGCAGCGATGCGCTTGATGGACCAAAGGTCCATGCCCCGTGCTCGCTCTCTTGTGGAGGCGTGTGTGCGTTGTGTGTACCAGCACATTGACGAAGTGGTGTTGAGTATTGCTGGTGGCGATGGGCAGGAGGAGGGGGAGGGGGCAACGACAATGTTGCCGCAAGAGGTGTGTGAGCAGGCGTTGGCAGCGGCAAGTCGACGGGCATGGGGACCATTGCGATCCAAACACTTGGATCTGCTGGCACACAACCTAGTGGAGCTGTGCATCAAGGCACGGCACGAGACACAGGTGGCCATTGAGCGAGAGGCGTTGCTGCGGGTGCCGTCCCGGTGTCCGGAATTGGTGGCACTTTGTCTGGACTTTGACGATGCCGACGACAGTGTGGTGGACGACACGGTGCTGGAAGCGTTTGCAGAACATTGTGGCAGGTTGGAGGAGGTGCAGCTGGTGGGATTGAACCACATCAGCGACGAAGGGGTGGTGGGTTTGCTCTGCAGTGGCACCGTGCAGCAACAACTGCTTGCGCTGACCCTACGCAACTGTGACGAATTGAGTGACAAGACCATGGTGAAGGGGGTGCGTGATTGCACTGCCCTGTGTTCCCTGACGCTGAGTGGAGTGAATGTGACCGACTACGGCGTACGTGTTGCCATCAAAGGGAGTGCACACACACTGGAGAGCCTGGACGTGTCACGATGCTCGCTGGTGGATGAAGTGACGCTGTCGTATGTGTTGGACAAGTGCACCGTGTTGGAGGACTTGATGGTGCATGGGGCATCGACCGTGATTGACGACAACCAATTGGCGTTGGTGGCCATGCACCCACACGTGTGTCGTCTGGGCTTGGAGAATTGCAGCGAGGTGACGGGAGAGGGTCTGATGGCCCTATTGACACGCAATGAGCCCCATGTGGTGCATTTGGATCTGACAGGGGTGCGGTTCCTGTCCGAGGTGGCTGTGTCTGCCATGTTGGCTGCCATGTTGCCACACCTGCAACACCTGTCCCTGGCCGACGCCGGAGATGGTTTGGATGACGATGTGTTTGCACAGGCGTTGCAGACAGTGGGTGATCACATGTTGCCCATGCGCCACTTGGATCTCAGCTGGTGTGAGGACATCACCGACACTGTCTTCTCTGCCCTCTTCCAACGCATGCCCTCCCTGGAGCACCTCAGCGTGCGCCAGTGTACAAAGTTGTCCGACGAGGCGTTGGTCACCCTGGCCGCCTCCTGCACCCAACTGCACACCCTGGACATCAGTCGTTCCTACCATCTGTCCGGCCAGGCCCTCACCAAGGTCGTCCAGGCCAATGCACACACCCTGCTCACCCTCTCTGTGGCATGGATTCCATCGGTGACCAGTGACACCCTGTTGGACATTGCCACACATGCGGTGCAACTGCAAAAACTGGACATTGCCGGGTGCAAGGCCGTCTCCGACGAGGCTGTGGCCAAGCTGGCTGGTCTCTTGCCAGACCTGTGGTGTCTCGACCTCACCTACATCAACAGTGTGCAGGATGCAACGTACGAGGCCCTCATGCGAGCCTCTCCTGGCCTGTTGTTGATCAACTACTACGCCGATGTGTGGCGTGCGGTGGGAGGGAGCAATGTGAGTGCCCATGATGACGAATAATCAATGCGAGGGTTGTTATTGGGGTCCCTTTCATTGGGATTGGGACATCCACCGTGCCACAAAGTCTGTTTTAAGGCCATTCAGAGGCGACGGGGGTTTCAGGATGTTGTGCAGACGCAGGAACGCCGTGTATGCCATTGTGTCGTCGGTCTGGTACTCGTCCATGCGCACCACTGCCAAACCGCGTTGTTGGCTCTGGTTGCGAGCCTGTGCCATGGCACTGCTTTCGTAGAACAGCTCCAGCGTGGGGAAATCCAGCAGCCGCCGCCGCTCGCAGAAGGCCACGTGCCGTGAGCAGTTCACTTGCACAAAGTGCACGGTGTCGCTGTACAGGGCTGCTGCTTGTTCGAATGCATGCAGCGAGAGGGCACAGTGCGAGCTGCCGGCAATCGAGTAGAACGCCAGCACGGGCTTCTCGTCCAGCAGCTGCTGGAACTGCGATTCGCTCTGGAAGTCAAATACCTTTCGTCCAAGAGACCCTGTCGCGGAGGACGACGACGCAGACGAGGACGACGACGTGTCCTCGTCTCCAAACACCGCTTTGTACAATTCGTCAAGCCATAACATCGGTTGTGGTGTGGTGGATGCGCTGCGCCGGCGTGCGCAGCGTTTTTTCCAAGGCGTTTTTTCTGCCATTTTCAATGTACGGACTTTAGAAAAGGGCACCGTCTCTTACGCGAGTGCTACGGCACAGCATACAGCAGGTGGCGGCACGCCGCGGGCGTCAGGTGTGACACAGCGACGGGAGGGAGTTCCGCTGCTCACTTTCCGTGATTGCCCTGCTCGTCTGAGCGGGCACAGGCGTGCGTACAGTGGGTGGTGGGGCGTGGCGTGTGTGTTGTCACAAGCAGCATGCATCCTTAACCTTCCATGAGCCTGTCCTTGGCCTGTGCGCTCGTGGCGCCGCAGCGTCTGCGCCGAGTCGGCGCCACCTGCGCATTCCACAGAGTACGCGTGTAGTTATCCAGTCCCAGATTCTCCTTGGCCACCACTGCACTATGTTTGGCATGTTGTACGGGTGTGCATGTCTGTATGTGTGTCCACGGTGAGAAAGGTGTGCATGGTTTGTGGTCAGGTGTGTAAATTTTGATTCATGGTGGAATGTGTGTAGAGTTGTGTGTATATTGATTTTGCTCTCAATCAAAAATTATCCTTCCATCTATCCGCCGTTCTGGATGCCGACTTCAAAAACACGCAGAACCCACATGGCGCTCAGACGCACGTGCTCGGGGTCGTCCGAGGTCCACCAGGTATCCAGGAGCGTCTCCTTCTTCTTCTTGCCGGCCGGGTCGATGCCAAAGGATTCGTACAGCTCGGCAATGTCGCCGTGGTCGGCAAAGGCATCCTTGAGCCAACGCTTGAACTGCTTGCGCTCGTTCTTGAGTTCCTTCTTGGCAGCCTTTGCGTTGACGTGCATTTCGGCCATCTTGTGCAGTTCGGCACGGCAGACAACGAGCTCCACGGGAGCAATGCTTTCGACAATGCAGAAGCAGTCGACAAATCGAGCACGGTAGAGCCAGGGCTGCATGGTTTCCTCCCACAGATGGTGGAGCTGGCTGACATAGCGGTCGAGCTGGGCCACCATGAGGGGGCGTGTGACACGCCTGCAGAGTTCGCCTCGCCACACGCGCTGAATGGTGACGGCAGCGGTGTGCATGCGTGTGTAGCGCACACGAGCCAAATGGCCACGCAGACAGCGCTGGATAAGGAGGACGGCATGCGAGATACGCCTGTAACGCCAGCGAGCCTGGAGGGTGAGAACGAGGCGACGCAAGGCAGCGTAGCGCCTGCGTGCGAGGGAAGCACGGTAGGCAGTGGCAAGGGTGGATTGTGCAGCACGCATGCGAAGGAAACGTCTGCGTTGAAAGAGCATGCGAATGAGGGGCACAAGGATGTGTGCAGCCTCTTGGATGCGAAGGTAGATGGCACGCTGTGAATGACCCTTCCACACAGCAGCAATGGCCACCTGGGCACGACGCATGCGACGGAAACGGAAACGGGCCTGAAGGGAGCACACAGCAGCACGAAGGGACACAAAGGCCTGGCGTCGTTGATGGCCACGCACCACACGTTGGATCTCCACACAGGCTCTGCGCTGTGTGTGGTATCGTGTGTAGGCCACATGAGCACGCCAGTGTGCAGCAAGACGGATCTGGGCATGGCGCATGCGACGGAAACGCACGCGAGCCTGGAGCGTACGAGTGGCCACACGCAGACGACGGTAGGCAATGCGAGCCAGGAAGCCACGGACACGGGGTTGGACAAGACACACGGCGGCTCGTGTGCGTGTGTAGGCTGCGTGTTGCACATGACGACGCCAGGCGGCAGCAATGCGAATCTGGGCATGGCGCATGCGACGGAAACGCACGCGAGCCTGAAGGGTGCGTGTGGCACAGAGCAGACGACGGTAGCGACGACGTGCAAGCATGCCACGGATGAGACGTTGCACCTGCAGGGTGTCTGCACGCAGGCGACGGAAGCGACGTGTTTGTACAAAGGCACGCCATCGTGCGGCCACGCAGATCTGACTGGCACGCAGACGGGTGTACCTGCGACGCGCTGTGTGGCCACGCAACCAACTGGCCACTTGGATTTGGGCCTCACGTGTGCGTTGGTAGGCACGCTGTGCCACATGACCCCTCCATCGAGCCTGCACACGCACCATGCACGCACGCAGACGCACGTAGCGACGACGGTGCATCACACACCGCCACCATTCCTGTACAATCACCGCACTGAGCAACTCACTGTGTGACGCCTCCATGCGCACAGAGAACTTTTTCCATGAGAACGACCGTCCCAGATTCAATCCACGGCGTTTCAACATCTTGTCCGACGGATTCGACTCCGGAGTGTCAGTGTCCCCACCTGCTGTCGACGATGATGATGATGATGATGATGATGATGATGATGATGATGGGGCGTTGCTGGTGGTGGTGGTGGTGGCATCTGTGCTGTCGCCACTGCTGCTGGCAGTGAGGAGCACCGTCTTGAGCAATCCTGCCTCTTTGAAGCCATCGCCTGTCTCGAGGGAACTGCTGAGCCTGCGTGCAGCACGGCTGCCTGCACGTGTCCTACGTATGCTCTTGACCATGCCAAAGTCGGGTTGGGGCGCATCAAAGGTGCCTGTGATATCAAACTCGGTGTTGTCCAGGAACGGGGTGTCCTTCTTCACCACCGTCAACTTGCTGCGGTTCACCTTTTGGTCGATGCTCTCGTCAAAGAACCTCTCACGGTAGTCTTCGTGTTCGGGTTTGGCCCGTTCGATGATGAAGGAGGAAAAGGCCTGGGATTGCACAAACAGACGCACCCAGGGTCGCACACTCTCCGGATGCTCCTTCATAAACTCCTCCTTGTCAAACAGATCGTCTGCCTCGGGATCCTCCACATCGGTATCCTTCAGGTGGTTGCGGTACTTGAGCAGCATGGCCACAAAGAAGCGCAGAAACACCCAACGGATGCGATCCCGCACCTGTTCCTCGCGTGACAAGCGTGTGTCCACCACCCCCAGGTGATGGTCATCGATGTCATCCATGGCTCCTCCTCCTCCTCCTCCTCCTCCTCCTCCATTCGGGTGGTCTTCATCCGATGTGCCAGCACCACCTCCTCCTCCCCCTGCTTCTGTTCCCTTTTTCTCGTGCTTGTTCTTGCGCAGTCCACGGAAGGAGAACCGCTTGCCTTCAGACGCAGGTGCCTTGAGCGACGCTGTCTTTCCATGGGACGTAGAAGAGGGGGTGCTACTGCTACTGCCGCTGCTGCTGCTGCTGCTGCTGCTGCTGCTGCTGCCTGCGCCAGGGTCGAGTCGAAGTTGGGCAGCGCGTTGCAAGTCGACGGGAGTGGGTTGGAGGTTGTGATCGATGTCAAAGGCATAGTCATAATACAACAGCTCCTCATCGTTGCTGTCCTGCACGTCGCCGACATACTCATGCAACTGTTTCATGAGCTTGTCCTCCTCGTGCATGGGCAGCGGATAGAAGGGGTCGTCGGTGGTGTGGGGCACAATAAACTCGTTGGTGTCCAGGTTGACAACAAAGACGCCGTCTGGAAGCATGTCCTCATCGTACATGCTGTTGTGGATGCCGATGATGAAGGGCACGGGTGCGTAGAGAAAGTCGGTGAGGGAGTGGTGCAGGATGGGAATGAACACGTGGTGCCACTCAAAGGGAAACAGCAGATGACGCACAATCTCTGCCACGTGGGTCAGCAACGCAAGGTGGGAACTGACAAGCAGCACGTGGCGTTCGGTCAGGACGGCATTGAACAGCAGGGCAATCTTTTGCACGTCCAAACACAGAAACAGCACATGGAAGGGCACATCGGCCACAGGCAGTCGATTGATGGGTGAACGGTAACATTGCAACACTTTGTCGGCCACAGTGATGCGCATCCGCAGCTTGCCCTCGGGGGGCAACGGCACATCGCGCACAAAGTTGATGATGTAGCACTCCAGCGGCACATCCGAATCAGGTGTCACCGACACTCGATACAATTGCCTCAGGAAGCGTGCATACAGTTCATGGAAGGGCCAGTGCGACGTCAGACAGATTGTTTTCGGCGCAAAGAACGCTCCGGGATCCTCGCTGAGCAACGCCTCCACCTCCGCCAGCAGCTCTCGGGCCATATCCACCTCGTCTTGGTTGACCTCCTCCACCGCAGTGGAGGCCCCTGGGTCGTCCTGTTCTGTGGATGCTACGTCGTCGCCCAAAGAGTGACCCTCGGCCGCTGCAACGAGTGCGTCGGCGGCTGCCACCTCGGCCGCGTCGGCCCGTGCCACTGTGGCGCGAAGCTGCTGCACAAGGTCTGCATTGTCAGCCAGGATGCGCTTGCGCAGGAGATTGACCATGCGACGCGGTACGGGTTCATGGTAGGAGAGGGCAGAGCCAAACACGTTCTTGCCGTCCTCCTTGGTCATCACAAAGGGAAATTGCGTGGCCGGCAGCCGCTGCCGACTGAGATGCAAACCCAACGGACTGCACATCTGCACATTCGTCCCCACAAGGACCAAACACAGGCCGCAGTGGGGGGGATGGGGGGGTGGCGTGGGGAGGGGGGGGGAATGGAATGAATAACACCGGTGGGGTAAGGGGGAGGGGAGGCGGTGGGTGCCAAAGCGGGAAAAGTGAGGTGGGAGGGATTGTCAGCAAAGGGACGAGAGCAGGTGAGGAGAGGGAGAGGGGAACCAAGGGGTGGGATGGGGGTAGGAGATGGGGACCACTCACCATCTGCAGTTGTTCGGGGAATTCTGCGTCATCGTAGTCGATTTTGGGAAAGCGGTCGAGGATGAGGGTGGTGCATTGGTACTGGGTCAGGTCGAAGCGAGCAAAGGGATCCAACTTGTGGCCATTGATGGGCTGCAGCTCCGCCAGACCAATGCCGGTGATGACAAAGAAGTCGGCCAAGCGGACGGGCAGCTTGTCCTTCATCCGGCACACACAGAGATCGGAGCCAGCCAGTCGGGGGGCGATGCGGGGGTGTGTTTGGTTTGGGCAAAGGTGTGTGTGTGTGTGTGCTTCATTCCATGGTGAAAGACATGTCACCATTTCAGGGTGCATGGGTTTTGCTTGGGTTGCGAATGGGTTCACACACTGTTGTCGGGATAGTAGAGGAGAGAGACGGCGAGGATGGCGTAGGCAAAGATGAGCAGGATGCCTTCGAGCCAGTTGCTCTCGCCATCCTGGAGGACGACGTTGACAATGAGCACGGAAACAAAGAGGCAGACGGTGAGAAAGACATCAAAGAAGAGGGTGAGGGGCTGACCAATGATCCAGCCCACAAGGACACACACGGGAACGACAAAGACGGCAATCTGGGTGGAGCTGCCGACGACGACGCCGATGGCCAGATCCATCTTGTCATGATAGGCTGTGAGGAGGGCGGTGGCATGTTCAGCGGCATTGCCAGCAATGGGAAGGAGACAGACGGAGAGGAAGATGTTGGGGACACCCCAGGAGGCAGAGACAGCTTCGAGGGAGGCAACGACGAGATCAGCCTCGTACGAGACAAGCAGGGTGACCACGACCAGGTTGGTGAGGGCACCGGCAAGGGACATGCTGGGTTCGTCCTCATCCTCCTCCTCGTCCTCAAACAGGTCCTTGTGGGTGTAGAGTTGAAAGACAAGGAAGGAGATGTAGATGGCCATGAGAAAGAGGGCGGAAATGCGACTGAGAGCCAACACGTCGGCCTCAATGACCGCCTCATCGCCACGACCATAGACAAAGACGGCGGGGAGGGCCATGGTGAGGATGACCAGGAGGAGGAGGGAGCCGTTGGTGCCAGCGGCGGTGGCGTTGAATTGCTGGGTTTTGTACTTGGTGCCACCGAGGAGGAAGGCGGAACCCAACACAAGGAGCATGTTGGACAGGATGGAACCCAACAGGGAGAACTTGACCACATCCAGGAGACCCGCACGGAGGGCAAGGATGCTGACAATCAACTCGACAGCATTGCCAAAGGTGGCGTTGAGGAGACCTCCGATGGTTTGGGAGGTGCGCATGGCCACTTCGTCGGTGGCGGCACCCAGGATGGCAGCCATGGGGATGATGGAAGCCAGGGAGAGGGAAAAGGTGACACTCTTGGGCCACCCGGCAAGGTCACTGGCAATGCTGACAGGAAAGGCAAGCAACAACCAGTTGAGTTTGGATCCCATCGATCCCATCGGTGACCAAATGCGGAATGATTTGGCAATGCCCACGGCCCAGTTGTCGTCGTCCACATCACCGCCGCCGCCGCCGCCGCCTACCCCGCCAGTGTCCACGCGTTTGTACGCCGTGTACTGCACCGATGGCGAATAGGCTTCGTCCTCATCACGGAGGCTCGTGCGTGTGTTGCGTCGTGCTCTTGAAACGGCTACGTTCGGCATGATAGTGTGCTCCTATGGTCGCCTTTGTCTTGAAGAGTGCCGTTTGACGAGCTGAGCGCGGACGCAGGTTGAAATGCCCCGGATGGAGCAGGAGAATCGACATGTCCAATGCAGGTGGGTTGGGGCCCAGGGACAAGGTGCAACAGGTGGCACAACGCATGCAGGAGGCACATGCCATGTTGGAAGGTCTGATTGAGGGCCATGTGGGTGAGCAGGTGTCTCTGGTGCAACACAGCAGCCGCCTGTGCACCGAACGAGCACAGTGGATCATACACAGAGCCTTTGGAGCCACCCAACATTCAGTGGGTGTCATGCAGCAGTTGGAAGTGGCCCTGGAGGCATTGCAGGGTCAGCAACTGGGCTCGGAGTTTGCCACGCATCTGCAGGGGTCCACACTGCATGATTTCGCACACATGGAAGGGGTGGAGGCACTGGTGGGTGTGAGCAAGGGCCATCTGGCAGATCTGCAGGCTCAGGCTCAGAGTGTGGAGGCGGAGCATGGGAACATGGAACAAGCAGTGGCCGTGTGTCTCAACGCAGCACGCACACTACGCACGCCCCCACGGCTGGTGTTGGATGATGAAGGCGACGGAAGAAGTGGCACTCGTGTGCGTGTGCAACAGGTGCGCACCTACGGCCAATTGTACAATGCGGTGTGGCAGGAGGTGGGTGGGGTGAGCGAAGCGCTGCGAATGGCGTTGCAAACTGTGCGTCGGACCAAGGAACACCTTGTGCAGGTGGACAGAGACATGGATGCCA
Organism: Mantamonas sphyraenae; assembly: GCA_026936335.1. Classification (NCBI taxonomy): domain Eukaryota; family Mantamonadidae; genus Mantamonas; species Mantamonas sphyraenae. Next base: position 156,474 of record JAPMXV010000012.1, read on the forward strand.
CCATGCAGGGGTTGCAGGTGGCTGTGGAGGACATGGCCAACCTGGTGGTGTGGTACAATGCCTTTCTGCGTGGGTTTGAACCTCTCAAGGGGGAGATCCGACGACGGCAGGCGGCTCAGCGACACCATCGAGAAGTGGTGCGACTCATGCGACAGCAGTTGGAAGCAATGTGGCAGACGGAACAGGAACAGCGGGTGTACTTCTTTGAACAGTTTGGACGGTTCTTGCCACAGGACATGTACCCGGAGCTATTGGACGAACCACAAGCGTATCGAATATTCCGGGACGAAGGAGGGGAACAGGAGGAGGGAGAAGAGGACAGGGAGGACGGGGAGGAGGAGGACGGAGAGGGGGAGGGGGAGGACGAGGAGGACGGGGAGAAACACACGAATTGATTTGAACTTTACAGGCTGTTCGGTTCAAATTGAAACTTTTGTGTGAGCTGGCGCAACGCGATTGGGCTCGGGAAAACAAAACCTACGTCCTGTGAGGAGTGGTATACACTCAGTGTTGGTTGGTTGGTTGGTTGACGGTTCTGGTGCCCCGTCCTCAGCCTGCACTCGAATTCGCCTCCAGGTTCTGTGCCTCGCCGTCCACATTCTCTGGCAGACCAATCTTGCTTCGAAACGTCCTTCCGATCTGACTCCGTTGCCAAACCTTGGTCATGCACCATATGGTGTGGCCGCGAAGGGCAGCATACACCTTGTTGGCGATCGCCTGCGCACTCGCGAAATCCCTGTTCCGGTGCATCTCACATCGCTCGCAGTACTTGACACGCGCAGTGCGGTCACTTCCGTGCTTGCTCTTGTGCACACTGCCACATGTGGGACATCTCAGCGTCGTATTGCACTCGTTCACACGCACAACAATCATGTTGTGCTTGGCCAGCTCCTCCAGTTTCTTCACTCCACCACGGCCGCCCTTGAATCCGTCACCGATGCACAGCAGTGTGATGCGTCGCAGTTGCCCCTCCTCCATCAGTGTGATGCCTCGCACTTGCCCCTCCTCCAACTCCAACTGCATCTTCTCTGTCGCCCGCACCTGTGCCAGCCATTGCTCCCTCATCTTTCGGATCCGTCTTTTCTGTTCGCGTCGATCATGCGTCTTGCTGTCGCCCCTCTGGCTGCATCCCTCATTGAACTGAGCGGATGACCCTTGTTCAGACTCCAGGATCTTGCCGCTGCACTGACTCTTCACCACCCGTCCGGCCCTGGCTGCGGTGTGCACGTCCACAAACAACCCAGATCGTTTGCTTCGCAGTTCCTGCATCTTCTCACGCACTGTCGCCGAGAGCAGAGCGTTGTCGCGCTTGATCCCTGTCCTGCGCTCCATGGCACCCAGTGACGGTGGTGAAAAACGCCAGGCGTCTGCAAAGTGAAGCACATTGTGGTTCTCAACGAGCTCCGTGCGTGGGATGTACAGAGCTGAAGGCGCATTCGAAATGCCTGGATCCATGGCAAGGAACTGCAAGCGCGCATTTGCCTTCGAGCTCAATGGGATGAGCCTGGAGAACGAGCTCACAACACCGTGTGGTCGTCTGCTGTGCTCCATGGACTCTGGGCACAGCTTCAGGGCAATGATCTTGTCCGCCGATTTTGGAAGCCACTTGCGGAGCAGCTTATGCACAGCCTCGGTCTGTGTTTCAGTCGCTCCGTCGCCGTCGGCCTCGTGTGGGTCCTCAACCTCCTTCCCACGCTCCCGGTGCTGGTGTGCGGCCACGTACATGGCAACCTGGCACAGACGGATAGTCACAGCAGCAACACGTTCGATGAGGCGTCGTTGGTTGCCTTGATCCTCAGTGTGTGCGTCTTTGTCGCGGCCACCCCTTTCCGACGTTCCTTCCAGGGCACCCTTGCCATGAATCGCAAAGTTGTACCTGGGTTTGCTGTGAGACAGAAACGGTGACGATTGTGCACGCTCAGCAAGTGGCGCATCCTCCAGGAACCCCACATTGCCCTTCAGGAAGCGCAGCAGCTGGGCGTCATCGACTGGTTTCGTGTCTGACAAAGACGTAGCGGTTGGATTGCGGAGCAGATTCAGACACGCACGCAAAGTAGGGAACAGCGAGAGCCGTTCATCGGGAAGGATGAGATGTTCCAGGTAGTACAACCGGCGTTGGCCAGGCCCTGCCGGCACCTGCCAATGGCGAACGTGCAGAGCGTGTACCGCAGAGAAGAGGCGGATGGACAGATGCCCATCGTTGATGAAGGGTGTCTTTGAAATCCTGGGCGCGTGCATAGGGTCAAGCACGGCGAAAACGTTGAAGGCCGCGAGCAGGAGCGGGTCTGTGTACGTGCCCATGTCCTCCCCTGGGATGATGTTGTGGTCCTCATTGTGCGTGACAACACGTGCTGTGCCGTTGGCGCACCTGGATGCACACACTTGCATCGCCTTGATGGCGTCGCGCGAGAACAAGCGGCTGCTCCCGTTCTCCTCCCCGATCTTGACCATGTGCCACGCAAACGAAGCCCTCAGGGCATGCACATGTTGGCCATTACGAGCCAGCTTTGCCCCCCTCAGCCAGCTGCCCACGGCACAGTCGCACGGGCCTCCTGCCACGCAATGGGGACACGGAGGTGGAAAGTACTCGCCTTCTGAGGAGCACGCACCTGGACTGGATGTGACCGCACCGCACAGAATGGACCACGCAAGCATTGTGTCCTCCTTGTCTTCCCAGCAAACATCCAGCAACCCGTCACAGAGTGCGGAAAGGGCCCATCGTCCAAACAGCCTTTCCCGTTGGACCGCGAGCTGGTGATGAAGAGACTGTTTGACCGGGTACAGCTTGCGTGTGGACTGGCATTCTCTGGCCAGCTCGTACGCGCAAACATGAGAGTCGGCGCCGGAGTCGCTCGGATCGTTGCACATCAGCGCCTTGTACTTGTCCACAGAAAGCCCCACCACTTCGCGCAGCACAGTCGCGACCGCGTGCTCGCATGCCTTGCTTGTTGGTGTGTCTTGAGCATCAGTGTCCTCTTCGTCATCCACTCCTTTGTGCAGGCGTTTGACAACTGCCAGGACATCACGGCGCTCGACGTCGCCGTTGCTTGCCACCACCAGGTCGACCAAGTTGTCAACGGCCTGGTTGATCAGCATGACCTTCCAGCTGGTCAACACGAGTGCAGCTCCCCGCTGGCACAGGTCTGTGAAGGCTCCACTGGGGAGACAACGCAGGTCGATGCCACACCTCGCTTCCTCGGGTGCCAGCTCATCCAGATACTCCGCAACGACTCCACCGCTCGGTTGTCTGCTCAACACGAGGTCAGCTGTCACAGAGATGTACTTGGGGAACTTGGGGAGCTTCGGGGTTGCCTCGCATGTGATCTCCACCTCAGACGGCGGCTTCAGGTAGATTCGGCCTACCTTGAGCTGCAGGCAAGCCGACAGCATGTTCTCGAGTTCTTTGCTTGGTTCCAGCAGACCACACTCGAGCAAATCATACTGGATGGCAACGATTAGCCCAAAGGCGTGCGCCATCGCATCCAACTCTTCCACGGATCGTGCGTTGATGAGCGCAGCATTTCGCAGTTTCTCGAGGCTGCCGAGCTCCACCACACACGAAGACGATGCCAGACGCTCAGTATGGTCCGAGTCCAGCTTCGGTGTCGAGAAGCCCATGAATACTTCCCACTCGTCGTCCTCGGGGTCCGGCAGAATTGTGTTGATCACTGCGTCCAGTCGCGAGGCACCGTGGCCATCGTCATCGTCGTCTTGCTTTTGGTACACGTAGTCGATGGCATTGCTGGCCATTGTGTCCCAAAAGACCGCCTCGCCAGAGCTGGGTGGCGTTGGACCAAGGATGGCGGCCAGCTGTTGATTGTCGCCCACGAACACGTCCATGGAGGCATCAACACCCGCCTTCTTCATCGCCTTGGTCATCTTCGTGTTGAGCTTGTCGCGCACGGTTGCCTCCAGCACGCCACGCATCTTGCTGAGCCGCTCGCGCTTCCCATTGTCGGCATGCTTCTTGCACAGGGCTTCCCACTTCTTGACCGAGATCATGTTGTTGTACATGGCTGCAGGGTTGGTGTACTCAATCTCGTCTGTGCCCCGCGCCGCTGCCACAAGGCCCTCGACACCCTCTGCCGCCACGTCAACCGTCACCGGGGACGCGTGTCGGGATCCGATGTTCTCCAACGGCACATGTGATGCATCGTGTCGCTTCATCGCCTCCCAACGCGTCCGAATCTGTTCCTTCAGGCCGTCCAGCGCGCCACGCAGGGTCTGTTCGCCCTCCAGCTGGCGCCCGTGCTCCACCACCTCTCCCGGTGGGAGCAGACGTGCCTTTCGCAATGTGTCATGGTCTGTCACGGCATAATCATTGGCGTAGGCCGCAAACAGGGAGCCAATGTGTCCGCCACCACCCAGATTGACTTGGCCCAGCACCTGAGGACCAGGCAGGCCACTCCAATCCAGCTCAGCTTTCGTTCCACCCGTATCGAACACGGCGTCCCATGCGTGCAATGACGTGAGGGTGTTGATCGTGCGGTCGTCGAAGCCCATTTGACACAGGTGGAACTTCACGGCAGCAAGGTACTTCTGAGCGTGCTCCTGCACCAGGTCCAGGTGCTTGGAAGCAGGTTGTGTGCCCCGTGTGCCTTGCAGTAGATGTGCCACGGACTTGTCGTCCCAAAGGATCGGTTGGTAGATGTACGTCAGCAGGCTCCCGCCGCCCGCCAGCAACTCATTCAGGCTCCCGGCATCCAGCCGCAGCATGTTCCGGCGTGGGGCTCGCACGGCTGCCTCAATGTCGCTCGACAGCAGCAACGCCGCCACGAGTGAAACCAACCGGCCGACGTGAGGCTCGACGATGGCGAAGCCAAGGCGAGGGTGCAGGAGAACAACTGGGTGCTCGGCGACGTTGTATCCCCAATCACTATCATGCAGGGTGATCACAAAGGTGACGTGTTGATCGTGGTTGTACAAACGCACCAGCTCGTTTTTGACGTCGTCAGCCAGACATGCACCGGGGTTCTCATTCACCTTGTCGTTGCCACACTCGTACACATCGTGCTGGGAACACAGGTGTTTTACAGCATGATAGACAGCAACCTGCGCCTGTCCAGTCAAACTCAACGTATGCCCCTGTGCTAGTGTCTTCAAGTCGGCCTTCTCCCGTTTCAACTTGCGCAACGTCTTGCTCATGGTCGCCACATGCGCCAGCGTGTTCTCCATGCGCCGTAGGTGCGTGCCGAAGCTAACTGACTGGGCCTGCTCATCCAGAAACTCGGGCTTCAGATCGCAGACGAGCACGTACTTGACATGCGCACTCCGAAGGTCCACCCGCAGTTCTGTGGCCGCTTTCTCAGCCTCGACACATCGTGTAACCAGTTCACGCACCTTCTCTTCGGGTACGTCTGACACGCGGGCCGCCTCCTCCACGACCGTGTGGACCACGGAGCTGACATCAACCAGCACTTTCACGTCGCCTTCCAGCTGAGTCATGCCTTGCTCAAATTCGATACCGTAGGATGCCAAGATATCTTGCTGTCGCCTCGCCTTGCCATTGCCTCCTTGTCGCCCGTGGGCCAATTGGACCGACACCACTTGGTCCGTCTCAGTCGGTTTCCGTTTTTTGCCCTCCTGCGCTTTCCTTGGACGTCTTGCGACCGGGCTGTACTCCTCATCCTCACTGTCCTCCTCATCATCGCTGTACTCCTCATCCTCGCGGTACTCCTCATAGTCGCCATAAACCGATTCCGTGTCCATAGCCGCCTGAGCGGCTGCAAACATCCTGACGCTTCCTACACCTCCCTCCACCTTCAAACTTCGGCGTGGCCCTTGCACGTCCACCACAGTCTCCCGGGCGCTTACACCAAGCACACACACATCACAGAATCGTTCTTGCAGTCCCACGCCATTGTCACAATGGACGGAAGCACAGACGTGGCGGCGCGAACGCTTCATTCCGGACCGCCCGGAAACCGAAAGGCCGTCCTCACCGTCGTTGTCAAGGGCGATGTTGCTGTGGCTACGTTTCCGTTTGTCATTATGCTTTGAATACTTTGCGTGGTGTTCGCTCATTGTGCGCGTTTTCTTGCCCCCTGTGGCGCAGCTTGTTTGGCGTTCGGTCCTCCATCTGCAGGCCATACGGGCCAAATACAACGAGCACAGCCCCATGACACACAAATGCAGGCGCCATGCCAAAGGTGGAATGAACAAACTTCAGAAAGGGGATTTTCATTGGCAACGGGGTTTGCGGCGCGAGGCTCAACTTGACCCGAATTCACTGTAGTTCCCTCATGGCTCGTCTGCTTCCTCCTCCACGTTGGAAGAGGAGGCTTCAGTCTTGGCAAGGGTGCCCATGTACGCACTGGCAGCATCCAAGGCATCGACAAACCCTGTTGAGCCATCGACGAGATCAAGCAAACGCAGCCACATGGTTGTTTCCACGGAAACGCCACCCGAGGCACTTGTGCCGGTGGTGGTGGGTGTCACCAGGATGTCATTGCGCCTGCGTGCACGCAGAGCCACCGCATGATACAATTGTTTGGTTGCGTCGTCGGTGGGATCGGGGTAGGTGCTGCTGCTGTTGCTGCTGCTGCTGCTGCTACTGCTGCTGCCATGCTGCTGGGTTGCATCCAGTAGGCGTGCAGCCAGACGCAGAGAACCCTGTGCACTGACGGCTAGAGCTGGCAAGAGACCACGTGGGCCTTGGGTACGGAGGGTGCGCATGATCTGGCTGGGATTGCCCAACACATCCAATGAGCCAATCATCTGCGGATTCTGCAGGCTGATCTCGCTTTGGTACTCGTCCAGAACGTCAATGACAACGTCGGGCAACAACCTGGCATGCCACTGTTTGCTCATTTCGCCAAACTCCACCACCGTGTCACTGGTGCTCAACACACTCAACACACCCAGTTCCTGGCCACCCGACTGCCAGTTGAAATGCACTCGCGTGTCACCCAGATCGATGGCGTTGAGGTAAATCCCTTGCGCCAGCCACAGCTTGTTCTCGCCATCCTCGTCCTCGTGGTACAACTCTTCCTGATGATCATGACGATGATGATGATGACCTGTGCCTGTGCCTGTGCCTGTGCCTGTGCCTGTGCCTGTGCCTGTGCCTGTGCCTGCCTGTGCCTGTGCCTGTGCCTGTGCCTGTGCCTGTGCCTGTGCCTGTGCCTGTGCCTGTGCCTGTGCCTGTGCCTGTGCCTGTGCCTGTGAACAACGACGTGAGCTCGGCCAACAGCAACTGGCTGGAATGGCCATCCATGCTGACCCAGATCTCGGGCACACTCAATCGACAACGACTGAGAAAGTTGAGCTCGCTGCCCAACAGTGGCAGATGCACGCTGACACTGCTGGTCTGCTCCGTGTGCACCAGTTGGCCAAACTCTGCCTCAGGCAACAGGTTCAGCACATCGGTGGCCTGCACACGGCACAGCAACTCCAGTTTGGTTTCCGTCAGCACGCCACCCACCTCCAACCCATGCACATGAACATCCATAAACACGCGGTGGTTGTTGGACAGCAGCAATCGCACACTGGGAAACAACACACCCATGGTCACCTTGCGACGAGGGGTGCGCACACGGTGGGCCCTTCGCAATCCGTCCCACACTTCGATGCGTACTGTGGGGCCCTCCTGCACAAAGTCCACATACACGGCTTGACGGCCCTGACCCACCATGGTGCTGCTGTCGCCGACCACGGCGTGGTTCATCAGCAATGGGTGCAACGCTCGGTCACCCCACACACGATAGTTCATCTCAAACAGACACAGGCGCAGGTTGGGCACGGTGTAGTTGTGCCACACACGCGTGTCGTTGTACGTGAGCTCACCCATCTCCTGTTGCCAATCGGCAATGCCACGCCGTTGGCGATCGGGGAGGAACAGAGCACGTGATCCCGCACGCAGTGGCTGCTCAAAGGCACAGCCCAGTTGGGCATACACAAGTGTCGATTGGGTGTAGTTGCACACTTCAAACGCAGGTTCGTCGTGTCTGCTCACCACCACCTGCATCAATCCGTTGCCACGCGGATGCGCCTTGACACTCACGTACCTCTGTGCATCCACACGAAGCACATTGTCCCCAGGCACATGGAGGGTGTTGAACACATGGCCATCCACCCACATGCGCACCCTGTCTCCTCCCACTGGCCATTTGCTCACGCTGAGGGTGTCTCCGCCTGCCACATGCAGTCGTTTGCCTTCCACCCACGCCAGATCCACCCCCAAGTCACTCTTGTTCACCAATTGGTAGCCATTGTACACATGCATGTGTCCCTGTGTGTTCTGGTCGATCACAAAACGATGCAGTGTGTCTTCAGTGGCGTACTGCAACACTGTCGATTGGCCAACCTCCACCTCACGTGTGCGTGCCCCCACCCACATCTCTGTTCCATGCCCGTGTCCATCCCCACTTCCGCTGCTGCTTCCACTGCTGGTGTGATGATTCTGTTGACGAAGCCAAACGAGACGCAGACCGCGTGTGCGTCCCGTGTGGTCCTGCTCCGCCTGTTGGATGCCCACGCAGCGCCCTGCTGGAACCGAGTTGAGGGTGAGCATGTGCACACTGTGACAAAAGCCCACGTGGATGTCCTCTGCCGTGTGGTTGTGGACACACAGGGGCGCACACACGGACACCACCCGTTCGTTCTTGGACCACACAAGGCGCAACGAGCCCATTTGCAGCTGCGGCTCCTGACTGCTGCGGTCTTCGGCGTGGCGACGCAGCGGTGCGTGTGTCACTCGCCCCGTGCGATAGTCCATGAGCAGTTTGGGACGATCGCACACACCTTCCACATCGACCACTTGGACGATTTGGTTGCGATGTGTGGCATCACTCCAATGGACGCTGTCGTCTCCAAGGCCACCCGCACCCACAAAGGCCACTTGGACGGCAGAGGGACGCACGTCGGGTTGGGTTGCCATGACACTTGCCTGCTCGTGTGCACGCACCACCATCTCACGCATGATCATGCCATCGTCAGACAACACGCGTGCACGCAGGCTCAGACACGAGTTGTTGTACACCACCAGCTGGGGTCGAATGCGCACCACGCGTACACCTGCACGCATGCACACATCCAACACCACCCACGCTCGTTCAGCACGCGAGGCATGCGCCCACAACGGCATGCATTGCACCTCATGTTCGCCATTCTGACGCACATCCACAAACGTGCTCACGTCGTGGCGTTCACTCAGACGCACCCCCAACGCAGCTCCACTGCCTGCGTACAGACTCACTGCACGCACACTGCCCTCCTTGCGACCTTCCAACACCTGCGACACTGCACTGCTGCTGCTTCTGCCACCTCCATCTGTGTTCTCCGCCTCCTCCTCCTCCTCATGGTCAGACGCCCATGCGACGAACCCACCCGCGTGCAGGTGATGGGTGGTGTTTGCCGTGCGCCATGATCCCTCCCCATCCACCTCCAGCGTGCCCAAATCCACATGCACAGGCCGTTCCAGCTCGTTGATGACAAAGAGAATGGCGTTGAGGTGCAGGTGCCACTTGGTTCCGTTGCCACGCAAGTGCGTCTCTGCCACTGCGTGCAGGCGTGCGTCGCCGTCCTGAACACTGCGTGTGCGTGGATACCCGGCCACAATCCTGCGTGCTCGCTCAACCGGGAATTCCACCACGTCGGAAGGGTGCATGTCCACATCGTATCCATGGGGTGTCATCAGTTGCACCTGCCACAGACCACGCCATTGCGCAGGTGTGCGCTCGGCAAAGCGTGTGGGCATGCACACAGAGGCACCCGCAGGCACGCGAATGCACACCGCTCGCTCCTCCGTCCGCCTCCTCTGCTGTGCACACCACAGCGTGAGTTGGATGTCACACCACAGATTGTTGTGCACCTCCACCGCATACATGGCATCCACCAGGCCGGAAGGCGGCTGTGGATCATTCAACAGTGCATCCACAACACGCACCGTGTGCACCATGTGGTCATCCACACGCACACGCAGCGCACCTTGGTCGCCCTTGGTATGTCGATACCCCGATTGCTGCTGTTGCTGCTGTTGCTGCTGTTGTTGCTGCGCCTGCATTGATGATCCCGCAGCAACAACCGCGTCGTCCTCATCGTCCTCACTGTCCTCTGCCTGCACCTGCATCCTGCCTTCCATGAGCTTCACCTGCAATTCACCCTCCATTTCACCATGGTCGTTCACCTGCAATGCGGTGGCCAGTTCCGCCCCCGAACAACGCAGGATCTCCTGGGTGGTGCCTGTTTGCACGTCGTGGTGCACCATCCATCCGTCAAACGCACCACGTCCCTGTGTGCGACTGCGCAGACTGCTCTCCACCTCCAGGGTGCCCTCACACACCATGTCGTCCACACCCACACTCAGCAGCGGCTGCACCGACCGCCGCGGGTCAAACGCATGGCACACAAATGCACACTGGGCACGCATCACAGCCACACTCAGTTCCACCTGAGCTCGTTTCACATTGGCACCCACCATGGCCCCTTGCGGCTGCAGACTGTGCCTGTACAACGCTCGCATCGGTCCTTCCATGTCCCGCTGCTTGACGTACCACACACGCAGATCATTCCATTGCGGCCAGCCACCCATGGGTCCGTCGTTGCGAGCCACCACCACCCGCCATCGCCGTGCAAACTGCACCAATCCTGGACCCATGTCCGCCACAACCTCGTGGCTTCGCAAGTCCCCTTCCAACGCACAAAGATCCACATAGCCACGTCCGTCCCAGAACTGGAGCACAGCCACGTCCGCTTGGTGTACACTGTCGCCCATGCGCAGCCATTCGATGCGACGCACACATCCGGGCTCTCCCAGTTCAAACGCAAGCCATCGCCGCGTCTTTCGCTCCATGGAACCCACCCATTGCAGCCTGCTGCGTCCACGGCCGCCGCACATGTTGCCACTGTCACTGACAGTCACATTGACACTGTCTGCGCCTGGGTGTTTGCCAATTCCCACCCATGCTGCCTTCAACTTGAGCGGATGCCACAGCTTGCTTTCCTCCACCAGCACCCGCTGCTGCCAGCGCAACAAATGGCTTGTCATGTGGGACAATGACTGCATGGCCAGCCACCCTCGATCCAAGGGTACCTGCACATCCACGGACTGCAGTGCCAACTGCACCTTTTGGAATGCCAGCCTCGAGGGTGCCGACACAAGTGTGCTGGCATCAATGTGCAAACTCAGATCAAAGTTCACCGCTTGGGCACACGTGTGTGCTGGCATGGAGGAGGACACGTGCATGAGGACTTCCAGCGAAGGCCATTGCAGATGCACGGCTGTGGTACCAGCCGATGATGCCTCCACCGCCATGACCACATGCTCCACATTCACTTCTAGCATGCCTTGGTGATGAGAACGGTGCTGTAGGGCACAGCTGTACAACCGTACCATGGTCATGGCCAGGTGGGCGACGGTATGCTGTTCCCTGTGCTCCAACATCTCTTTCAGTCGACGCAAGTGTCGCCCTGCGTTTCGTGTCTGTGCCATCCACTGCTGCACCGCACGCCAGTACACCAACACCACATCGACCCATTCGCCCACGCTCGCATGGATGTGACGCACATCGTATGTGTGCACACGCCGACCCCGCCCACCGTCACCTTTGGTCTCCACATCGTGCTGTGCCTGGCCCGTGCCATCCTCATCACGCATGTCGCCGTTTACAAACCATCGGCGCCGTTTGCTGCCTGCAAACTCCCCTCCATCGGCCACTAGCACGAGATCATTGCTACCGTCCCTGTTGTGTGCATATCCACGCACGGCACCGACCGCAAACTGAGTGTGCCGGTCGCTCACATGGACATGCACTCGTTCCAACGCCACAGACACTTGCTGCGGCCCAGCTTTGCGTCGTTGGCTAAGCATGAACTCCGCCTGTTGCACATCCACCTCACACACGACATGCGTCAACCACGGCCCCGAATGGCTCGCGTGTCCATCGTATGCATATGCCACCATGTTGCCCCCACGTGACATCACATCTGTGGTGTTGGGGACTCCCACCGTGGAGGCATGATCTGTCCAACCTCCACCCACAAACGCATCCACAATCTCACCCAACATGCCCACAGTGTCCACATGCGGCTGCACCACAAGCCGAGGCACCTCCACCTGTACGTTGACTTGCCGTGGCGTGTACTTGACGGTTGCCTCGCCGTCCATGTGCAGCATGGGAGCACGCCCTTCCCCGGCTCCTGCCGCTTCATCCATGCCTTCGGAATCCATCCACAGTCGCCATCCGTGCAAGTGGATGTCTCCAGAGCCGTCCAACACATGGAGTGTATAGTCTTCATCCTGGTCTGTCACCACGTGTGCATGGACGACCACACGGTCACATGCCCCTCGCAGAGTGATGGCATACCCGGTGTGCCAGGCATCGCCCAGCACAAAGCCCACCTGCCTGCTATCCACCACCATCACACTGTCGTCCAATTGAACACGCACCGATGTATGCGTCCTTTGTGTCCTCTCCAGCGGGCCAACCACGTCACTGGAAGACACCGTCGATGCGGCGGTGTCACCTTCGTCGCTGTCGTGGCTGTCAAAAGACAAAGAACGGCGTGCCTTTGTTCCCAGTGGATCGATTAACGCACGTGTGAAGCGATCAATCAGCTCATGGACCACCATCACATCGGGCACAAGCACAAAGTTGCCCAAACGCACCTGCAACTCCTGGTGCACGCTCCCATCGCCTGCGAGGGAACGCACAAACACAACACTGGCCAAGTTGTGATTGTGTTCCTGTTGTCGCTGCTGCTGATGGTCATCTTGACGATGCTCCTGCTGCTGCTCCGTACGGTGGTTGTTTGAGGCTGGATGAAACCCAACCAATTCTTCCGAGGGCCCTGAGCCCGTATGGCGTACCACTCGCACATCCTGTCCATGCACACTGAATTCCACACGCCTTTGGGGACGCACCACATCCAGGGTGCCTCGTGCGGTGCCCACATACACGCGCAGCAACCGTTCGCCCACCTCTGCCCCAAGCTCCACGGACACTCTGTTCAGCTTCACTTTCATCGACATGCTGGGCACCATCGACATGGCATCCACATCCATTCCCCCGGACAAAGGCCCCTGTGTTCGCCTCCCCCTGGGTTGGCTGGCCAATGATCGCATCAGCTCCACCATCTCTGCATAGTCGTCGGCACACAGACGCACACGCAGGTCTTCAACCAGCACCGATCCTGTCCATTTGCGCTGGCGCTGTTTGCGGTTGCGTTTGGTGTGCAGCTGGGCACGCAGGGCGTTGACGCCTGCCAGCCGGGTGACCACTCGGATTTCCTCGTGCTCTGCACTGCCGCGCGGGTCGGCTTGGATACTCTCATGCAAGGAACGACTACTCTGCACAAGTCGCATGCGCATGTTGAGCATGGCGACGTCGACGGCTCGGGAGCCGAGCTCTGCACCGCGGCTGTTGACGAGGGAAAGCTGCACGCTGGGCAAATCGATCTCGAGCACAGGTGCATGCTTCAGACGTACGTTGCTAGGCATGGCCACAAGGATGTCATGCAACCTCACGTGGCTGTGCGACATGATGGAGCGCATGTACATGCGTAGAGTGGTCCAATCGAGCCAGTGGCGACGCACCACGGGACTGCGTCCCAGCTGTCGACGCTTGCCATCCCATGCTGCGTATCGCAACGCTTGCACGGATTGCCAAGCACGGCGTGCTGACAGTGCACGTTGTCTGCGTTCCATCAAACCCAGGGCAAACAGCTGCCAGCGCAATCGGGCCTTGGACATGGCATGCAATTCTGCCATTGACGACGCAATGCCACCGTGTTGCATCCCTGTGCCCTGCACGCACTCTTGTATGAGTTCGTACACACGTCGCACGTACGTCACCTGCGCATGCTGGATCTCCAGCGACGAACGTGTCACTGGCCCCGATGCAGCACGCGAAGAGAAGCAGTACCGCTGGTTGTCATTGCCGTTGTCACTGTCATCGTCACCATTGACACCTTTTGGGGGCGTGGAAGAGTGGCCATCCACAAACACTTGGTAGAACGATAGCACGAGCATGTCGTCTTCCTGTGTGCTCTCGTGCCGTGTGTCCATTCCCACATCACCACCGTAGTGGTCATCTGCTTGGTACCCGCCGTCGTCTGGATGCTCGCCACCATGCTCCCGTGTGCGTGGCTGCGTCTGTGTCTGTGTTCCAAAGAACTCCTGCAGCGACGGAGGCAGCGAGCGTAGGGCAGACGCAGGTGTGCTGCCAGCACCTTCTTCCACCTCGGCCATGAACGCCTGCTCCATATCCCTTCCTTGCAGCTGGCCTCCTGTGTTGTCGTCACTCACCACCCCATTCTCGTCACCGGCGGCAACCATGACGTCTTGATCCACGTGAGCACGCGGATGGCCAGGGGTCCATGTGAGCGCGGGAACGGGTGTAAACACAGACGCATGCGAGGCCGAGGAGGATGTGTTTGTGGTGCCAGCAGGCGATTGCGGGTCTCCAAACTCCATGCTGCGTACCTGCACCCTCTCACGTGCCTCGGCGCTCCCACCAATCAGATCCTGCGCCTGTTTGTACAATCGAATGAGATCGCGTGGCAGCTGACCACGCCGTGTGAGGAGGATCGGATGCTGCGAATGGTCGCTCACACGATCGACCAGCCGCACGTCGCGCACCCGCAGGCTTCCATACAACATAGCAGTTCCCTGGTCCTGGTGACTACTGCCACTGCCCGTGCTGTTGCTGTTGCTGTACATGGTATGCTGCATACCCGGTTCCACAACGTCAGAGACGTGCAGTCGGGCGTGTGTGGATTGCACTTCTGCAATGGATCGGTAACCGCCGTGGGTGGAGTCCTCGCATCGCATCATCATCAATAGTTGGGCCTTGTGCACGCTCACATCCACATTGTATCCTGACGTGTAGTCTCTGCGTGTCGCCGTGCCATCATCATCCCCGTCCTGCCATCGTCCTTGTGCGTGGATGCTTCGCCAGCGATGGAGCCGAGGCAATCCAAAGCGAGACGAGGACAGGTGCTTGCTGTGAGCACCCGCTGAGGCGTTGCTGAACGACGCACACACGGAGCACAGGGGCGAGGTGTACGCGCTGAGTGGCGCACGATGAACACTGCCTGCACGTCGTCTTGTCTCTGCCTCCTCCTCTTCGTTGGCTTCGTTGGCCATATCGCGTGCAAAGTGACGCATGGGCTGCTCCTCACCGCTGAAGCTGGCTGACAATCGCTCCAGGATGCTCTGCAAATGAAACACTCGATCCATCTCAATGCACAAGAGCAGACTTGACGCACGCACACTCGTGTTGTTGACCCACATGGTGTGCTGTTTGCGAAAGACCTTGCGCTCACGTGTGTCCTCCTCCTGCACCTGCACTCGTCGCTGTTCTTGCCACCATGCCACGTGCACCGCGCACGGCTGCAACAACACAAACCGGCTCTCATCCATGCGTTCGTTGGCCCACCAAAAGTCATTGCTTGCCACCAGAGTTGCCTGCACGTCTGTTCCCGTGGCAAACAGCCGTTGTGGCTGCCGTGCAACCAGCATCGTGCGTCCCCACACCGATTCCTTCCCTCGGTTGCTCACTGTCAACATGCTCATGTCCACCACCAACACCTGCTGTCCACCGTGCCGTTCTTGTGTGTCGTAATCTTCCTTCATCACAACTTGTGGTGCCTGCACATGGATGCCAAGACGCAACGGCAACGGTTGCTGCGGTTGCATGTTCCCTGGCCGGGTTTCGCTGCCACTGCCTTCAGCACCACCCCCACCCCCACCTTCCCTTCTTCTCTTTACATCCACTGTGTCCACAGTGCCAGTTGTGTTGGCATTATGGGACGCCTGTGGGGATTGCCCCTGGTTCTTCATCGCGGCAAGAACCTGCTGGCCCAAATCCTGCATGTTGTCCGCAACCATGCGTGGGTAGCTATCCTCCCTGCCTGCTTCTGTGCGTGAGGCATACTCGTCCAGAAAGGGGCTGTAGAATGTCTGCAATCTGCAAATGGCCTGGGAGTTGAGCACCACCTGCAACGGAGCCACATCCACACGCAACTCCTGATGCTTGTCTCGTGACTGTGTATGCTTCCTGTCGCCGGTACTCTCCTCATCAAAGGGATATCGATAGGACACCTGAACCATGCTGGGGCCGCCCTCGCCATCGTGATCGTCAGCAAGCCGAGGCCACACGAGACGCCGGCTTGCCACAGGGCCTCCCTCTGTCCACATGTCCTCCATGCTCATCCAATGCACAAATGCATGCACCACCAGCTCCGTTTGGTCTTGGAATCCATGCACGCTGACGTCGCGCAGGGACACCTCCACCACGTCACGAGGCACCACACTCACATCCTCTTCCTCCTCCACGTCGTAGTACTCCACGTGCTGCCGGATGCGATACACGAGTCCGTTCAGATGCACACTGAATTGCAATCGTTCTGCCTCTGCCTCTGCCTCCAGCTCACGAGCGCGTGCCTCCTCCACACGTGCACGCTCCTCCTCCGTCAGCAGCTCTGCAAACGACCGATTGCTGCCCACACTGCCAATGGATGTGTCTTGTGCCTCGCTCATGCTCACAGTCCCCTCCTGTTGTTCCATCCAATTGAACGGTGCCGCAAACCACGCGTACAGCGTGTCCATCCTGCTCGCCCCGTCTGCTCCTCCTGCCTCGCTGTTGGATGAAGACGACGACGACGACGACGATGACGACGGAGATGATGCAAACAGATCCGATGATGATGACGACGACGATGATGATGATGATGAGTCTGTGGCTGTCGGGGCCGGATGCGGGGCCGTCCAGCGTTGAGTGCGATCCAACACATGGTACAGCAGCTTCAGAAACAACTTGTGGTCTGTGTCATGCACCGTCAGCTGCACCGTGTCTGGAAACAGAATGTCGCACCGTAGGATGCGAGTGGCACTCAGCAGCAGTGCAATCTGCATGCGTGCATCCACCAGCAACGCGTGCATCAGCACATCCTCCTCCTCCTCCTCCTCCTCCTCCTCCTCCTCCTGCGTTTCCCCTTGCACACCACCACGTGATTGTCTGCCCCCATGGAGCTCCTGTACATACAAACTCAACCCTTCGACAATAAAATAGCGCATGACCATGCTGTCCGCCTTTCCGCCGCCGCCGCTGCTGCTGCTGCTGCTTCGCCGTCTGTGATCGGCGTCCACTCCCATCTTGCTCCCCACCCCCTCCTTGGCACATGCAGGACACTCGGCACGCGGCACATCGTCCGGCTGCATGTACGACTCGTCCATTTGGTGGGTGTGTCGCTTGCCACTCTTGCTGTCCTCCATCTCCGAGATGGACTGGAAACACGCGCGCTCCACGCACAAGTGCACGACAAACTCGGGCTCCAGGCTGCTGCCTTCCTGTCCTTCACCCTCCGTGTCACCACTCTCCATGGCCCCACCGTCGTCTTGCATCATGTCATGGATGGCAAAGTGACTGTCCACCACCTCCACCTTGACATTCCGCTGCAATTGCTCCGCCAGCCCGCTCACCGTGCTGTCCGCCACGGGGCTCTCTTCCTCCGCCTCCTCCGCCTCCTCGTCGCTCTCTTCGCCGTTCACACTGTTCCTGCTTCGTTCCTGCGAGACGGTGCTGCTGTTCACGTCGTCGTTGCATCGTGTCGCCTCCACCTGCGTCCATGTGCGGTCCACGTGAGCACGGGAGGCTGCTGTGATCACAGACGTCCTGACCTCGCTCTCACTCACTCACACACACACACACACACTGTACCTTGAGGCCTTCAATGCGCACTGTGATGGGCGATTGTAGCATGCTTGTCCATGGGATCACCACTTTGACCTCACGGACGCTGGCTGCGGTGATGTGAAGCGGAAGATGCAGGGCATTGAGGGCGTTCTCGTCCAACTGCAGGTTGCTCATGGACACCTCACCAGACCACAGTTCAAACTTGAGGTCGTTCATCGACAGGTCTTTGATGTATTTCGACACATACCATTGGACCAGTGCCCACACAACATTCTCAAACATGGCCGCTGCTCCTCTCTCGCCCACCTCAACGACGCCGCCGCTTTTTCGCTTGCTTCCCACGTCGCACTGGGGACACCGACGACGACGACGAGGCATACTCCTCCTCACTGTCACTGTTTCCCCACTCCTCTTCCTGCGACGCTGATGAGTCGGACTGATAATCATCCTCATCCTCGTGGTAATCATCTTGGCTGTCCTCGTCCTCGTCAACCACCTTGCGACGTCGTCGTTGCCTCTTCTTTCCACGCGACGCAGACACACGCTCTTCAACCTCACTGTCTCCTCCATCTCCATCCACATCCACATACGCGTCCTCGTCCTCGTCCTCCTCGTCCTCAAGCTGCACCGCACGACGTGAGCTGGTGGCCACCACCTCCTCCTCATCCTCATCCTCATCCTCGTCATCGTCCTCATGGCTGTGTGCTTCACCCTCGTCCTCGTCCTCGTCGTTGTCTCGTACCACCACGTCTGCGATGTGTGGAGGGAAAACAAGGGTGCTGGATGAGGCCTCCGGGTTGCTGCTGATGTTCAGAGGAGGCTGTGTGAGTTCCAACTCGTCAATGTCCAGGAGCTGGCTGGCACGTTCGGCGAGGTACGTTGCGGCGTCATACACCTCGCTGCCCACCTCGTTGAACACCTGTGCGTTGTGGCGTATGAGACGCAGGTCGGCCACGAGAGCCTCCTGGTGCCTGTAGTAGCCACTGCGGACGCGCTCGAGCACTGCTGTGAGGTCCATGGGACATGCAATGACGCGTGGGTACATGGGCACGTCGGCAAAGTCCACAGGGCTGGCAAACCACTCGAGGGCAGGGTCGTCGATGAGAGTCTGCACACAGGTCACCAACGCCGCCTGTTGGGTCTCGCTCAGTTCGCTGTCGGGCAACATGGGTGTGGTTGTCTCCTCGCTGTTCTCCTGGATTTTGACCAGTTCCCAAGGGTTGACACGACTGCGCGTGTCATCGGCGGCCCATTGAAAGAGCACACTCTCCCAGGGGTCATCCTCCCTGCCCTCCAGATACTTGTTTTCCACCACACTGCCCACATAGAAGCGCAAGGCACCCTCGTCGGCCATGCCCACATTGCAGTAGTCGCCCACCTGCCAGCCTGCCTCCACCGCGCGACGAAACACACTCGCGTGCACAATGCTCTCGTTCTCGGACGGATCGTAGTTGAGCTTCACCAATCCACCCGGGTCACGTGTGGCATCGCTGCACTTTTGCATCACCACATGGCAGTACCGTTGCGCCTCATCGGTGAGCACATGCTCCACTTGGATCACGCGCAACTCTTGCACGTCGCCATCCATGGTGCTCAGCTGCCGCTGCCAGCTCACAGATATGTTTGCATCTGCAATGGGCGATGTCGCAGCCCAATGCCGGTACCCTGTGCGCGACAGTAGCACCACATCGCCCGGCTGTGGCACAAAGTACACGCCTGTGTTTTCCCACTCCACCATCCAGTCGGGCACCTCACGGAACGCACGGTCCAACTCACGTTGCCTTGCACGCTCTTCGTTCCGCTGTCGGTTCTGGTTGTTGCGATTGCGTGGCCTGCGTCCACTTGTGGCCCAGTCTTCGTCGTCGCTGTCCTCAGCATAGCACTCGTCCTCATCCTCGTCCTCATCTTCGCCCCAATCCTCGTAATCCTCGCTGCCAGCTCGCCTTCGTCCTCCTCGCCGCCTGTTTGCTCCTTGTGCGCCTCTTCCTCTTCCTCCTCCTCCTCCTTCCTCCTCCTCCTCCCCCTCCTCTTCCAACTGCTCGTTGTACCGCACACGTGCCCCGCGTGTTGCACGTCGTGGCGCCGGTGGTGAGTACCGTGCCGAAATCGCAATTGAATCGTCGTCTGCGTCGTACCACCGCCGCCCTGTGCGTCTCCTCCGCCTGCCTGTCGACGTGTTGGTGGCGCCTGTGGTCGACCGTGTCGCACGGGTCCCTCGTCGTCGTCGTCCTCGTCCACCGGCCTCGTCTTCCAGAAGCTGTTCGTACAACGTCCTTCCTCCCAGCTCGTGCATTTCCTGTTCCATCTCGTAGTACGAGGCGTAGTCGTTGCCACGTCCTCTTCGTCGTCGTCCGCCTCTGTCCAACTCGTCATCGTCCTCCGCCTCCTCTTCATCATCCTCATCCTCATCTTCGTCGTCGCTGTACGCATCGTCGTCCTGTTGGAAATCTTCGTCGTCGTCGTCGTCGTCCACAACGCCACTGTTGCGTAGAGCAATCACTCCCAATGCATCGGGTGTCCCTTGGAAGTGTTCCTCCACGCTGCTTGCGCCGTCGTCACTGTCTGTCTCGCCGTCACCACGTCCCCTTCGCCCTCGCCTCTGTTGTTGCTGCTCCTGCCCTTGTGTGGTGGTGGTGGTCGTCGTCGTCGTCGTGGCTCCTTCCACCAGCGCCCTGTTGGACGGTCGCCCACGCCGTTCCAGCCTGGCTGGCTCTCCACTCGCCAGCAAATAGGCCGCCCAGTCTGTGACGTCCTTGACGTGCAACTCTGGATCTTCGTCCTGATTCATGCGGCGCATGTGTGTCCTGTACTCCAGCCTGCTTTCGTCGTACTGTGCACGCTGCACCTCTGTGATCTTCTTGCCTGCACGCAGGGGTTGAAACGGCTGCACTCCCATTTCAATGTTGCACAAACGGCCCATGGGCAACAGGTGCGGCTCCCTGCGCAGCTCTTGGTCCACAGCCCAGCCGTTGGCGTCAAAGGTGAGCCCCTCGTAGTCGCGTGGAAAGAACTGCTGTTCGGGGGCATACTCCATGATGTCGCGTGGCCCCGTGCCAAACACATACACGTACGTGTCGGTGCTGGCCACAAACGATTGGCCATCGGGGTTCCAACTGACGTCCAAGACACGCAGTTGGGCGTCTGTCATGGCGTTGCGTTCGCAGATGCGCCATGCCTTGATGGCCACCCCTTGTACCACATCCCACATGACAATGTGGCCGTCATAGTCTGCAGTGACCACCACGTGGTCCAGGTACGGGTGTTCGCTGACCACATACACGGCCAATCGATGCCTCTCCATCGAGTGCACCAGCTCGCCATCGCTGGTACGCCACACGTTGACCACACGCTGGCTGTCTGTGGTGACCAAGTAGGTGCCTGCGCATGTCCACGCCATGCTGGCAATGCGTACCTTGCTCTTGGAGCGTTCGCGACGCAGGACAAGGGTGTAGAGCCGCTCCACACTGTTGCGCTTGCTGCCACTGCTGGTCTGTGTGGTCACCACACGGTACATGTTCACATGGCCGTCCTTGGAGCCCGTGGCAAATCGCGTGGGTCCCACGGGACTCCAGCACAGGGCATCGGCCTCGTCGGTGTGCGCTGCCTCGTCCGCAATCATCTTGGGCCCATTCTTGCGCATGGCATACACACGCACATAGCCCGTCTTGTATGCCACGGCGAGAAACTTGCTGTTGTGGCTGAACGAACACTGTGTGCTGGCCATCTCCTCGTAGGTGTGTTCCCCTCGCGCCTGCTGCTCCGGACGCAGCACAGCCCACGGTTCGTCCCACGCATCGGTTTTGTACACAACACACGAACCGTCGAGGGAACACGACGCCAGGTAGCGGTCGTTTGGCGAGAACGACAGGCAGTTGATGATGTTTTCGTGTGTGCTGTCACTCAACACGGGTTCCCCGGACTCTGGTTTCCACACACGCACGCGGAGATCGTTACCAGCCGACGCTAGATACCTGTTGTCATGGCTCACAGCCAGGTCGGCCACGTCGCCAGAGTGTCCCCGCAGAGTGCGTTCCAGAAAGCCCGTGCGTGCGTCCCACACCTTGATCACAAAGTCGTCCGAGCCTGTGTAGAACCAGTTCCCTCTGCGTCCGTGTGCCAGGCAATACACAGGTGCCCGATGACCCAGCAGCCGTTTCTGCACACGTGTGGCTGCAAAGCCCAACGCCTGCAACTCCCGCCGCTCCTGGTGACTCTTGGGGCCTTGCATACGCCATCCATGCAACGCTGTACGACGCGCCATTGTGCCTCGCCCCCCTGTGCTTGATATCTCTGTGTCCTGTCCACTGCCGGAACTGAGCCGGACGGCCGAGGCATTGCTTGACGACAGGCTGCTCTCGAGCACACTCAGCACGGGGGCACGGCCATTTTCCAAACGTGCGTTGCTCATGTCCATGGCATTTTGGACCACGGACGACAGTGTGTGTGCACCCACGTGTGGATATCGCACCTGTAGGCTGCCGTACGCGCTGGCACTCGCCTGTCCCAGCACATTGGTCCGCTGCGGAAGCAGTCCTTGTTGCTCTGCCTGCACTCGCAACACTCGGAACGACCGCGACAGGTTTGGCTGGCCCTCCAAGTAGCGAAGCATGAGGTACATCATCTCTGTGCGTTGATATGTGCGTGTGGCCCGTCGCAGGCGGTGTGTTTTTCGTTTGCGTGAGCGTGATCACCGATCGTCGGCTGGCGCCCTTTGGCCCGCTTTTCCGCCCTCCGACAGCTGGCAAAAACGCACCTCGCTCGTCCACGCCTCCGCTCTGCTGACGCATGAGAGCACTCCAGTCACTGGAGGCCCCTCCGAGCCCATTCACGACACGTGTGGCGTGCTGCTGTGCCTTGTCGTCAACTGCAGGGTGCTGGTCGACCTCCATGGCGTCGCTCCGGTCCCTCCCGCTTGCATTCCTGCTGCCCTCATCCTGCTGCACTTCGCCTCTGTGGCCCGCTGTGTCCTCTGGCAAGTAGTGCCACATGGGCACGTTGCGTCGCATGGCAGGGGTGGTTGTTTTTTTGGTTGGCAGCTGCGGCGCGGGGGCCGCCAGCGCAGAAATGTCCGCCGCACGGAACAAGTTGCAGCGCATTGTCGGCGACAAGGCACAGGTCGCTGCTCTCACCAAGAACGGAATCCTTAGCGTGCGGGTGAGTGCTCCAAACACACTGCAGGACAGTCGAGCGGGGGTGAAGCTCAGAGGGGGGGTTGATCACTCACTCACTCACACTCACGCGTGCAGGATTTGCTCAGTTGCCATGAGCAGGAACTGTTGTACATAGTGGACCAGGATTTGGAAGAGGTGCAGGCGCTGATAGAGCGCGTGTCGGAGCGCTTCCAACCAGAGTGCAAGACGGTGAGTGTGTGCGGTGGCGATTTGTTCTTGAGAACACACAGGGACGCAAACCACTCACGCGAGGGTCTTCACAGGCGGCAGAAGTGTGGGAAGAGCACACGCGGCAGAAAGAGGAACAGGAGGAATCGTTTTACCTGTCCACAGGGGTGGCACAGCTGGACTCTGCGCTGAAAGGGGGCCTGCAAACAGGCAGCATCACAGAGATCTGCGGCGCCGCAGGCGTGGGCAAAACTCAGTTCTGTCTGCTTATGTGCGTGCAGGCGTCGCTCCCTGTGCACATGGGCGGATTGGGGGGTGGGGCAGTGTATCTGGACACAGAGAGTCGATTCAGCACGCAAAGGCTGCTGGAGATTGCAACGGCGCGGTACGACGCACACTTCGACGAGGATGCCCTGGTGGCATTGGCCGAGGGGGTGACTGTGTTCAATCTGGGTGGGGCCACAGAGCTTCTGGAGTGTCTGGAAGGATTGCAGGAAACCATGGTGGACAAAGACGTCAAGTTGGTGGTGGTGGACAGTCTTGCCTCGCCCATTCGCAGCGAGTACGACACAGACAGCATTGTACAGCGCACAGACAGGCTTGCAAAGCACGCTTCCAAGCTCAAGTATTTGGCAGAGACGTTCAACGTGCCCGTCCTCGTCGTCAACACCGTGGCCCGGTGGAAAGATCGCGACGGCGTGAAGCACCGCTTCCAGGAGCACGAAGATGCGGCCGAGGAGACGCAGCTTCGCGGTCAAGGCGATGCCCTGGAGCTGCAGGAGATGGTAACGGGTGCATTGGGCAACACGTGGGCTCACTGTGTCAACACACGCCTCCTGATGGAACTGCGGTCTCAAAACCGCCACCTGACCATCCTCAAGTCGCCAGTGGCTCCAGTGATTTCCATTGTTTACATTATTTCCAACGCAGGCATTCTGCTTCTGGACAACGGCCAGAGCACGTCTCACACCGGCCACACCCTGTTGCTGGACAAAGACCATGTGGAAGAGGATGATCAGGCCGTGGAGGAGGATGATCCCCTGGACGTGGACGACAACGTGGAGATCGAGGAAGAAGATGAAGATGATGATGAGGAGGAAGAAGAGGACGAGGAGGAGGAGGAGAGGGAGCAAGAGGCCATGATGGCAGCCGGGTGAGCATTCCAACACAGCAAAATTTCGAAGGGGAAACGAAAGCGAACAATGATTCCTGGATTCATTCACCCATCCAGATCCAAGACCTGCACGTCGCCTCCGTCCTGAGGCTGCTGTTTGGCCAGAATCTGCTTAACCGAAGCAGTGGAGTGGACACTGCGAAGACTGTGTGAAGTGTGCAGGATGCGCGAGGCTACGCCGTGTGCACCATCCTTGGGTTTGCCCTGGGCTTCACCTGTGCCCTCCTGGTCACCATCCAGCAACCCTGCATCTGCCAATGTCTGTCGCTTGCGTGTGCGAAGCTTGAGAAGCAACTGCTTGCGGCGCCGTGCACGTTCTTGCAGCTCCTCCTGCGTCATTTCCTCGCGCTGTGCAGCTGCGTCGTCGTTCTCCTGCTCCTCGTCCACCCAACGGTCCACCTCGTTGAGATCCATGTTTTCTGTGCTCACCTCGCCCATCTCCTCGTCCAGCTTCTCCTCCTCCAGGTCGTAGATGCGCGACTTGAGCACCTCCAGCATCTGCTGGACCTCAAAGTCGTCGATGTACCGTTCGAAATCCAACCCCTCTGCAAAGTCCAACAGTTCGTCCACTTCCTCTTCCTCCAATTGTTCGTGCTGCTCCTCTGTCAGTGCCCACGCAGGCTTTGCCGCCAGCTGCTTCTTGTTGCCCTTCCCCTTGCCCTTGCTGCTGCCCTTGCTGTTCTCCTCATCCTTGCCCATGGCCTCAGCCACGCTTTGCTTCGGTTTGTACTCTTCCTGGTTCAGCGACGGATGGTCAGGTTCCGCCGCCTGCTTCAACGCGTGGTTGATCTTTGTCGAAAACTTCTTGAACTGCGCCGCCGCCCCTGTGTCAGTGCATACATCCTCACGTGTACCGTCGTCCCACGTGCTGTTTCCCTCTTCATGGTTGATGTGATTCCCAGTCGTCTGTGGCAGGATGCCATCTGCCAAGGCCTGTGGCGAACGGAACGGGTTCATCCCGCGAGACGGATAACGGTCGGCTCACCTTCTTCGGCGCAAACTTGTTGTTGCGTTCCTCTTCTTCCTCCTTCTCCCTCGACTCCTTCACAATCTTGGAGTACTCCTTGAGTTGTTGCTTGTACTTGTTGTTGAAATTGTTCTTGCGTTTCTCTGTGTGTGTGGTGCGAGGCCAAAAAGAACGAGTCCCGGGGTCAGCCACCTCCTCAGCCTTTCTTGCTTCCGCTCTCCATGCCCATGCGACCCCAGCCGTCACCTACCCGCGCGTTCCTGCCGTGCCAGCTCCAGTGCCTCCTGGTTGGCGTTGTTCAACGGCTGGTAGAGCACAGAGCGGTCCGTGGCCACACGGGTCCGGAACGGCGCTGAGCCGCCTGACCCGGCCGCAGCCTTGGCCGGCCCTCCTCCGCCTCCCGATGCCCCTGAGGCACCTGCGCCGCCACCTCCGCCTCTGCCACCTCCGGATCCTCCTCCGACTCTGTGTGTTGTGTGTAGTGGGTGGGTGAGGGTGAGCGGTGAGCCCTGTCTGAGCAAGCAATGCCACACAACTATCTCACTCTCTCTCTCGCCTCGCATCATCCTGTGCAGCAGCAGCACGTACGCTTTAACAGCCGAGGGTCGTTCGCACAGCATCACAGATTTGTAGTTAGCGACCGACATGATTGTGTGATTTTTGGGGGGGACGGAAGGTGAGTGTTTGGGGGCAAGTGCGCCGTGGCAGGCAAACAGTGAGGATGAACAACAGTGCATTGTACCTGGTGCAATCTGTGCCAGACAACATGCGGTTGGCACGTGAGTACGTGTTGGTGGGACAATACCACACGGCACTCAACTACTTTGACGGGGTCATCGGCCAGATCCAGCAGTACCTTTCGCACGTCAAGGACCCCAGCTCGCGACGCAAGTGGCAGCAAGTCAAGGCCACCATCACCAAGGAGTTTGACGGTGTGCGAGACCTTGCCCACCAGCTGGATGGTTTCAAGGTGGGTGCCCAGACAGAGACGTGGAGGGCGAGTACGGCAGCAGCGCGCGCAAAAAAAAAACGCGCAGATCGGGAATCGGAATGGTGTGTGCACAGAAACGGTCGGTGGCTCGCGCTGACACAACATCTGCCATTGTCATACCACAACTGCACAGCAAGCAGCAGGGAGTGCATCGCGAAGCAGCAATGAGGAAAACCAGTATGGGTATCAGCAGCAGCAACGTGGGTTCGGGAACAACCAGAGCAACAACAACAACAACAACAACGGCGGCAATTCGTTCTTTGTGGACATTGACGAGGGAGTGTGGGCACCACCGACGCCAAAGGAGGAACGCAACCCGAGGCAGCGAGGACGTGGAGGAGACCGAGGAGGTGGCGGAGGCGGTGGGGGATCACGTGGAGGCGGTGGAGGAGGAGGCAAGCGATTGCCATCGTGGGCAGACGACAAGAAGGGAGGACGCAGCAGCAGCAACGAACGAGTGTCTGTGGCCGACCGGCAGACGGCGGCATCGCGTAGGAAGCGCAAGACGCAGCAGGGTGGAACAAAGTACAAGGAGGTCAAGTCGAGGGTCAACACAGGCAACAGTGTGCGTGCAAAGAAGGAAAAGGAAAAGGAGGACGAACGCAAAATGGCGGCGTATCGCAACCGCAACGTGGGTGGCAACTCAAGGGCCAACGCGGACGGGGGCTCGTCCTCATCGTCCTCCTCGTCTTCCTCGTCGGAGGGCGAGGACGAGGAGGAGCAGGAGAGCGAAAACCCATGGGACGACGTGCCTGTGGAGCGTCCGCGTTTCAAGGCACCAGACATGGATTTGGTGGAGTCGCTGGAGCGCGATGTGCTGGACACCAACCCCAAGGTGCGATGGGACGACATTGCGGATCTGCACGAGGCCAAGCGGCTGCTTGAAGAGGCTGTGGTGTTGCCTCTGTGGATGCCCGACTACTTCCAGGGCATTCGTAGGCCCTGGAAGGGCGTGCTGATGTTTGGTCCGCCAGGCACAGGCAAGACACTGCTGGCCAAAGCGGTGGCCACCGAGTGTGGCACCACCTTCTTCAACGTCACCGCCTCCACCCTGGGCTCCAAGTACCGCGGCGAGAGCGAAAAGCTTGTGAAACTGCTGTTTGACATGGCCAAGTTTTACGCGCCCTCGACGATCTTCATCGACGAAATCGACAGCATTTGCAGGGCTCGCGGCGGCTCAGGGGAACACGAGGCGAGCCGACGTGTGCTCGCTGAGTTGCTGGTGCAGATGGACGGCGTGGGCAGCAGCGAGGAGGACGAGGATGGAAACCGCAAGGTGGTGGTCGTGTTGGCAGCCACCAACTTTCCCTGGGATCTGGACGAGGCCCTTCGAAGGCGTTTGGAGAAGCGCATTTACATTCCGCTGCCCACGGAGGAGGGACGCAAGCAGCTGTTCAACATCAACCTGAAGAGCATCAAGCTTGCCGAGGATGTGGATGTGAGCTCGCTTGCAGGCATGTGTGAAGGGTACTCGGGCGCAGACATCACCAACGTGTGTCGAGACGCATCGATGATGAGCATGCGCAACATGATCCGGGGCCTGAACCCCATGCAGATCAAGAACCTGAAGAAGGAGGAGATCGACGCCCCAGTGACCACCGAGGACTTTGAAAGCGCCATCGGCAAGATCAGCAAGAGTGTGAGCGAAGCAGACATCAAGAAGCATGAGGATTGGATGACCGAGTTTGGAGCCATCTGAGAGGAGAAGGGAGGACGCGACGGGGGAGGCAAAACAAAACCAAGAAATGAGTGCTCGACGTCGTTCGTTTTCGGTAGCTCCGTCGCCGTCGCGGTCGGGATTGATCCCACACAGCGAAGAGGTGTCTGAAATCAACCGTCGCATGGCCAAGTTGCTGCGGGACATCTATGCGCCTCGCAGCGGAGACCGGGAGATTGAGCTGCACACGCTGCTGAACACGAGCCCGCTGGACATCCCATCGTTGGGCAAACGCATCCGGAACCAGTGTTTGCGATCATTTGCACAGCATGGGGAGCCCAGCAGCGAGGAACGCATGCGTGTGTTTAGCGAAACGGCGCAGTTGACGGCGGCCACGGCCAGGCTCAGTGCGCACCTGAACAACACCATGTCCGACCAACAGAAGTGGGAGGTGTCAGACAACGTGGCCACCTGTGTGGGTCGCTGGTTGGCAGACATGTGCGGGTGAGTGGAGGCCGCTGGGAGGGCTGTGGGCGGGCCAGAAAGGCAGAGGGAGGCACACAGCCCCGAAAAGGGGATGGAATGGTGTGGCAAACACGTGGCGTGTGCACAGAGACACAGGAGACAAGAACGGGTGCGGAATCGATGCTAACACACACTCACTGGACACTCGTGGGGCCACATGCGATGCACAGGATGGACAGCGGACGTGCGGCGTACTTTTCCAGCGACCAGGAAGCAGCGCTGGAAGTGGCGCTGCTCCATGCGCTGTTTACACGGTTCCCGGACGCAGAACAGAGCGGACTGCTGGCAGCCATGCGTGGCGAGGTGCCCACCATCTACACTACGGACGTGTATGCAATGGGCAGTGGAGTCAACAAGGCACCCAGTCTGACGCGCGTGCTCATGAAGCTGGGCCTTTCGCCGAACCATTGTCGCATCGTGCCCTTTGCCAGCGACGTGAGTGGCGGAATGTCGATGGACATGTTGCAACTGCAAGCCATTGTGGAGGAGGACCTGAAAGCGGGGCTTTGTCCTCTGATGGTGATTTCATCGGTGGGCACGGCTGGGTTTGAGCTGGATTTGAAGGATGATCTGCGTGCGCTGCGAGCCCTGTGCAACCACCACCAAATGTCCATGCATGTGATGGGCACTTCATTGGCTCTGTTGTTGGACCCCCAGCAGACCCAGTTGCAGGAGGAGGTCATGCTGGCCAACACTGTGTGTCTGGACATCAACCACGTGTTTGGCCTCACCAGCACAAGCACATGTGTACGTTGGGGGAGGGAGGGTGAGAGAAGGTGTGGGAAGGTGACAGCGGGTGAGGGAAGGGAGGTGGCACTGACATGGATGGGTGTGCGCAGACGTTTGTGGATCACGAGGTGGTGCCGTTTCTGGATGGTCATGACACGTTTGATGCGTTGCCGTGGTGGGTGTTTATGCAGCGTGTGGGACGAGACTACATGATCAACCAGGTGTCGTATGCGGTGGAGCTTGTGGCGTACCTGAAGGCTTGCCTGGAAGGCGTGTCAGACACGGTGTACGTTGAGTTTGCGGAGTCGACGCAATCGCCACACCTGTGCTACTTTGCGTACGACCCGCTTCCTCTGTTGCGTTCGTGCATGGTGGGACGTGAGGATGTGGACAACGAGGAGAACGACCCAGAGTGGTTTCCGTCGCAGGAGATGTTGAACCAGGCCACGCGTGACATGCTGGAGCAACTGAACGCAGGTGTGGATCTGCTGAGCAATCCGTACAACTCGATGGCATTCCATTCAGTCATGCACGAGGCGAGCGGACGGGTGCTGATCTGCTTCAGCCCGATCCCTGTGCTGGGTCTGGGCGCACAGATGAACACACACACGGTGGATGCGTGGCTGGACGAGTTGGAACTGGCCACAGAGTTGCTGAATGCCACGTGGCTGCACGTGCCGATGATGCGTGCGTACTTTGGCTTGCAAGGGGAGGTGCAGATGCGCATCCCGGACTATCTCAACGGCAACGAGTTGCCGGAGGAGGATGAGGAAGATGAGGAGGACGAGGAGATGGAAACGGAGACCAGCACACAGGAGGAAGAGGAGGTGAACACACACGACGAGCTGCCGCCGGCGGAAGACAGCGAGTCGCGTGCGCGAAGAGTGCGTGCGGCCGTGGAGACGGTGACTCCTTTGGTGGAGGACACCGCACTGGTGGACGATGGCTTTGAGTGGGTGGAGGTTCCTCGCATGTGTTTGGCATCGTTCCGTCTGGTGCCGTCGTATCTGCGCGACGACGACGACGACCACGAGGTGGAAGGGGAGCAGGTAGACGGAGGGAGGGGCAAGAGCAGCAATGGCATGCAGACAGGCAATGAGGAAGCGCAGCAGACGACGATGAAACGCAGCAGCAGCAGGACAGGCAAGCAGCGACGCAAGAGCAGCGCGAGCAAGGAGCTGGACACTGTGAACGAGATGCTTGCAGCGGCGTTGGGTGCAAAGGAGCCGCTGTGTGTGATGGACCGCAGCGTGGATGGCAACGTGTGTGTGGTTGTGGAAAGTGATAAGGACGAGGTGTGGGCCATCGACAGGGTGCGCACGCTTGTGGGGTTGTTGCGACAGGAGGCCGAGGGATTGGAGCTGACGCAGCGCATCTTTGAGGACCTGAGCGACGTGTTGGTCAAGTCGATCCAGGAGGCAAAGAAGGAGCTGGCGGAGGAGAAGCTGCAGAAGCAGATGAGCAACCCAGTGTCGATGGTGCCGCTTGTGGGCCCCATGCTGTCTTGGTTGACCACAGGCAAGGATGACAAGCAGCCAACCACCCTGGCTGGACGCACCTTTGACATCCGCAGCAAGAGCCTGGGACGCAGTGCACCCAAGCGCAGGGTGTTGCCCACAGTTCCCGAGAACGTGGCAACGAGCAGCAGCAGTGGCAGTAGCAGTAGCAGTGTGGGCATTCCAGACTCGCCAGTGCCGAAACTGATGGTCAGTGTGCACGAAAGTGACGACGAGACGGATGAGGTGACGGCAGCGCCGTTGGAGGATCAGCCTGCAGCCGAATGACGATGATGATGATCAGCATTAGCACAAGAAGAATGAAAAGGACAATGCACATTCATTTGGCATTGGTGGCAACGTCCAGGATGCCGTGTTGGAACGCAAGAGACTCGATGCAATGTTCGTTCAGGCGAGTGCGAGCGTGCATGGGATCCGTGTGCTCGTTGTGGTCGTCGTCGTCGTTTCTGTTGCCATTTGCACCTGAGTTGCCCTCCTCGGCCTCTCGAAGGGTGGGATGGGCGTTGAAAAAGCTGGTGCGCTCTTCGGTGCGGCAGATGACCTCAAAGGTTTGGTTCTGGGCGTGTGGAAAGACGTGGGCGAGGAGGTGATGGACTGCATGGGGCATGAGGAAGCCCTGGAGCTCGAGGGCATAGACACGCTGGATGGGTGAGGATGAGAGGGCTGTGGGAGCAAAGGCACTGGTGCTGCTGGCCGTGTTTGTGCGTTTGAGCTCCGAATTGGAAACGATGGTTGCGCGGCGCATGCTTGCGTTTTCAAAGGCGTGGGGAGACCAAAGCATGGGCACATCCTGTTTGGGGTCATACTCCCAATTGAGGAGGAGATCAAAGAGTCCTGTGACCTGGTCGGTGCCGTGGAAGAAGCACATGGTGCGGCGCTTTGCGGTTTCGCCGCGCTTGCGTGTCTGTGGGATGACACGGCCGGTGGTGTTGGGTGCGGTGTCGTAGGCACGAAAGTGGACGCCGAGTTGGTTCTGCAGATGGTCTTGCATGTGGTACCCCATGCCCTGGGCATAGGCGGCAATGTGCGGATGAGCCCCTGCCCCTTCGGCGGTGACGAGGATCATCATGGAGTTGTGCTGCAGGTAGAAGTATGGACATGTTCCCTGGCGTGTGGTGTTGCACAGGGAACGGAAGGCACCCTCCCATTCGCGCTGTCGCTGCTGGAAGAAGCGCAGGGCTGCGCTCTCGTGCACACTGTGCAGATGCGGCTGTTTGGCCACTATACGGTGGTGTTGCTGCAGCAAACCCGACGGGAGGGCGTTGCTAGGGAAGCACCATGACCACATGGCTTTGAGAAACTCGCGCTGCAGGTCTTGAAGAGGCACAGAGGCGGAGGACGAGGTCAAGGGTGTGGAGGTCAATCGTTCGCCGCGTACAAACTCGCTCATGGCAGTGCTTTCCACCTGCGAGTCGATGACTGAGCACCAATCCAACGGATGCACAGAGGTGATGCGCAACCACTTTTTGACACTCCAATCCCAAGGGACCGAGTCCCATTCGCGAACCGAGGAGGAGGAGGAGGAAGAGGAGGAGGAGGAGGAGGAGGATGATGTGGATGTGGATGTGCCGGGTGCTGTGGGATGGTCGTCGTCGGTGGTGAGAACGGTGGCGCGGGTGGTCTTTGTGGAGCTGAGGACGGAGTTGAGCTTGGCTTCGATCTCGCTTTCGCTGAGCAGCTTTTTCGGTTTGCTGTTGCGTCTGCGGCTGGCAGCAAGCATGTCTGCCACCGTGTCAGCATCCATGTCCTGTGTGCTTCGGTATTCGTCCAGCCTGCGCTTGCGGCTGTGCTCAGCCTCGTCGGTTGCCTGGAGAAGAGCTCGCTCGGCAGCCTCGTCCAGCTCGTCGTCGTCTTCGTCCTGCACAACATCCAACGGAGGTTGGCTGCCACTGTTGGCCATCATCTGTTGCAGGAGAGTGAGTGCAGGCGAGGCTGTGCGGCTGCGGCCCTGTTTGCGGGGCATGAACTTTTTGAAGCTCTTGCGGCTTTTGATCACTCGCGTCTTTGCGTTCCTGCGTTGCTTTGCGCCGCCGCTGTTGGCGCTGCCGTCTTCCATGGGCGGACACGAGGACGAACGTTCAACACGCATGCGTTTGAAGCTGCCTTGTGAGAGGGAGAAGCCTCTGGCGACGACGACGTCGTCGTCCTGATCTTCCTCCTCGTCCTCCTCGTCCTCGGTGTCGCTGTCACGGCTCCGCTTGATCCGCGTGTGCGACGTGACCGACATCTGCTGCGAGGCAACAAAGACCTCCTGGCTGAGAGACTCGCCCGCAGACATGCGTGTTTCCGTTTCATCGTCCACGTGGAGTCGCTGCAGGCGCATCGGGAACCAAGCGAAGCGAAAATGTTTGCTCGAATTGCGAAGCACCCTCAGCCACACACTGTGGCCAAAACCGCCTGTGCGGTGGTGGGCATGAACGATGCACGTGGGCTGCACACGCTGGGTGGAGCCGTGATGGAGAGCAGCACGAGAGAAGCAGGTGGAGCACGCGAGGTGTCGCTTGCCAACACGGCGCCGCAGGTGAGCCGCCACGTGTTGGTGCGCTGTGGACTTCCGCGTGAGGAATGGCCAGCAAAGCCGGAATTGGAAATCGAAGCGGTGCGGCTGTTGAACGAGGCAGTGATGCGTGAGAACGGCAGCAGTGTCAAAGTGACGTGCACCTCGCAGGCGTCGAGCCACGAGGATGCTCTGGATCTGATTGTGTTGCCGGACATGGTGCAGGTGACCCAGGTGCACACGGAGCAGTATGACGACGTGGCTGCGTGGCTGGCTGGCGTGCGCGAGCAGCCGGAAAAAGTGTGCACGGAGCCGCTTGGGCAGGCCCAGGCACTGGTTGTGTGCACCCATGGCAACCGAGACAAACGCTGTGGCACCCAGGGTGTGCAGACGTATGAGAAGCTTGTGGAAGAGGTGGATGGTGACGATGTGGTTGTGCTGGAGTCGACTCACGTTGGCGGCCACGCACACGCACCCAACGTCATCTGCTATCCTGCATCTCAGTGGCTGGGCAAGCTGGACATCGACTCTGTTGCACATGTGTGCAACTGCGTCCTTGCAGGCGATGCGCCGCCAACCGAGTTTGATCGTGGGGTGGCCAAGGCTCCCGCGAACGAGTGAGAGAGCGGAGGGATTCATTTGTGTGTGTGTGAGGAAGGGAGGGAGGGAGGGGTGGGGCGGGGAGGTGCCGGCTACCAGAGACGCTTCTGGGTGAAGCTGAGCACGAGATAGAGTGCGAGAGAGGTACGCAGCCCCAACCAACTCAACCAACGCAACGATGAGCACCGCTGACCAGTTTGAGCATCCATGCGCAGTGATAAGCAGCACTGTAGTGGCCGTGTGTGGCTACTACGACGAGGCTGACCCGGAGAATGAGGGAGAAGGCAAAAAGGCGGCTGGCATTGTCGGATCCGGATTTTTCTGGGGGCAACCCGAAGGGAAGTGTTACCTGATCTCGTGCGAGCATGTGTGGAGGAATCACACTCCCTATGGCTTTGAGCTCCACAACAAGGAGCTGGTCTGGCTGACGGCAGCACAGCGATACAAATCGGTCGAGGACGGAAAAGTTTTCGAGGACGAGGACGGACGAGTTTTCTCAGAAGCGGAACCTGGAGAGCAACCGGCCCTGTTCTACGACAAACACAATGATCTCATCGCAGTCGAGCTCACTGATGATCAGCGTGCAAAAGTACGAGGAAACGGCGCAAAGTATATCACCTTGAGCATGGTGGACGCAGAGACATTGGAGCTGTACGGCTCCTTTCCGGTTCTGTACTTGTTCGGCTTTCCGAACGGAAGCACCGCTTCCTCGGAAACAAGTTTACCCATCATTCGGACCGCACGTCCGTGTAGTACTGTATCCGCCTCCTCACTAAAGGGAGGTGGGAAGTACAACGTCGCGTGTGCCCCCGGAGATTCTGGTGGACCGGTTTGTCTTCTACACATGCCTGCAGAATCATGGCTTCACGAGAAGAAGAACACAGTGAACATGGGGATAACCCGGCCATTTTGTTTGCTTGGCATCCACACGGGTGGTGGTCTCGCTGACTACGCGTCAATGTCAAGCAGCACTGAAGCCATCGGAAACTTCTCTGGAGCAGCCGCATTGCTGTCCATAGGCGACTGGACACCGGTGAATGCATACGAAGAGGCGCAACCACAGGCACAAGGACAAGCGCAACCGCAGGCACAAGAAGTGGCACAAGAAGAGGCGCAACCACAGGCACAAGGACAAGCGCAACCGCAGGCACAAGAAGTGGCACAAGAAGAGGCGCAACCACAGGCACAAGGACAAGCGCAACCGCAGGCACAAGAAGTGGCACAAGAAGAGGCGCAACCACAGGCACAAGAGGACGCGTAAGAAAGCGATCAAGAGAGTTGTGTGACCACGGGAGGCGCTTCTAGGGAACCCGAGCACAGAAAGACTCAACGGAGGTTGGCTGCCACTGTTGGCCATCATCTGTTGCAGGAGAGTGAGTGCAGGCGAGGCTGTGCGGCTGCGGCCCTGTTTGCGGGGCATGAACTTTTTGAAGCTCTTGCGGCTTTCGATCACTCGCGTCTTTGCGTTCCTGCGTTGCTTTGCGCCGCCGCTGTTGGCGCTGCCGTCTTCTATGGGCGGACACGAGGACGATCGTTCAACACGCATGCGTTTGAAGCTGCCTTGTGAGAGGGAGAAGCCTCTGGCGACGACGACGTCGTCGTCCTGATCTTCCTCCTCGTCCTCCTCGTCCTCGGTGTCGCTGTCACGGCTCCGCTTGATCCGCGTGTGCGACGTGACCGACATCTGCTGCGAGGCAACAAAGACCTCCTGGCTGAGAGACTCGCCCGCAGACATGCGTGTTTCCGTTTCATCGTCCACGCGGAGTCGTTGCAGGCGCATCGGGAACCAAGCGAAGCGAAATGTTTGCTCGAATTGCGAAGCAGCACCCTCAGCCACACACTGTTGCCAAAACCGCCTGTGCGGTGGTGGGCATGAACGGTACACGTGGGCTGCACACGCTGGGTGGAGCCGTGATGGAGAGCAGCACGAGAGAAGCAGGTGGAGCACGCGAGGTGTCGCTTGCCAACACGGCGCCGCAGGTGAGCCGCCACGTGTTGGTGCGCTGTGGACTTCCGCGTGAGGAATGGCCAGCAAAGCCGGAATTGGAAATCGAAGCGGTGCGGCTGTTGAACGAGGCAGTGATGCGTGAGAACGGCAGCAGTGTCAAAGTGACGTGCACCTCGCAGGCGTCGAGCCACGAGGATGCTCTGGATCTGATTGTGTTGCCGGACATGGTGCAGGTGACCCAGGTGCACACGGAGCAGTATGACGACGTGGCTGCGTGGCTGGCTGGCGTGCGCGAGCAGCCGGAAAAAGTGTGCACGGAGCCGCTTGGGCAGGCCCAGGCACTGGTTGTGTGCACCCATGGCAACCGAGACAAACGCTGTGGCACCCAGGGTGTGTGCAGACGTATGAGAAGCTTGTGGAAGAGGTGGATGGTGACGATGTGGTTGTGCTGGAGTCGACTCACGTTAGCGGCCACGCACACGCACCCAACGTCATCTGCTATCCTGCATCTCAGTGGCTGGGCAAGCTGGACATCGACTCTGTTGCACATGTGTGCAACTGCGTCCTTGCAGGCGATGCGCCGCCAGCCGAGTTTGATCGTGGGGTGGCCAAGGCTCCCGCGAACGAGTGAGAGAGCGGAGGGATTCATTTGTGTGTGTGTGAGGAAGGGAGGGAGGGAGGGGTGGGGCGGGGAGGTGCCGGCTACCAGAGACGCTTCTGGGTGAAGCTGAGCACGAGATAGAGTGCGACTGCGATTGGCCAGCCCTCCCACGTCCTTTCGTGTTGACCCACGGAGGATGAGGAGGAAGACGACGAGCCAGCAGATGATGAGGATGAAGTATGATGATGATGATGATGATGAGAACGTGTAGCACCGCCGCTATTGCTGTGTGTGGACGACGACGATGGAGCAAGGAGGGAGGCGTCTGCCACCGAGTTGCCCCAGAGCTTCTCCTGCGAGTCCAGAGACCGTGAGGCAGCCATGGCCTCCTGTTTAAGCACCTCGATGCGCTGCAGACGCAATTCGATGGCATTCTGCAATTCGATGGCCGGTTCAAACTCGCCTGTGGCCATGCGTTCCCGTTCCTGCTGTTCGCGGTCCACCAGCGACTTGACTTCCGACACACGCATTGCCGTCTCCCTACTCTCGTCCTCCAGACGAGCCAGCATGGTGGTGATCTGCTCCAAAGAGGCCAGTGGCACACCCACACAAGCAGACGAGGAGGATGATGATGATGAGGAGGAGGAGGAGGAGGAGGAGGAAGCGGGGACAAAGGACGACGCCCACTCGCAGCTATCTTGAGCAAGGTAGAATTCGTCGCCGTCACTGTCGACCGTGCATGTGTCTGACAGTGTGTGTTGGGCCGCCTTGCGCTCGCTGTACAGGTCTGGGATGAGCTGGCCGGCAAATTTGGTGCGCCAGTCGGCCAGGCAGGCGTTGATCTTGGCCACACGGAGCGGTTGGTAGGAACTCAGCATGGAAATGAAGGAGGAGGAAATCCAGCCACAGAGGTTGATGTGTGTGACCATGGTGACTCTGCTGGCGTCGCTGTTGTCCGGCAGGGGCTGGATGACAAACCCGGAAAGCAACAGGTTGGCGCGCACGTAGTGGCTCTGCAGGGGCACGGTTTGGTCTTCGTTGGGCACACTCTGGGCGTAGATGACGTAAGTGCCATCATCCAACAGCACAAAGCCACTGTCAGCCACCACGTCGCGCGGATAAAAGGCCAGGCGGCCCAGGAAGTTGAGGTGCAGCAATTGGCGATCTTCC
Organism: Mantamonas sphyraenae; assembly: GCA_026936335.1. Taxonomy (NCBI): domain Eukaryota; family Mantamonadidae; genus Mantamonas; species Mantamonas sphyraenae. The sequence continues at coordinate 193,825 of JAPMXV010000012.1, forward strand.
GCAAGCTGCTTCACCACAGATCCATGCGAAAACATCTGCCAGCAGAGCGGATGGGAGGCCAGAGGACGGCGTGTGAGTGTGGACACACGGTGGATGTCAAGTGAATGGGAGGGTGGGTGAGGGTGCACACAGATGCAGTGTGGCAGTGGGGTGTATGGGGGGTGGGGGGAAAGTGGCGGTGGGTGACGGGAGGACGTGAACGCACTCGATCCCACTCGACTCGTGCGCCAATGTCTTTGACATAGTGAAAGACCACATGGGCAGGGGCGTTGACAATGCCCACACCACGCACACAGGGCGCCTCTATTGTTGTGTCGTCGTACTCGGAGGAGACGAGACGGGAGATTTCGACTGCGCGAGGGTGGTGGTGGTGGTGGTCAGCACGACGGGACAACAACAACAAAATGAACGGTGGGACTCACCTCCATTCTTGACATCCACCAGTTCCCACGCATTGTCGCTGTCGTTGCTGTTGGACGCATCCCCATGTCCAGCAGCACTCAGCATGGCGTCTACCAGCTCCTCGCGGCTTCGCATCGTCGTGAGGATTGCCTTGCCTCCACCAGCGCACAGCAACGCAGCGGTGAGAAGGGAAGGGGAGGAAGGAGGGGGGAAAGAGGGGAGGAGGAGGAGGAGGAGGAGGGGTGGAGTGGTGGGGAAGGCAAAAGGATTCGGATTTGGCATCATGTCAACATCGACAGAAAGGGGGGATCATCCATCCATGTTGCATTTCATCACTTGTTGGTTGTCTTGTTGCCTGTGGTTGCCTTTTCGTCGGCATTGGAGAGGGCACTCTGGTTTGCGGGGGTGCTTGTGACGGAGCCGTTGCCCGGCGAGCTTGCGCCAGGCGTGGTGGGGTTGGCAGCCAGATCCAATGAACGCATGGCCGAGGAGCCGGAAGAGGTGGATGAGAGGTTTGCGGCTCCTGCATCCTTGCTCGGGGTGCTTGCCCCCTCGTCGTCGGCGGCAGCAGCGGCGGCGCCACCCGTCCCGCCAAAGGCACGAGGTTGCCCTGCCTCTCGAGGCGTCTCACACATCCGACAGTACTCGTCGCTGGCTGAGTTGCCATAGGCACAGGCAAAACAAACCCAGCCGCCGGTGCCTTGGACGGGCGAGGCAAAGGAGGCCATGGAAGAGTCCATGGAGCCGTCGTCAAGGCCGGCGTACGGATTGTACCCAAAGCCCGAAGCGCCGGCGCCTGCTGAGCCGCCCCCCATCCCAGAGAGGGCGCCACTGCCGTCCAAATCCCCACCTGCCATGAGCATCATGGAGTTGCTCTGTCGCTGTGGGTTCTTCATGCTCTGGATTTCCTCCCAGATGCGCACCCTGTGGCCCACACTCTTGACGCCGATTTCCTTCAGGTGCTCCTCGTTGATGCGCAGAAGGATGTACTCGTCAATGTCATGTTCGTCAAACATCTCGCTGTATGCGCGTGCCTTGCTGTATGGGATGCCCACGCTGATGAAAAACTCGGTTGCATCCCACCCACTCATCGTTGCCAAGGGGGTTTGGGGGTTTGCGTTGCATCGATCGGTGACTGACCACGTGGGATGCAGGATAGGAACCCCCGGTGAGATGATGGGTGGAGGAACAGACAGACAGAGAGAGAGAGAGTGTGTGTGTGTGTGGATGTGTGGATGTGTGGACGGGAAGGTGCGACGATGCACCCAACCCAACAACACTTCCCACCTCACTCTCATGTCGAGCACTGGAGAAACCTATCTGTTTGAACCATCGCTGCTGGCAAAGGCGCTGGCAGAGGATGAGTCGTTTACGGTGGACGAGGACGGTGTGGTGCACTTTGGAGACTTTGTGGTGAGACCACTGGCCCTGGGCGACTACAGCCGTGGGTTCCTGGACGTGCTGGCAGAGCTGACGACGGTGGGTGAGGTCAGCGAGGAGACATTTGGGGCCCAGTTTGAACGCATGCAAAAGGTGGGTGGCTACTTCATTGTGGTGCTGGTGGACGAAAACGACAAGGTGGCCGGGTCGGGCACGGTGGCCATGGAACAAAAGTTCATCCACGCCACCAGCTGCGTGGGCCACATCGAAGACATTGTGGTCAGCGAGAGCCAGCGAGGCAAGCATGCAGGCAAGGCCATCATCGAGGCACTCAAGGCCTTGGGCAAGCAGGCAGGTGCGTACAAGTTGATTCTCGACTGCGCGCAGCACAACGTCGCCTTCTACGAGAAGTGCGATTTCAAGGTCAAGGAGGTGCAGATGGTGTTGTACTATGAATGAATGGACGAATGGACGAATGAAGTGGATGCATTGATGCGTGAAACAAAGTCACTGGTTGTGAGAAAGGTGGTTGGAAAGGGCGTTTTGCAGGATCCTTCCAGAAAAGCGGATGCTTCTGCGTTGCGTGTGTGGCCGCTTCTGGCCGGCTGACACGCAACGCAACCAAAGCACAGGGGATCGCAGGGTCATTGCACCCCGAGAGCATGACACCAAAGGAGATGCTGCTCCTGGACAGCCTCATGCATGCGTGCAACGACGTCTGCGGGTTCCCAGCGTGGGCTGTACGGATAGTCGGGCACGGAACGATGGACGGCCTTGAGGTTGTTCTGCATCTGTACACTGTGCATGGTGATGGTGGGTGTGGTTGTGGGATGGTCATCGGCCAGAGTAAAGGTCAACACCACAGGCAGCAGTTTGTCTGCCACATAGAAGGACACGGTGGACCAGTGCACGTCATCACACTCCAGGGTGCTTCCATAGTGGCCACGCAACGCTTGGATGAGTGCCTGCTTGGCAGACACACTCTGGAGTTGCCGTTCTACCACCTGGCTCAGCCGCTCCTGCACGATAATCACAAATTCCATCAGACTCATCTGGGCACCCCACGTCGGCGGCTGCACCTTGGCCCACGTCGGATACTCTGTGGGAAAGTACACTGCAATCGCAGGCGAGCTGTGCGGATACGTGTCGGGAAAGATGACCAGCAGCCGTGGTCGCTCGTTGCCCACCTGCGCCCCCCGGGAACGCGTGTTTGTTGTTGTTGTTGTGAGTGTGCGCTCTGTGTGTTTGCCATTCCTCTTGACATGCCATCCATGCCACCCACCTGCTGTGCAAATGTGTCTGACACCTCCAGCGGCACCTGAAAGTGCACCTGCAGGCCTTCGCCCTCTTGCTGCACCACGCGATATTGTGCGTCCTGCATAGGCCCCCATGGACACCGTGTCAGCAATGGATGATGGTGGCTCGTTCTACATGGGCTGGGGTGCCACAGACCGAATGGCACCGCCTATGGCCTTGTGCGAGGGCTGGGGAACAACGAACCGGTGCTTCGGACATGACCTGCAGTTCAAACTGGATCGCCTCGTTGGCCACCTGCATGACCAGCTGCTTGTGATGCGCACTGTACGCGGAAAGGACATTGTCCAGGATGGCCACCAGCGCGGTTTCGTCGCCAATTTCCCACGTCTGCATGGCTGGAACGTCGTCAAGGGCCACTGTAAACTGGTCGCCTTCGCCCAGCACAATGTCCGGCGGCACCTCTGGCTGGTTCAGGTTGAAAACAACCTCCCACTGCACCGAATGCCCGCAGTACGGAATGGTGATCATGCACCGGTCCACTTCACTCGGTTGGCCAGCCTGTTTGCCCACGCGTAAGTTTGACACTTGGAACCGCCCGTCCTGCGCCACGGCGCTGAGTTGTGCGGCGAATGACGTCGACATCCAACACTTGGTTCGAAGGGCGCAGCACACTGGAGATTTGAAATGCAAAAGTCCTTTTTTTTTGTCTGCCACCTCATCCTCGACCAAAACCCACCAGCGACACCGATGTCGAAGTGGACGAAGTCTCTTCGACCACCTCCATCCGCCTGCCCGAGGTGGAACGAGGCCTGGACGACGATGATGACGATGATCCACTGATCTCTTCGCGTTCCATGGCGTCGACGTTGTCCTCGTCCTCGTCGTCCTCGTCGTCTTGAATGTCCTCCTCGCTGTATGCGTCGCGTTCTCCTCGCTTGACACGACGTACAGCTGCACTGGGACTAGCATGCACCAGAGGAGGGGCTGTCCAGCGCAGCAGGTCGTCGTGGATGCTGCTGGCCAGGCACTCGCGTCGTGCGCTGCTCAGTTCCGTGTCAAGCTCGCTCAGCTCTGTCCGCCTTTGCACAAGCATCTCCTGGCCCGCTTGGTCTGCCTGCGAGTCTGCTTCCAGCAAATGGACCATCAGCGCAGCACACCCGGCCACCGTTTCCCGGTCGCTCACACTGCCTGCCACTGTGTGTGCCGCCTCGGCCAGCTGCAGAGCCTTGCGGCTGCTTTTCCCTCGCTTTGTCAGCACCTGGGCTGCGCGAAGCATCAACACAGCTCCATACTGCTTGTTTTGTAGGGTGCTGTGTGCTACTCCGGCCGCCTTGCTCAGCTGTTTCTTGGCCTCGTGCAGCGCCGATGCGTTGGACTCGGGGTTCAGTTCGCCTGCCACTGCCTTGATGTGTGCACGCACAGCCTGGTGTAAAGCTTCCAACTGTGTCCACTGCTGCACCTGCTTCCTCTCCTCCAACTGCTCCAGGATTTGCAGCGCCTCTGGGTGGCAGTCGACATCGCGCGCCAGAACAAGCACCTGCGCCAAGCGTGCAAACGCCTCCAGCTCGTTGTTCTGCACGCCGCTTTGGTTGCGTGCTCGCGCTGCCTTGAGTTGTGTCAACGCAGCGTCCCATTCCTCGTGGCTCATGGCGTACAGGGCAATGGCCAGGTGCAGCCACGCCATTTGTTCGTGCTGCATCAGAAACTGCACACTCGTGTCTCGTGTGCACAGCTCCACCATGCGCTGCAGCACATCTCGCGCCTCGCTCCACCCACATGCTCCCATCTCGCTCAGAAACTCGTGCATCAGCGCGTCCCAACGCACCAGCATAGCCATTTGCATCTGCTTGCTTGGGAAGTTGCGGTCGCCGTCACGTTCCCGCAATTCCTGCTCCACAACATCCAGAGTCTCATGCAACTGGCCAAACAAGCCCTGCATCTCTTCCGACGTGCTCTCCTTGGACGCCAGCGCAGCTTCAAGCAGCATCGTCACAAGCAACACCTCGCGGCGCTCTAGCCACCGGTACAACACGCACTGTGCCTCCTTGCGCTTCTCCACGTACACCACTGTGGCCAACGCCCCTTCCACGTTTCCAGTTGCTGCCCATTTCCCCACCCGTGCGCTCAGATTCTCCACCATCGGGCGTGCCAGATCTGCGCGTCCGTGCAGAAGCAGCAGTTGCGCCTCGTGCACCTTGAGCTGCGTGTCAAACACATCCCACTGTGTGTCCAGAGCGCCTTCATCCCTTGGTTTTCTCTGTTTCTCCTCCTCCTCTTGGTCTTCGTCCAACAGCAGGGCCTCGTCGTCTCCCTCGTCGTCGTCCTGCGTTCCCTCAAGGTGTGCGTCCAAGTGCACTCTGCACCACTCCAGCTCTTCCTCTGCACCTGGGTTTCTCATGTCCACCAGAACAGCAAGCTTGCCCATGTGTGCGGCCACGTTGAGTGCCTCAGCCTGCTCCTTCTCAGCAAGAAGCGCCAGCTCCTCGTAGCGCTCCAGGGCCACCTCGTGTTCGCCCATGCTCAGCCTCAGCTGGGCCTCGTGCATCACTGCTGCATACACCCCAGCCATGTAACCCATCCTATGCGCCGCCATGGCCACGTTTCCGTGTCAGTATCCTTCCTGTCCGTCGTTGCGGGGCGGGGGCACACGCAAAGTTTTTTCACGCGGTGGACTGATCACTTACTCCTGCGCCAGCTCCCGCCGCTTCTGGTTGTACTTGCACGCCTCCTTAAAGTCCTCCTGGTCCTCGTAGCAAGCCACCGCGGATGCGTAAGCGTCTAGAAGCATCTCCAGGTGGCTTGAATCCTGTACATGGGGAGAAAGAACCCGGGGCGGGGTGAGTGGTCTGGCTGTTCCTGATCAGGAACCGTCCCGGAGACGTACGTGGTCGTTCAACTCGCGCAGCTGCACGTGGATGTGATTGAGCACATCGGCACTGTCGTGGCAAAGGTACATCAGCACCTGGATCAGGTCGTGTCTGCATAGTAGCAGCGTGGCCTGGTCCACCGTCCAGGCGTCTCGTTCGTCCAGGGTATCCGCAAGCTTGCGCCGATGAACCATCTCGTTCTGGCGGCACACACATTGTAGTAGCACGCTTGCATCTGCATACTCTGCGTCTTGCATATGCTGTGCAGCCTGGTCCACAAACAGCTGCAACGTCGCCATCTCGCCTCGTCGTTTGGTTCGTATGGTCGCCACCGCGCGTTTGTCACCATCAAGGCAGAAGAGTCCACAGAGCACACGTGGGTGGATGTGCAATGACCACTCTTCACCTTTGTCCTTCTTTGCGTCCTGCTGCTTCCTGTCCACCCGCGGCCGCCGACCCACCTCAATCGTCCCCCCTCACCGCCCCATGAGTGACACCCCAACGGGAGACTGGGACGACCAAGGCATTGTCTCTGTGCTTACGTTCAACCTGGCGGTCTCGGCTGGCGTGCTGGTGGCGTTTGCCATCCTTCGCAAGCGGCCCTGGGCGCGTGCCTGGTACGACGGCCGCGAGACCCATCTGGACTCGCCTCTGGTTACAGACATCCCCGACCGCAAGTATACATTCGAGGCCCCACTGTTGCCGTTTGGCATGGAGCTGAACAGGGACAATTGGGTGCTGTACACTCTGTTCACCCCCGAAGAACACATCCTCCGCAAGCACGGCTTTGACATCTTTGCCTTTCTCCGTTGGCAACGCTACGTCATGATGATGTTGGCCATCAACACGGTGCTGGTGCCCATCCTCATCGGCCTGAACAACGCCGGGTCCGTCAATCGCACGCTGCAGGGAAGCGCTTACTCTCCGGGCTTCTTCGACTGGACCATTGCCAACATCGACACCGCTTCAGACACACTGTGGGCACACGTCATTGTGCTCCTGTGCATGTCTGCGTCCATCTGGTACGCCATGTACCGGTACATCACCGAGTTTGCTGCCATCCGACGCGACCATGTCTTGCAGCGCACCCAGCTCGACAACGACGCCGTCGGCTTTGGCCGCACTGTGCTCATCGACAAGCTGGCCCCAGTGAACAACAGCGAGGAGCATCTGCTGGAGTTTGTTCAAGAGACCCTGTTCCCAGAGGCGGTCGAAGTGCAAATTGTCCGGCAGTGGCCCGATTGCGTCCAGTTGCGTGAACAGCACACCAAACTGTACTGGGATCTCGACACAGCCATCTGGCGCTACCAAAAGGAACTGGCCAAACGTGACGCCGCGGCTGTCGAGGCTGCTGCGTCTGGCGCATCCTCCTCCTCGTCTTCGGGAGGCCTTGCCGCGGGCGTGAAGAATCTGGTGGGTCCGTCCAAGGGCAAGGAGGGCAAGGAGAAGGGCAAAGACAGAGGCAAGGGCAAAGGAAAGGACAAGGACAAGGGCAAGGGCAAGGGCAAGGGCAAAGACAAAGAGAAAGACTTCAAGGCACGACGCAAGGAGGCGACGGAAGGAAACACGCGCAAGAAGAAGCGGAGCGATTCGGGAGACGAGCCCAAGGAGGGGGAGGAGCTGATTGGGGAGGACGGACGACCCAAAACGGCATTGAAGGGACCCAAGGGGGTGCGCACAGTGGACACGATCGACCTTCTGATTGCCAAGTTGCAGCTCACCGAGGAGAAGCTGAACGAACTGCAACGGGAGAAGCGTCCCTCGTCTCTGGCTGCGTTCCTGACATTCCGCTCGCAGGTGCACGCCAAACGGGCGGTGCAGAACCTCAAGTTCAACTGGCAACCCATCGACGTGGTGACCTTTGACGTGGATGAGGAGGAACGATGGTTCCAGTACCAGCAGCGCAAGCAGGAGGAGGCTGTGTGTGACAGCTGTCGTGCACGCGATCGTCGTCTTGCCGTGAGGCGTCAATCGGGCTACGGTGGCGCTTTGGACGGCGGCAAAGGAGACGACGGCGAGAGTGGGCAGGGAGTGCGTTCGGTGGACCAGGAATGCGACGCCTGTGGACGTGTGGTCAGTGCACATGACATGCAATACCACAAGGATTACGAGTGCAGGGGAGGTAAGGGCAAGAAGAGTGTGACGTCGACGGCAGCTGTGACTAGCCCCGCGCTATCGGCGTCATCGACGAGCAGCTGTTCGTTTTGCGGCCTCATGTCGCACACGAGCGACACCTGCGAGCTTGCGCCTGCCACCTGCCCTCGCTGCGGGTTGGAAGACACATACGCACGCATTTCCAAACATATGGCCACGCACAAGCGACATCCCTGCCAGCACTGCATGGTGGAGCTGGAACAGAGAGACATGGAAACCCACGTGCACGAAATGCACGGGTGCAGGTGGTGTGCACAGGTGCACGCCGAGGGCGAACGGTGCGACAAAGAGGGGCCTCGCAACACGCAGATGCAAACGTGTGCCAATGTTGCGCGCGGATGCAGGTATGTGGGTGTGCACGAGGCCGTGGATGTGCATCTCGAGGAACACTGTGCCTTTCGCATGGTCACTTGTCCCACGTGCAACCGTGCAGGACCCTGGATGGACATGCGTGTGCATCTGTTGCAAAACACCTGTGCAGGAACAGGCACCAGTCTGGTCAACGGGGCAGCCATCATGGCGCCGACCACAACCAGCAGCAGCAGCGACATTGTCGTCGACGTCGACGGCGACGAGGTCGACATGGGCCCCGCAGGCCTCACGCGTGGCATGTCACAGGATTTGGAGCGTGTGCGGCAAGTGTGTGCACGCTGTGGTGCTGCCATCGAACGACGTGTGAGCGAACTGTACGACAGCGACGACGAATCGTTGGCAGGTCCGCCCGAACCCATCTATACGAACAGTGTGTGGCACGTGGAACTGGCCAAACATCCCGACGATGTCATTTGGGAAAACTATGGCATCGACGAACGCAAGCAGGTGGCGAAAAAGTGGTTGTTCCGCGTCGCCATGCTCCTCCTCACCTTTTTCTGGCAGATTCCAATCGGCATCCTCTCCTCCCTGGAAGCCCTGAGTGCATTGCCCATTGTCGGCGGCTTCTTTTCCTTTGTGTTCAACTTTTCGCCCGGCGTGCGAGGTTTCCTGACTGCGTACTTGCCGGCCATTGTGCTCCTCGTGTTCAACATGGTCCTGCCCGCCATGATGACCCGCTTCTCCATGTTTGAGGGCGTCCGGTCCAAGAGCCAACTGTACGACAGCACCATGACCAAGAGCTTGGGTTTCCAGGTGGTCAACACCCTGGTGCTTCCGGCTGTGGTCATTGGCGGCCTCGAAGCGCTCGCCGCCCTGCTGGGCCAGCTGGGCGCAGACCCCATTGGCCAGGGAACGCGTGTGGCTGTACAGATCACCGCGCCCAAGAGTGGCTTCTTTATCGCTTTGCTGACGCAGAATGCGCTGCTTGGCAATGCACTGTCGCTCCTCAACGCCGTCGGCCTGGCAACCTACACGTTTTTTTCGCGCCGCGAGATGAGCGACCACAAGCGGGAGGAGCTGGAGGAGGGTCCCGAGGTGGACATCAACTACGCCTACGCCGACCAGCTGGTCATGTTGGCCATCGGCATCCTGTTTTCGGTGAGCATCCCTGTCACGGTGCCGTACTGCCTGCTCTTCTTTTGCATGACCCACTTTACCAACCGCCACCAGTGTCTGTACCTGTGGAAGGCCCAGGATCTGGAGACGGATGGTCGCATGCACGTCTCTGTCTGGCGCTACGTGCTGTACTTTCTCAGCGCGCTTCAACTTGCCGCGGTGGGCAACTTTTCCGCCAAGCTTGCGCCTGCGCAGGCCTCGTCTGCCCTCATCCTGTTTTTCGGCAACGTCATGATTGCACGCTCGTGGCTCAACAAGAGCATCAAGCACATCTTTGACCAGGACAAGGTGGTGGAGCTGTTTGAGGTGGAACAGGTCAACCGCATGACCGCCGAGGGCGAGCTCGACGCCTTTCACGAAAACGGCGCCTATCTGCACCCGGGCCTCAAGCAAGTCGAACACATCGTCAGCCAAGAATGGCTCGATCTGCGTTCCCCAGGCTTTGGTATCCTCAAGGAGGAGGTGGCCAGCGACGGCGGTCTCCTCGGCCTTGTTGGCAGCGTCGGCAACGTTGGCAAGGAGGTGCTGCAACTGACCAAGATCACAGGGAAAAAGGGGGCCGAGGGTGACGATGGTGAGGAGGATGAGGATGATGAAGACGTCGAGGCGCGTGCGGGAGGGAGGCGAGGGCGCGGCCGCGGGGCGCGCTGAGCAAACCACGAATAGACGAATTTGGGCTTGGAATGCAGCGGAGGAAAATCCGCGTGGATTCTGCCGCTGTGGAAGGGGCTCATGGGGCCGATGATGCACGTTGGGATCTGCCGTTTGGGTCTGGGTACGCGGAGCTCGTGCGCAAAGAACTTGTCCCGATCTCCCCGTATTCGCCTGTGCAGATGTCCAAAATGCAGCTGCTTGGCAAGGTCCTCATGCACAAGGTGCACGTGCTTGCATACGCGCTGTGCATTGGGCTTTGTGGTGCACCTCTTATCTATGCTATTGGGTTTACGTGGCGGCGTTTGCAGGTGGCTCCGAGCGGCCGTGGGAAGTCGCCGGATGAGATTCTCCTCACCCTCGCCTACTTCACTCTGCTCGCCCTCGTCAGCACCGTTGGCACATGGAACTATCTGTGGTACCAATGGTTCACGTACTGGAAGGTTTCCATCACACGCTACATGGGAAAGAAGGTCGTTTACGCGTCCGTGCTGTACAACTTGACTGGCGGCCTCTTTGTGGCCTTTGTGGTCGCGTATGGAGACGTGCGCACGGAAGATCTGGAATTGGTTCTGGCCATGTATCTCCTTCCTGTGGCCGTGGGGCAGGCGGTGACGCTGTGGCAGCTTGAACGTGGAGGTCTCCGTGGGGCCTTCCGTTTTGGGTTTCCCTTTGTGATCCTGTTTGCTCTGGTGGGATATGTGTACTTCCCCACCCTGCCCACATGGTTTGTAGAGGCAGAGAGCGACGTGGGACGTGCGCTACTGCGTCTGTTTGCACACCCGCTGATGCTGGAGGTGGTGGCGGTGGCCGCTAGGGTGCTTGCACGCTACTACATGCGGGAAATGGGGGCGCAACACGCAGAGGCATGGGTGTTTAGCATCATGATGTTTGCATCGTTGTTTGGGCGATTCCTGGTGTCCCAGTTCTCCACTTTCGAGTACGTGGTGGCCGTGAGCATCCTTCTCTCTTTGGAGGACGCATTGCTGAGGCATTCAATCCGCATGCGCGACTATAGCGTGTACTATTGGATGCGGTATGGCAGGCGGCGGGCGGTGGAGATGCTGGATTGGGACAAGAAGGCTTTGTACTCGACGTCACCGCTGCGGGAGCATGTGGACGAGTGTGTGCTGCCCACCTTTGAGGACAAGTTGGTCAATGCAGACGAAACGTCTGAACTCACGGCGGTGATGATGAGTGTGGTGCTTGTGGATGCGTTTGGGATCACCACGAACGGGCAGATGCCCACGCCGCAGTCGCTTGTGGAGCTTGCGCTGCTGCAGATTGTGCTCGAATTTGGCGTGGAACTTGTGTCTAGCGTGCTTGCTGTGCTGGTGGGCCACAAGGTGTGGATGCGCGTGCACGCTCAACTGCAGGACGAGCACGTGGCTGAGGCGGCCAGCAGCAGCTCACTGGACAAAGAACTCGGAGTGGTGGAAATGGGAGTCATGTCCAACGGACGCGCCTCGGTGACATCCCACGCTCGGTCGCCTGTGGTGGCCGGCAGGCGAATGCATCATTCACAGACGTGGACCGAAGACCAGCAAGGTGCCTCTGGAACACCGCCCACCGCACAGAGTCTCGGCGCAGGCGACGAAGCAGACACACCGAATCGCAACGAAGCCAATGGTCACGATGGCGAGGGGGAACATGGCACAGGTGAGGAGGAGGAGGAGGAGGCGGAGGAGGAGGAACCGGAGGAGCAGGCCAGCAATCGCCTTCTCTTTGCAAGCAAGACCGTGTCGCAGCGTTGCAACCTGTCCAAGTGGGAATCACAAGTGTGGAGGTCAATCAGCTACCAAGTGCGTCTGGTGAATGCCTGGCCTGAGCTGTATCTGTACAAAACGCCCAGGTTCGGCTTCCTGTGGCTTGTCATGCCCTTTGGGGTGTACACCATCGGCTACATTGCCACCAACTTTCTGCCGTCGTTTCTATGCGCGGTTGTGAGCGATGGGGTCATTCTGTCAGCGCCGTGTGATTTGGTCTCGTGAAGGGCGCAATGGAAACCACCATTTCGGCATGCATGGTGTTCACTACACATGGGTTGCGCTCGGATTGTTGCTAGGGGCCCTTGTAGCGTGTGCATGGGCTGAACAGGCGGACACCGGGAGCAGTCCTACGCCTGTGGCGGCAGCAAGCACACGGCCAATTCCGAGTGCCACGGCGGCCACGTCGATGCAGGCGTCCAAGCGGTCGGCCATGTACACCGACTCGGAGGGACGACATGTATATTCACAGGAGTTTCAGGCAACGCGTGTTGTGGATGGGGTCACGTACACGTATTCGAATAAGCGGGGTAGGTTGTGTGTGAGTGCCACGTGGGGGTGCCAGGCGCCCCCTCAACTCCCGGCTGTCCACAGTGGGCCACACACACACGCTGACAAGACACGCAATGCGGTGTGGCAACCACAGGGCAAGAGACAATCCGGGTCAAGGGAAAGGTGCCCGAAGAGTTTGATTACGAGGAGATCCTGCGGTCGTTCCGGCAGCTGGTTGGCGCAAACTCGGATGACGCAACCAAGGCGGGCGGAACGGCGGAAACGACGGCAGACGGCAAACAAAGGCCACACAACAGAGGGACAGGAATCAATAAGGAGGACAGCAATGGACAGGGCCATGGAGATGACAAGAGTGGCCACACAGACACAGGGACGGCTGAAAAGGCAGGGGCCAGAGACAAGGGCTCCCTGAGTGAAACGGACGACTCGTTGGGCTCGCTGTACGAACAGGTGAGCACATTCTTTGGGGCATCCGGCGACTTTTCGGCGCCTCTGCTGGACCAGCATGAGCTGGACACTCGGCGGCTGATTGTGGAAGCGGACAAGAAGCGACACGAGGAGGAGCTGGAACGGGTGAAGAATGACCTGCACGAAATCCTGACGGAATACGAAATCCTGCGCAAGCGACAGGCGGAATTGGGTCGGTGGCTGCGTGACCATCATAATGAGGGCATGGAGGCGTATCCCAACGTCAAGGAGCTGGTGGAAACCGAAGGCGAACGGTTGCACCTCTTGGAACACAGGCTAAAGAAGATGCGACTCAAGCTGCGCACACGCAAGGCGTACCTCCTTGCCGTGATTGAACGCACGCGGGACCAGCTGCGCCAATTGGACAATGGGACGTGAGAAACCAAGCACGCGCATCATCGCCCAAAACAAACACACCTTTTCGATCATGTGGGTTTTGCTTGTTGGCAACTTCGGGGGGGGGGGGGGGGACGTACAGGAGAGACCCATTGTTCGTGTCGTTGGGTGCATGGAAAGTGTGCCTGGTGGTTGGGCTCACGCGAGAGGGCGTGGATTCGGGAGTGGATTCCGGCAATGGCCAACCCACACGACCAATTTTCGCCTGGCTGACACCCACCCACCCACCCACACACGCTCGTGCGCTTCTTCCTCGCAGGAAGCTTCTGGCGTTGACGATCTGCAGCAAGCCGCGTAGTGGCGACGTCGAACTGCTGAAGGGCGCATACCAGCTGGACGACTTTGGCTGGCTTCAGCGAGGGAGGTACGTTTGACGCGGTTTGCTCCGCGCCTGTACACGGGCGTATGCCATGCCTTTGTGCACAGCGTGCACACACACGTGTTCACAGACCTGTAGCGTGCAAGCAACGTCCATGTGCGAGGGTGTGCACATGCTGTGTGGCCTGCTGCACGGTGCAAGGCGCTTCTGGAGTCCGGTCTCTCGGCGAATTCGCACTCTTTGACGCCGAGCAGCCTGGACCGTGGCACATATGCACGCGCAGGCCAACAATGTCGGCAACCTCGATGTCATTGTGTCCTTTTCTGTGTGCTTGTATAGTGTGCACGTGACCATGGCGCTGCGGGAGCGCACTGTGTTTGGACGCAAACTCACCCCCGGGCCCCCCTCTCCCCACCTACCCACACCTGCCCCACCCTCCACAGCGTGAAGGAGTGGATGATTTTCATCTCCAAGACCCTCATCGACAACGGCGAGGCCGGTGTGCGTTCCAGCACCACCGAAAAGGGTATGTGGAACTCCACCTGCCACCACCACCATTGTCGTTGTGGTACTGACCAGGCACACACTCGTACACTCGTACACACACACACACACACACACACGCCACACAGAATATGTCATCCACGCACACACACGCTTGGATGGGTTCGGCGTGGTGGCCATCTGCGACGACGAGTACCCTCAGCGTTCTGCGTTTACGATGCTGCAGAAGCTGGGCGATGCGTTCCTGGAGGCGTGCGGCGGCTCGGACGTGAGCGGAGGCGCAGACGTGTCCTTCCCAGAGATTGACGAGGCGCTGGAGGAATATCAGGACCCGGGAAAGGGGGATTCCTTGTACAAAGTGCAGCAGGAGATCGAGGAGACCAAGATCATTCTGCACAAGACCATTGATTCGGCCCTGCAGCGTGGCCAGAAGATTGACGACCTCGTCGACAAGAGCGACGACCTCAGCGCTCAGTCGCGCATGTTTTACAAGCAGGCCAAAAAGACAAACTCGTGCTGTGTGCTCCAATGAGGGCACCAGAGGCAAAAAGGGTGGCTTTGGCGAAGCTGCGCCCCGTCCCGCAACAAAATCCACAACCGACCACACACACATCATGGACATTGATACCACATCGTCATCGTCTTCGTCGTCTTCCTCTGTCGTCGACGACAGCATGGCCAGCATGGCTGTGGAGGTGACTGAGCAGGAATCAACCGCGGCGCCGACGTTCACGGACGGACGCCGCCTGATGATCACAAAGATGGTTATGGAGAACTTCAAGTCGTATGCAGGCATCCAAGAGGTTGGCCCGTTCCACAAGGTATGTCTCGTCTGCGCTGCATGTCCCTCTGTGCGCGTGTGGACCCCTGCTCGTTTGCGCGCCCTTTTTTCAATCTGACGTCTGCCGCAAAAATCCGCGCTGACACCAAACGTCCCCTGCGTGCCCCTGTGTCTGCCGAATGCGCCATGGCCTGCTTGTTCACACCCGCATGTAGTGCTTCTCTTCGGTGGTGGGCCCCAACGGCTCGGGCAAGTCCAACCTGATTGACGCCATGCTCTTTGTGTTTGGCAAGCGCGCCAGCCAGATCCGCCTGAAGAAGGTCAGCGAGCTCATTCACAAGAGCGAGAACCACCGCAACTTTGAGCACGCCAAGGTCGAGGTGCACTTTCAAATGATCATCGACACGGACAGTGACGACGAGGTAAGTCCCATCGCAACCGCAGAAACACTGAGGTCTGCGAGTGCGCGGTTGGCGCCAAAATCGCGCAACGGGCGGATTTGGAGTTTGCCCGGAAGTCAGGATCCGGCTGACACGCGATACCTGCGCACATGACAGGAGGCCTACGAGGTGGTGCCGGACTCTGAGTTTACGGTGTCGCGTGTGGCATACAAGAACAACTCGAGCAAGTACTTTGTGAACGGCAAGACGTCGTCGTTTGCGGAAGTGACGAAGCTGCTGAAGAAGTGGGGAGTGGATCTGGACAACAACCGCTTCCTCATCCTGCAGGGCGAGGTGGAGCAGATTTCGCTGATGAAGCCGCTGGAGCTGCTGGCATACTTGGAAGACATCATTGGCTCGAACAAGCTGGTGGAGCAGATTGAGGCGCTGGGCACGCAGGTGGAAGAAGCAAACGAGGAGCGCGCCTCCAAGTTGCACCGCGTCAAAGTGACGGAGAAGGAGCGTGACTCGCTGGAGGGAGCCAAGCTGGAGGCAGAGCGATTCCAGGCGCAGCAGCGCGAGGTGAGCAGCAAGCGTGCGATTGTGTACCAAATCAACGCGAGCAAGAGCCAGAACAGCATCGAAGAGGCAGCCAACAAGCTGACTGAGGCCGAGGATGCGGTGAAGGAGATCCAAGCCTCGATGCAGGAGGAGGCCGAGTCGCGCAAGGAGATCGAAAGCCGCTTCAAGGTGCAGAAGGACGAGCAAGAGGCGCTGCAGAAGGAGCTGGACAAGATCGAGGCGGACTACAAAGAGTTTGAGTGCAACGACGTGCGCCTGCGCCAGGAGATTGTGCACAGTCGCAACCAGCAGAAGAAGCTCAAGGCGAGCATCAAGAGCAAGAGCAAGTCGATTGTGGAGCATGGCAACGCCATCGACCAGGCTCAGGCGAGCATCGAGGCTCTGGAGGGCCAGCAGAACGAGGTGGAAGAGGTGCTGCGTGTGGAACAGGCGGCACTGGACGAGCTGTACCAGGAGGTCAAGGCCGAGACGGCAGGTCTGCAGGAGCAGGTGGAGGCCAAGCAGCAGGAGCTGAAGCCCTTTGCGGCCGAGTACGCAGAGATCAAGGCGGTGGTGGACGTCATGCAGGCGGAACACGACCTGTTGGAACAAAAGGTGGAGGGACCGGCCAAGGAGCTGGCAGCCACGCAGGAGGAGGCGGCCAAGAACGAGGCGGCGCTGGAGGCGGCTCGCGAGAAGCACAGCAAGCTGAGCGAGGCACTGGCACGCGACGAGGCGGCCCTGGGCGAGGCACAGAGCGAATTGGAGCAGGTGCAGGCGCAGGAGGGCGAGGTGGCGGCAGAGGTGAAGGAGCTGTCGGCCTCGGTGGCAGACACAAAAGCGGCGCTGGCGGCGGCCAAGAGCCGCTCGGGGGTGATCAAAACGCTGATGGCGGCGCAGAAGAAGGGCAAACTGAGCGGCATTGTGGGACGGCTGGGCGACTTGGGTGAGATCGATGCGGCGTACGACGTTGCCGTGTCGACGGCGTGCGGGGCCCTGGACCACATTGTGGTGGAGAGCACAGACGAGGCACAGGCGTGCGTGGAGTACCTGAAGAGCAAGCAGGCGGGCATGGCCTCGTTCATCATCCTGGAGAAGCTGGCGTACCTGGAGGAGCGCGTGGCACGCGAGGTCAAGGTGCCCTCGGGAGCCGACCGCCTCTTTGACCTGATTGAGCCCGAGGAGGAGAGCCTGCGTGTGGCTTTCTACTTTGGCGTGCGCGACACGCTGGTGGCCAAGGATCTGGAGACGGCGACAAAGATTTCGTTTGGCAAGAGCAAGCGCTGGCGTGTGGTGACGCAGGCGGGCGAGTTGATCGACACGAGCGGTGTGCCATGACGGGCGGAGGCAACAAGGTGCACAAGGGCGGCATGCGCGTGCACGGCAGCAGCTCGGCAGCGGCGGCGGCAGGCAGCAGCAAGAAGGGCGGTGCACGCCGTGGACGCAAGGGAGGCGACGCCATGGAAGTGGACGAGGTGAGCGAAAAGGACGTGGCACGCATGGAGGCACGTCTTGGCGAGGCGCAGGCAGAGCTGGAGGAGATCCGGCAGCGCAAGGCGGACGTGGAGGTGAACCTGATGCAGCTGAGCACACGGGTCAACAAGACGCTGCCCACAGAGCTGTCGATTGTGGCCATGGACATCGAGTCGCTGGAAGCGCGACAGGCGGACTTGGAGTCGCGCCTGGGCGAGCTGGAGGCACTGGTGGCGGAGCACAGCGCGGACGCAGAGGAGGAGGAGCGCATGGCGGAGCTGAAGAAGGGCCTGGCCAAGGAGGGCAAGAAGCTGGACAAGGCGAGCAAGAAGATGGAAACGCTGCAGGCGGCGATTGCGGCGCTGCAGACGGAGATTGCCGAGTTTAGCAGCGTGAAGCTCAAGGCGCAGCAGTACAAGGTGGACTCGCGACAGGCGGAGCTGGACACGTTTGGCAGCCAGATGACAAAGGCGCGCGTGACCATTGGGGCCAAGGAAAAGAAGCGCACGCAGGCGGAAGAGGCAATTGCCGCGGCTGAGGCGTCGTTGGAGGAGGAGAAGGCCAAGATGGAGGGGATCAAGAAGGAACTGGAGGAGATGGAGGAAGAGGCCATTGCGGTACACAAGCTCCACGCCGAGGCCAAGAAGCGCCTGGAAGCCAAGCAGAGCGAGCTGGAGGAGATGCGCGCAGCGTTTGGCGGGCAGGAGAAGGCGATGAATGCACTGCGTGCGCAGGAGGTGGAAGCCAACGCAGCGCTGGAGGATGCAAAGCGCATGGTGCGTGAGCAGGAGAACAAGATGAGCCACTGGAAGAACAAGCTGGCGGAGCTGGAGCAGGAGTGTGCCGGCGAAGAGGGCGACTGGTTCCAATGGTACGACGAGGAGGCGCTGGCCGAGTTTGACGCGGTGCTGCTGAACGCCGAGATCACGGCGGCCGAGGACAGCATGGCCGAGATGAACCCCAACCTGGCAGCCATCAAGGAGTACCAGGCGAAGGAGGCAGAGTTCCAGAGGCGTTCGGGTGAGCTGGACGAGGTGACGGAGAAGCGAGACGCAGTGCGCAAGGAGTACGACGACCTGCGCAAGCAGCGCCTGACGACATTCATGGGCGGCTTCTCGACCATCACGATGAAGCTGAAGGAGATGTATCAGATGATCACACTGGGCGGCGACGCGGAGCTGGAGCTTGTGGACTCGCTGGATCCGTTCGCAGAGGGCATTGTGTTTTCGGTGCGTCCGCCCAAGAAGAGCTGGAAGAACATCAGCAACCTGAGCGGTGGCGAGAAGACGCTGTCGTCGCTGTCGCTTGTGTTTGCGCTGCACCACTTCAAGCCCACGCCGCTGTACGTGATGGACGAGATCGACGCCGCGCTGGACTTTAAGAACGTCAGCATTGTGGCCCACTACATCAAGGAGCGCACCAAGAACGCCCAGTTTGTCATCATCTCGCTGCGCAACAACATGTTTGAGCTGGCCGACCGCCTCGTGGGCATCTACAAGACGGACAACACGACCAAGAGCGTCACCATCAACCCCAACAAGATGGTGGTTCCCCTGAGCGAGGCCAACTGAGGAGTGGATGGGATTGGGATTGGGATTGGGAACAAATGGACGAGATTGTCAACCTTCTTGTCGGCGCTCGCCGGGCAGGCTCTTGCGGTCTTTGGCGGCGATGCGTTTCCTGCGTTTGGCCATGTAATTGTCCAGCTTGCCCTCCTTCTTGAGCTGCTCATACTTGGCAATGAGGTCGAGGCGGCGTTCGTCGCTCTTCTTGAGGTAGTACTTCTTCTTGCCCGTCTTGGCAGCCAGCTGGTTTTCACGCTGGGCAAACTCGCGGCGGCGTTGGTCGCGTGCAAGGAGGGCATTGTGGCGGTCGAGGTCCTGACGAAGGACCAGCACTTGTTGGCGCAGCTGCATTCGTTGGGCTTCCTTCTTCTTGTTGCCCTTGAGCTTGCGCATGCGCTTCTCCAGCGCCTCCAGCTGCTTCTCTTTCTGTTCCCATACAAAGGCGTAGCGACGATGCACGACGGCCTTGTCTACAGAGGCGTTTGCGTCAAGCGAGGCCTCGAACCGCGGATCCCGCACCTGGCGCTTCTTGACCTCAACCACCTGGCGCAGATTGCGTGGACGCACCTTGGCGCTGATTTCCACAGGACTGGAGAGTGTGTGAGACGGGGAGAGTGGGTGGTGATGGCAACGGGGTGAGCATGGGACGACGGCCTGGGCCGAGGCATGCGAAAGGGGGAAATCCGTCTGCGAACGGAAACGCACGCCTTTGAGTCCTTGCGCTTCTTTTTCTTCTTTGGAGGCTGCTTGGTGGTTTGTTTGGAGGAGGAAGGGAGCTGCTGGTCGTCGTTGTCGTCGTCGTCGTCCGAGGAGTCGTTGTCGTCGGAGTCTGAGTCTGAATCAGAGTCCGAGTCATCCTCGCTTCGACCACGCTTGAGCTGTTGCACTGCCTTTTGGGAGCGCTTGCGTTGCTTTGCAGCTTTGGTTTGCTGCTTACGCGTTGTTTCCCGCCGCCTCCTGGAGGTTTCGCTGGCCGAGTCCTTCATGCGGGCCTGGAGCTCGGCAAAGGAAAGCTCGTCGTCGCTCATTGGAATGGTTTGCATTGGATGGCGAGAGTGTGTGCATTTCTGCTTTCATGTCTCATCAAATGGAATTGCCCAGGTCCATGGCGTCGACTTGGTGGCTGTCCATGGCACTGTGCTTGCGGAGAAGGGCCTTGATGTCGCGCGGGCCGAGACGCCAGTGCGAGCCAGCTGTGTCGGCCAGGAACATCTGCACACTTTCCAGGCTCTCAAACGTAAGCAATTCGGCCATTTGGGTCAGCTTGGCAAACTTGTCGCGCACGGTGCGGCTTGTCTGGGATTCAAAGAAGACAATGAGGGTGCGCACGTCCTTCTCCAACTGCATGCCTCCCAACTGGCTGAAGCGCTTCTCCAGAATGGTCGTTTCGATGTGTGTGGCCAACGCCTGCATGAGTTCCACAAGGAGGGCGTCGAGGTTGTTTTCGGTGAGGAGGGGCCGGAAGCGGTCGAGGAGAGTGCGGAGGACGTGGACCAGGTCTTCTGCAAAGGGATCGTTGGCCTGGAAGTGTTCGTACTCGTCTTTGCTGCTGATGTTGTAGTTTGTGGAGGCGAGGGCGCGGAGAGCAGGCTGCAGGTCCTTTTCCAGGGCACGTGCAATGGCACGCAGGTTCTTGGCGAGCGCGTTGCGGGCCTCGTCGGCACTCTCCGTGAGACTCTCCAACGAACTCTGCACCATCAGGCTGTTGGACGACTTTGCAAACATGCCCAACGCAGTCTCTTTGATCTGCGATTGAAGCATGATTGCGTTGCGTGCACAGACATCCATGTTGTTGAGCGGCACCAGTGGATTGTGCAGAGGTCCAGCCGAGGAATCGCCCGAGGGGTCACCTCCGGCACCGGCGTTGCTGTTGTTGTTGTTGCTGTTGTTGGCGGAGGAGGAGGCGGAAGAGGCAGAGGCAGCCATGGACATGACGGCAGAGACGACATTGCGTGCGCGAACGGCGGTTTGCTGGGCGGCGAGGAGGTCGCCTGTGATGAGCATGTTGACATGGTTGAGGATGGCACACACGGTGACGGCGTTGTGAGAACGGAGGGCGCGAAGGATGCACTCGCGAATAATGAAAAACGAGAGATCGACCATGGGGGAAGCCATGCTGTCGTCGTCCGCGACGAGGGTGTCTTCGCGGATGATTTTGCGCACACTCTGCACCATGTAGTACTCTTCCAGGGAGACGTACTGGCCCACCAGCTCCTGGATGCAACACTTGAACTCGGAGGGCTTCTTGGCCGAGGGCATCTCGCCTACCATCCCCTGCACGATCTCTGCACGCGACGGCAGCCCCAGAGGCGACTCTTCGGCCGCGTCTGCACGTTCCGCCTGCCCTGCCTCTGCACGCAGCTTCTCCTGCAGAGCTTGCATCTCCATCTGGCACTTGGCCACCACAAACTGGTCGTACTTTTCAGCGTCGTCGCTCATCATGACAATCTCTTCCAGGAGCTCGTCCAGAGTGCGAGGGTCCACCACAGCGTCGCCTGCCATCCCTCTGTCCTGGCCACTGCCGCCTCCGCCTCCGCCTCGTCGCGTGTTTGAGCCAGCTCTGCGTGCACGCTCAATCTGCTCCATGAGAGTGTCCAGACGCTGTTTGTCGCGAAATTTGTTGACTATGACGGTGGCATGCACGTTGCACTGTGCTTGCAACTGCTGGATGATGTACAACATGGCACCTGGGCCAAACTCATGGCGCACGGTGGGTTCGAACCCTTCGATGATGGAGGCAATGTGGTCCAGGAGGTCCTTGAGCACGGCGCCGTGGTTGCTACTCAGGTCTCGCTGGTTGTTCAATGCGTCCTCCTTGACCTGCGCACACAGGAACTGACTGAGCTTTTCCAAGCCGTCCCTGCAGCGACCGACCTTTGGGTAGAGTGCCGTGAGCTGGAGCACACGCTGGGCGTTGCCGGCAAAGGTGGAATCGGAAAGCTTTTTGTCCAGCATGGCGTCGAGTCGCACACGTGCGCGCTTAAGGACGGCAATGTCTGCGTCGTCGTTGGGTGTGTCTGCATGCTCGGCATTGTCCTTGTCGTCGACACTGCTTTCTTGCTGCAGCAGAGCGTCGTCAAAGGCGAGGAACTGGTGGATGTAGCGTACAGCAGCCTCCAGATCCTCCACCTGAAGGGCAGTCTGCACGCCAGAGGCACAGGACTTGAGATCGAGCATGGCTCGCACTTTGGCGGCTGTGTTTTGCACACGCGACTGGGTGGCGTCGAGTTCCCGCACCTTGTTGGAAATCTTGTCCGCCAGCTGGGAGGTCCCGCTTACAGTGACGGCAAACTCGGCGGCGTCGTCCAGCAGCGACTCGAGTTGAGGAGCAACGGCCGCGACAACCTGCATTTGGTCTGTGAGTTGCTGTTGTTGCTCGAGGAAGGCGGCCAGACGTGCTTCGCTTGCACCTTGGGCTTTCATGGTCAGTTCCAGCTGAGCCTGGATGTCCTCGAGCGTCTGCAAGGAGCTCAGTGGCGGCAGAGTGGAGGCACTAAGCCCTTGTGGAGGTGGTTGTGGAGAAGGTGTCGGGGTGGTGGTGGAGGAGGAAGAGGACATGCGGGGGAGGGTTGTGTTGTGTGGGTGTGGGCGGGAGGTTCAGTCTGTTCATTCCTGTTTGGGGTCGTCCTCGACGTCCTGCGCCTCCCATTCGTCGTCGTCGTCATAATTGTCATAGTCTTCATCGTCGTGTTTGGCGTTGGCGGCGGCTGCAGGGGCATCGGTGTCGGAATGGGACGGAGAGGAGGACGGGGAAGCGGGGCGTTCCACATCGAGGTGCAGCAAATCATCATCGTCATCGTCATCATCATCGTCATCATCATCATCGGCTTCGTGTGTGTCATTGTGGGCATCTTCTTCAGTGACGTCGACGTTGTTGCTTGCCACGTCCTGCTGGTCTTCGTCGGCGCTGCTGATGGTGCTGAGCGTGTCGTTGTGGTCTCCAATCTCCTCGGCGAGGGCGGCGGCCGCAGCTTCGGCGTCCTGTGCAGCCTGTCGCTTCTTTTCGTTGATGAGCCACTCATCGAGCATGGCTTCGTCCTGGTCTTCCTCGTCGTTGAGTTTGCCCATGCGCATGGCCTTGCGCTCCTCCTCCTGTTTGAGCTGCTGCTCGTGCTTGGCCTTCTCCAGGGCGGGTGTGTCGAGGTCGTACTTGTCGCCCTTGTTGTCGTGTGTCAGCACAAGGTACTTGTTGAAGCGTTCGATGGTCCCCTTGGAGGTGTCGACGACGGATGGGTCGCCGGCAAACTCGTCGTCCAGTGTAAACTCCTGTGCGCCGCCTGTCTCCTCCAGCTTGCGGACGTAGTCTTCGCCTGGCACGCTGCGTTCGAGCCAACGCTTGGTGCGGTCTGGTTCGGGCACCCATTCGCTCTGCAGGACCACCTCACGCTGTTCGAGTGACAGCTCGGGTTCCCAGTTCATGAGCTCGCTGGCGGTGCCACGGGAGCTACGCAGGACAGCTGTGGTGCCTGCGCCCAGGATGTCGTCGGGCATGGCGAGGGTTCGGCCTCCTGCATGAGCGAGTCCAGCTCTTTGACGGAGAGGATGTCCTGGTGGCTGATGCTCCAGCGACGCGCCACCTGTGCCGAGTCCACCTTGACTGTGAGGTGGTCCTGGGCACGCCCACGTGGCGAGCGCTGGTTATGTGCATGCGGTGGTGATCCGTGCGCAGAGGGTAAGGATGAGAGCGACGACGACGATTGGCCGTGCTGCTGCTGCTGCTGCTGCTGTTGATGCTTCTGTGCCTGTCGTTGCTGACGTGCCACACGACGTGACTCACGTGCCTCCTGCCTGCGCACTTCCTCTTTGATTTGCAGCACCTGCGACAGGGCCGCGTTGCGTGCGGGCGAACGGACGGCAGCCGACCCCGCGGCCGCGGTGGAGTTGGCACTGCCGATGCGCTTCATGCGCCGCCTGCGTCCACCGGCCCCTGCCTGTGAGGAACCCGTGGAACTGGCCGTGGCGGTGCTTGCTGAGCTGGCTCTGCTGCTGGCACTGGTCACTTTGCGTCGCGTGGTGCTCCTGCGTGTCTGCGGCTGCTGCGGCGGTGCCTCGTACTCGTTGCCTGTGCTCGTGCTGAATGCAGACTTTGGTCGTGCGCGTGCGGTGGCACTGTTGCCTCGCGACCCCTTTCGCGAGGAAGTGTCCCCTGCGCCCGCCGCCGCCGCCGCCGACGCTGGCCGTTGTTGTGTCTTGTGTGCGCGTCGTGTGCGTGTGCTGCCGCTTTTGGCTCGCTGGGCTGTGGCAAACATGACGCTGCGGTCTTTCGACCGTGCCTCCCGTGTGCTCGGTTTCTCGTGGTCCTGTTCCTTCTGGTGGCCGCCCCTGTCGTCCTCTTCGTCGGAGAACAGATGCTGAAGCTCGTCCTTGTCGCTGCCGTCGCTCGACGACATCTTTGCCAGCTCCCGTTCCAGCAGCGACGGTCGTTTCTTTTTCTTCTTCCGCTTCCTTTCTGCCTTGTTGCCATCGCCGCCGCTGCTGCTGCTGGGCTGTGGGGTGGGCGAGGACGACGGATCCGACACAGACGTGGCTGTCAATTCCTCCTCTTCGGTGCTGTGTGACGACGACTGGCCCTGCTGCACATTTCTGTGGTCATTGTTGCTGTTGGTGCGCTGTTTCTCCTGCGACGCAGCTGCAGCACGCTCCTTTGCCTCCGCTTCTTGTTCCTGGCGGATCAGCTCTGCACGTTGCTTCTGCCACCTGCGTTCCTCCTCCTCCCGCTCTCGCAGCTGCTGGGCCACGTTCTCCAACTCGGCTTTGGCCTCGCGCATCTTGCGAAGCACTTCCTGATCCACATTGGGAGAGTGGACCATGAACGCCAGCGCGTCCGTCATCTCCTGGATCTGTGTTGCCACAAACTGCACACAAGGAGGGGGAACGTTGGGTCAGCACACGCGATGGAGTTGGAAGGCATGGCAAGGGGCCAGGGGCCAGTGCATCTGTTGGATCACTTACGTCTGGGTTGAGCAGTACTTTCGGGTCGGTTTCGATCTCGTCGTCAAAGTCCAGGTCGTCCTCTTCTGCGTGCCGGCGTCCTGCAGCGGCCGATCTGCCACGTGACTGTGTGCCCGAGTGACGTGGCTGTGACAATGTGTGTCGTGATGCACCGTGCGAGGGTGGCTGGTGTCTGTGTGTGCCTGCCGAGGCGGCGCGGCGCGAGAGCAAACGGTCTCGATTGTCTTTGGTGTGGCCCAGAGAGGTCGCAGAGCGTGCGGGTGGTTCCCGACTCCTGCGCCGGGCTTCGGTGTCCCGTGCATACGAAGCCGTCTTTGGTCGGCTGCGTCGTCTGTGGGCAGGGATGGCGGGTGTGAGCGGGTACGCGCGGGTGCGAGGCGGGCTTGGCTGCAACGGTCGGAGTTTCCGGAGGCCGTAAAGGCCAGGAGGGAGATGGCATGCGTGTTGGAAGCACGGAAACACGGGTACAAGTCAGGTGGAGAAGCAACGCACTGGAGTTTGTCGTTGTATGGGCTGTCCTTGGGTGCCGAGGGGCCTTGGGAGTGGCGTGCGCGTCGGGCCTTGGCCTTGCGCTTCTGCTTGAGACGCAACTCGTGCTCCTCACGGTGCAAATTGGTGGTACGTTGGGGCCGCTCCACACGCGTGTCTGAATTCCAGGCCACGCGCTGTTTGCGCTCTGCAGCTTCGAGAGCGGCCTGTCGCCGTCGCCGAGCCGCGGCGCTGGCACCTGCACTCTTTGCGCGTGGTTTGGAGTCTGCAGAGTCGCTGCTGCCACCGGCGGAGACTCTGCGACGTGGACGTGCAGAGACGACGCGCCCTGTGTACAGGTCGACCACGCTTTCGCTCATGTTTTTGGGGGCGCCGGCGCAGACAAAGCAAGGGCAGATGTCGTCTTCGGGGGCCCAGGACGCCGAAGAATGGAACGGGCATCTGGCTCCGTTTGGTAAGGAAGGGGAGGGGCAGGAAGAGAGGAGGTGGAGGAGGAGGCAAAGAGATGAAAGGCAATGAGAGAGCACTGACACGTTCCGGGGGGTGGGATTTGCACACCCAGGCGGTACGGTGTTTCGCAACCGCAGCAACAAGCCGGTGGAGGTGGATGTGCGACAGAGCTTCCGTGTGGAAACGTACTCTTCAAATGGAGAGTCGTGTCGGCAAGGCGGCGTACGCTTCCGGCTGGACGTGTTGTGCGATGCCCACGCTGTGGATGTGGAGCGCAGCGTGGAAGACCACGGGAACGGCTCGTACACGTTTGCATGGAGGCCTCCGGCAGCAGGACGATACACCCTGCAGGTGGTGAGCAGTCCTGCTCTTCAGATTTACGACGACGTGTTTCAGGTGACGGTGGTGCCGTGTACGTGGAGGGCGAAAGGGAGTTGGTGCGACAACCGGGCAACGGCTAGCGCTGGAGCCGCCGCTGACACACCGACGTGCGCGCCGGACGTTTGCACACACACAGCGAACCGGCCAGCACACAGTGCGACGGTGTTCCCATCGTTGAGTGGCAAGGCAGGCGTAGAACAAAAGTTTGTGATCCAGACCAAGCAGAGCAACGGGGAGAAGTGCCTTTCGGGCGGCTGCGACTTTGTGGTCAACGTGGTGCCTCTGGACGAAGACTACAACACAGACTATCCAGATCCGTATGTGACGGACCGATTCAATGGCACCTACGAGGTGCGCTGGATGCCGCTGAGGCCAGGCAAGTACCGGGTGAATGTGCTGTGCGACACGCCGACGGTCGAGAAGATCTACGGCCAGCAAAAGCTGACGGAGATCGAGCCGGGAGACGTGGACGCGTCGCTGTGCACAGTGGAGCTGCTGGACACGGAAGTGTACACGACGCAGGAGCAGTTCTTTGAAATTGTGGCGCGGGATGCGTTTGGCAACGAGTATGGCAAGGGTGGGACGGAGTTTACGGTGAGCGTGCGGGGTCCCTCGGGCAAGGCGCTGTCGTCGATCGAGCTGGCCGACCAGGGGGACGGCCACTATGTGGTGTCGTATCTGCCGCGGCTGGCAGGCAAGTACACGTTCCGGATTACGATGGAAGGGGTCGAGGTGCGGGACTCGCCCGTGACGGTGCGTGCGGTGCACCCTCCGTTTGATCCGTCCAAGACGCTTGTGAATGGAGAGGTGGACGACCAAAACGTGGGTATGGACACGCTGCGTACGGGAGTGGTGAACAACGACGCCATGTTTGTGATCCAGGCCTGCAACTGCTTCGGGGTGCCAATGCGCAAGGGGGGCCTGCAGTTCTACGTGCGTCTGTTGGGCCCCATCACATACCGTCCGCAAGTGGTGGACAACAACGACGGCAGCTACACGGTGCGATATGCGCTGCCTCTGTCTGGTCACTACCTGGTGGTGATCCGTTGTTCGGGCGAGGACATCCAAGGATCGCCGTTTGCGTTGAACGTGGTGCCCAGCAGCATCCATGGGGAATCATGGGTGGCAGGAGGCACAGGAATCTTTCATGCGACGGCGATGGTACCGAGCGAATTTGAGCTGCTGTACGCAGGGGTCAACGCAGACGACAACGACTTGGAAGACATCCGACCGGAAGACTTGGACCCAAAGTCCAAGATACACTCGCTGCAGGGGATTGCACACGCACATCGGTTGGGCAAACAGGTGCGCAGCTTTTCGCTGTCCGGGCCAAGCGGAGGGGGCAGCGGAGCGGGCGGGGGCAGCCCGAGCGCACCGACATCGCCGCGACTGTCGCTGTACCGCAAAGGATCGTTGCCCGGGGACGCAATGTCGCCTCGGGTGGGTGTGGGAAGCGGAATGGGCGTGGGAAGCGCGGGGCAGGAAAGTGGGGAGGTGTTGAGCCCGCGCACGTCGGGTGGTGGGCTTGGAGGCACGCTGACGACATCCACGTCGACGTCGTCAACGAGTGAAACGTGGTCTGTGGCAGGATCGACAACAAGCGGATGGTCGTCGAGGCGGAGCAAGAGCACAGTGGGCGGAGGAAGCGGAAGGCGTCGGAAGAAGCGGGCGCCACCAGACATCCCGGAAGTGTATTCGAACGGACGGAGCAGGGAGCACATTTTGTCGCGAGGAGGCGTGGATCAGCCTTCAGGGGAGGCCGAGAATTTTGTGGTGAAGCTGGATGGGCCGATTCATGTGACTGGGAGCGTGGTGGAACGCAAGCAGGGCGGATACAAGGTGAAGTACACGGTGCCGACGTCGGGTGACTACACGCTCAAAGTACTGTACCGCAATGCGCCTGTGTACGGGAGCCCGTTCCTGGTGCACGTGGATGCGGTGGAGGTGGACGCGCAAGCGTGCACGGCAGAAGGGCGTGCGTTGCGTGTGGGCGTGCCCAAAAAGGCGATGAAGTTTACCATCCAGGCACGGGACCACAAGGGCAAGCGCATCAAGCACGGCGGACAGAACTTTAGCGTGGCGTTGAACGGACCGTGTTCTGTGGCCGGAGTGGTGGAGGACAACGGAAACGGAACTCACACGGCGTCGTACATGGTGCCTGCCACAGGAGCGTTCCAGCTGGCTGTCAAGTCGGACGGGGAGCACATCCAGGGATCGCCATTCCAGG
Organism: Mantamonas sphyraenae; assembly: GCA_026936335.1. Taxonomy (NCBI): domain Eukaryota; family Mantamonadidae; genus Mantamonas; species Mantamonas sphyraenae. The sequence continues at coordinate 222,249 of JAPMXV010000012.1, forward strand.
TTTCCATCAAGCCGTATGCGGAGCGGGAGCTGGACGTGTTTACGCTGGGCGGGAAAGAAGAGGAGGGTGCAGGGAAAGGCAAGGGCAAAGGAAAGGGAAAGAAAAAGAAGCGAAAGGGAAAGGGCAAGGTGGAACGGGCAGCGAGTGCCGATGTTCGCCGGAGCAGCGGCAGCAGTACGAACCAACGGCGGCCGAAAACATCGTCAGCCGGGAGCACCGAGCAGTTGCGTGCAAGTATGGGCTCGCGCGGAGTGGTGTTTGCGTCGCGGAAGAAGCGCGTGGAGCAGGAGGCGAGGCGGCGTGCGTCGGAAGGGTTGGGCCGCTCGACGGTGTTTGACGTTGCGGCAGGCAGTAGCAGCAACAGCGCAGGAGGAGTGTCTGGGGGACGAAAGAGCAGCACACGAAGCCGCAAGAGCAGCAGCAGCAGCAGCAGCGGCAAAGGCCGGCGTGGGAGCGGGAAGGAACCCGTCGTTCGCACGATGCATTTTACGAGTGCGTTTGTGGAGCACTCGGGAGAGTATGTGGAAAAGGTGGAGGTGAACCTGGAGTTCCAGGTGCAGACGAGCGAAGCGTACGTGCAGTTCAACGACGAAGAGCCGGAGTACCTGCCTGTGCTGACGAACGTGGAAGGCGACGCTCTGGAGTGCTGGGATCTTTGTGTGGGCACGAGTGTGGTGCTACACGGACGGGTAGTGATGCTGACGAGCGCCAACCGGGCGACGGTGAGGTGGATCGACTATCAGGCGGAGCGTCTGATGGACATGAAGGAGAAGCTGCGACGATCGCTTGCCGGGCGGCAGCTTGCCTTGACGCGGCCCGGGTTGCGGCAGAGCACAAAACGCACGGGCGGCGTGGTGAACCTGCGCACGCTCATCACAGAGGTGGACGAGCTGCGGGAGGAGTTGGCGCTTTGGGATCCGCAGCGGTCGGAGGCGATTGTGCGTGGATTGGTGTGATGGAGTGTGTGGTGATGACGGGAAATGGATGCATTTGTACAGAAAATAGGGTGAGGAGGATGTGGAGGTAGGGGTTTGGAGGGAAAGTCACTGTGGGTCACTCTGGGTCGAGGCCGCCGCGGCAGGTGGGGCATTCGAGCTTGATGTCCATCCAGCGTTGGAGACACTCTGCGTGAAAGACATGGTCGCAGCGGGCAATCATCCAGTCTCGCGCTTGGATGTCGACGGGAGTCATGCAGATGACACAATCGATGTCCTGGCCTTCGACAAGGAGGTGGTCGGGGATGGGCCGGCGGTAGTTGTACTTTTCCGGGAGGAAGCGGGCGGGGACAAAGAAGCGGGGGCCAAAGACGTCCTGGAGGTGGAGGAACAATGGCCTGTGCGGCGACCCAGCAGATGAGGGCCCAGCACATGGTGGTGTTTGGTTCGCCGTGGATCATATTGTCGGCGTAGCCGTAAAAGTAGAGTGGGATGGCGAGGCGGGCGATGGACATGCCGATGATGTAGGAGGAGAGTAGAGGGTGCTTTGTGTCGCGTGAGGCGGAGCAGTAGATCTGGGGAATCCAGAAGGAGTAGAGGAGGAAAACAAAGAGATAAAAGTGATTGCGGAGTTGAAAGACGAGGAAAACGCCACCGAGCATGAAGCCGTAGAAGCGCATGTAAAGGGTGCCGAGTTCACGGCGGACACGCGCCCAGCCCTGGTTGAAGCCCGTGGGGTTTCGTGCCTTCCAGATGGAGAGGAGGTAGCGCATCTCAAAGATGGAAAACTGGACGAGCTTGCAGAAGCCGATGAGGGCAAAGGCGTTGAAGACACTCTCGGAGTAAAGGCCAAAGGTGAGGTGGATGAGGAGGGAGTATGCGTCGAGGATGGCCTGCTCGCCAACAGTGAGGAGGGAGACCTTGGTGAGCATGCTGGGGGTCTTGCTGTAGTCCATCTGGCGAATGGTGAGGAGGAGCTCAACAATGGAGGCGACAGCAGCATAGGCGACGTAGGAGAGGGCCTGCTGAGTGTACTCGCGGAGGTCGACGGTGGCGCTCTCGAGTTCCATGAGGATGCCACAGTGCTGGCTGGCGACAAAGCCGTGCATGTCAAAGTGAAGGTCGCTTTCGATGTCCCTGAGCTGTTTGCGGAGGAGGGCACGCTTGTCGTAGGAAAGGCGAGGGGCCTGGAGTTGCTGGCGGAGCTGTTGGAGTTCGCGCTCGGCCTTTTTCATGGACGGGGTCAGCAGGCCCATCTGGATGGTGAAGCGGAAGAAGCAGGGGTTGTTCTGTGGGTCCTTGGCGATGAGCTCCTGCAGAGCAGAGTCTGCGTTCTTGAGGGCGTCTTGCTTTGCGAGTTCGCGATTTGTAAGGAGGCCCAAACGCACAGAACGCAGTTGCTCCTCCATCGCAGTCTGGTTGTTGCTGACGTCAAAGGACGGGCGGAAGGGCTGACGTGTGGCCTGGAACCCGAGGAGCATGAGCTTGCCCGTGGTCCAGAAATAGACGCCACGGAGGTTGAGCTCGAGAAAGTCGTCCGTGCTGTACTTGCCGTTTCTGAGGAGCATGCGTCCCTGTGGGAGTTGACGGGTGGGGTGGAGAGGGTGTAAGCACAGGTGGGATGGAGAGGATGGGTGGTGGTGGTGGGGGGGTGAGGTTGCAAGGGGAGCGAGCTTACGAGGACAAAGTCGGCGTTTTGGACGGGCGACGGAGTGTTCTGGAGGCGGAAGACGAGCTCACCAGCGTCGCGCTGAAGAACAAAGGAGGAGGCCTGGGTTGAATAGTTTGTCTGGCGATGTTTCCAGGCGCCTGAGGAGCGTGTGTGTGGGGAAGAGAGCGGGCGGCGAAAAGGTGTGAGCGGTTGTTGGGAAAATGGGGGCGACGGCGGACAGGGTCGGTGGGCGGGGAGGGATGGCGACAAACCTTTGAAGAGGGCGGTGATGTTGCGGGAGAAGGGTAGTTGTGCCGGGTCGATGTGCTGGGTGATGTTTGGCTGGAGAGTAAGGCGAGGCGGGGTCGGGGCGGAGGGACGTTCCGAGTCTGCCGCGACCACGGCAAGGATGGAGGGTATGAAGGAGCACAGGAGCAGGGCAATGAGGAGCTTGGCCCTGGTCATGGAGAATGGGTGACGGGGGGTGGTGTTGGTGGAGAGGGCGGGGACAGGGCGGGGACAGGGCGCCGGCCGGGGCAAAGCAGGACGGTCGGCTGTGGAATGGGCAACGAGCAGTCGCAAGGAGGAAACGTTGCAGCTGACGCAGGGAAGGGAGAGGGAATCGGGGTGGAGGACGGGAAGGGCAGGTCCGAGAAGGAGGAGAAAGGAGGAGGCGGAGTCGTGCGGCAAAACTCGTATGGGATCAAGAGTGTGGGAGGGAGCAAGTATTCGCTGATGGACGGGCAGAGGGAGGCGGGGAACGGGCAGACTGGCCAACAGGGAGGTGAGGAGAGCGGAGCGAGGGAGCAACGGACGTCGTCGACGGGCAAGGGCAAGGAGGAGGAGATGCAGAATGAGGGAGAAAAGCGGACTGAGAAGGTGGGTGGGGATGTAAAGGAGGTGAGGAAGGAAGAAGGTGGTGGAGGGAAAGTGGAGCAAGTCGGGGCGGGCGAGGCGAATGCCGGGAAATCCGTTGCAGGGAGCGCGGCGGAGAAGGAGGACAGCGGGAGCGACAAGGAGAATGATGGAGAGGAGGGGGAGGAGGGAGGTGGTGTGGCACGGGCAGGGGGAGATTCAGGTGAGAGTGCGAGGGAGGAGGTGGATGTTGTTGCAGTGGAGGTGGAGGAGGAAGGGGAGAAAGAAGAGGAGGAGGAGGTGGAGGAAGATCGGCAAGCGTACTACAGGAAGAGGTTCGAGCCAGAGGAGGTGAAGCGTGCGGGATATCTGACAAAGGAAAAGACGGGATTGGCGACGACGGGATGGAAGAAGCGGTTCTTTGTGCTGGAGGAGCAACGTGTGCGAGTGTACAAGTCGAAGATGCTGATGGAGCGAGGGCAAGAGGCAGACGAGGAGTTGGAAGTATGGGAGGCAACGGTGGAGAGTGTGGATGCAAAGGAGGTGGAGGAGGAGCGTGCGTGGTGTCTGCGTGTACGTCCTGCAAACGGGGCAGAGGCGATGGTGGCGCAGGCGCCGAACGAGTTTGAACAGCGAGAGTGGATTGCAGCGCTTGAGCGAGCGTCACAGAAGCCAAAGTGGAAGAGAGAACAAGAGGCAAACATGGAAAAGATGGCAAGGGTGATACAGGGGGCGTTCTACGCGTGGCAGGCGCGGCGGAAGATGCGTTTGCGGCAGATTGCATTGGAAGAGATGCGAAAGGCAAACACCAAGCGGGTGCGTATGGCAGTGCACATCCAGCGGATGTTTCGTGGATTCAAGGCGCGGCAGCGTGCGCGGGAGCTGAGGCGGGAAGCAGCAGCCAAAGCGCGGTTTGAAAAGATGCTTCGGGAGCGAGAGGCGGCAATTCGGCGAGCGGAGGAGGCGAATCGTGTGAAGCGGGCGCAGATTGCAAAGGATACACCACCACCTCCTCCTGTGCCGTCCGAAGAGGGCGAAGAGTGGATGTGGCCGCTGCGCAAGCCAACGTTTGTTCTGACGGGCATTGAGCAGAAGAAGAGGGGCCAGAAGGATGAGGAAGAGGAAGAGGACATGCGGCGAAGGATTGCAGCTGCACACGCAGAGGCACTGAGCAGGAGTGCAGCTGTGCAGATGGCGTCGCTGGACTTGCCGCAGCCAGAATTGATTCGAACGGAACGGCCACTGACGGCAGAGCTGGACCGAGGTCGGCGGGTGAGGGAAGAAAGGGTGGTTGTGGCAGAGGAGGAGGAGGTGGAGGAGGAGGACAAGGCAAAGAAGCGGCGGAAGAAGAAGAAGCGAAAGAGGAAGAAGCGAAAGAACGTGCGGGAGCGGCCTGTGACGGCACATCTGGCAGAACGGGAGAAACGATGGCTTGAGAGAGACATGGCATTGATATCTGCGAGCCGTGGCGGGAGCCCACGTGCGCAGAGTGCACGTGTAGGGGCGGGCAAGAGAGAGTGGAGCGCAGGGGGGGATTCGACATCGCTGCAGCTGTTGTTGATGGATGAGGGGGACGAAGATGAGGAGGAGGAGCTTTTGTTTAGTCGGGTGGAGGAGGAGGAGGAGGAGGAGGTTGCGCGGGTGAATGCGAGGAGGGCGAAGCCACCAGCTGGGAGGGCGAGGCCGGGGACTGCGATGGGGATGGGGATGGGTATGGGGAGGGTGAGGCCGGGGACGGCGATGGCGGGGGAGAGGCGGAGGCCCGTGACGGCAAGCGAAAGGAGCGCGTCGGGAGTGTTCCGCAGGTATGTGGATGTGGAGACAAAGAAAAAAGTGAGGAGGCCGAGCACGGGAGTCTCGGTGGCCGAAACTCTGAGTGCGGAACTGCACGAAAAGTTGAGTCGAGATGCTATCGCAAGGCCGCACCGTCCGGCGACAGGGAGCGGACGGAGAGGCGAGCGAGGTGCCGGGGGTCCGAGGAGGAGGAGACCGGTGACCACGGGTGGGGAGAGGTTCGTGGAGCAGCAGGCACGCACGACCGAGGCGTTTCGGAGGAGGCAGTCAGAGGCGCTGGAACAAAGGCGGGCGGCGAGGGAGGAGATTGAAGAGGTGGAACGTCTGAACGAGAGTGTGAATGTGCATCGACAGCACTTTCTGTCGTATCTGATGGGCATCAAGACGGGCAAGTCGATGGAAGTGCTGCGCGGGGAGGCGCCCGGGACACTGCTGGACACAGAGTCGAGGTCGCGTGCGAGTGCGTACGGGATGAGGATGAGCGAGTATAGGCGGGCATATGAAGAGGTGCGTGAAAAGACGCAGGCGCAGGTGTTTACGCGAGCAGGTGGGCAAGATCGGGTGGATCGCGGGAGTGAGACACCGTTTTTCGTGGATGCAAGGGAGTTTGGAGCGACACATGATGTCGGGGTGCAGGAGGAGGAGGATGGGCCGATGGATTTGTTCTCTGGCGTGCAGATTTTTGGGTTGAGGGATTTGGAGGAGGCGGAGAGGGAGAAGGAGCGGCGGGCGAAGGAACGGGAGATTGCAGAGAGGAAAAGGGAGAGATTGGCGAAGGAAAGGGAGAGGGAGAGGGAAAAGAGGGAGAAGAGGGAGATGGAGGAGGCGGAGGATCATCATCACAATGATCAGGTGGAGTTTGGAGAGGTGGAGATGAGCGAGGTGAGCGAGTTGGAGAGTCCTCATGTGGTGGAAGAGGGAGAGGATGGTGGGGATGATGGGTTGGAGGTCGTTGTTGAGGAGGAGGAGCAAGGGGAGGTGGAGAACGGGGAGGAGGAGGTTGGGGAAGGAGTAGAGGAAGAGGTGGAGGAGGTTGGGGAGGATGGTGAGGAGGAGGTGGTGGTTGGGGAGGATGGTGAGGAGGAGGCAGTGGAGGAGGAGGAGGAGGCAGAGGAGGATGGTGAGGAGGAGGTGGTGGTGGTTGGGGAGGATGGTGAGGAGGAGGTGGTGGAGGTTGGGGAGGATGCAGAGGAGGAGGCAGAGGTGGTTGAGGGAGCTGTGGAGGGAGAAGAAGAAGAGGTTGCTCAGCCGATGGCGGTGGAGATGGAGCTGAGCGACAGTGAGAGCGACAAAGAGGAATGAAAAGCCACGCGCAAACGAGCAAACGCAAAAAGAACAAGGAGAAGAGAGAGAGGAGCGGAATGCTTGCGTTTGTGTGGAATCTGCTCACAAAGCGCACACACATTGTGTACTTTGCAGTGGCGGTGTGGGTGCTGGACGCGGTGCTGGGCGGGCTGATTGTGCTCAAGGTGCCGTACACGGAAATCGACTGGGTGGCGTACATGCAGGAGGTGGAGGGCCCCATGGTGCATGGAGACTGGGACTACATGCATTTGGAAGGAGACACGGGTCCGCTGGTGTATCCAGCCGGGTTTGTGTGGCTTTACAGCGTGCTGTGGTGGGTGACGGACAAGGGAGCAGACATTGCGCGCGCGCAGTGGATCTTTCTGGGCCTGTATCTGCTCAATCTGGCGCTGGTGATGTACGTGTATGTGCGCGCAACAAAGATGGCGCCGTGGACGCTGCTGCTACTCGTGGTGAGCAAGCGGCTGCACTCGATCTTCATGCTGCGGCTTTTCAACGACGGCATCGCAATGCTGCTGATGTATGCGGCGGTGGCGCTGTTTGTGAACCGGCGGTGGGTGTGGGGCTGTCTTGTGTACTCATTGGGTGTGAGCATCAAGATGAACGTGCTGCTGCCGAGCATCGCGATTTTGGCGCTGATGCTCAAGAGCCACGGTTGGGTGCGGACGGCGGGTCTGCTGAGCGTGTGTGCTGCAGTGCAGGTCGTGCTGGCCGTGCCGTTCCTGCAGACGAATGCGTACGGGTATCTGCTGCGCAGCTTTGAACTGGGCCGCGTGTTCAAGTTCAAGTGGACGGTGAACTTCAAGTTCCTTGCCGAGGACGTGTTTGTGTCGAAACAGCTCGCAGTAGGCCTATTGGCTGCGCACGTGCTCGTCCTCCTGCTCTTCTGGGTGTTCCGCTGGCGTGTGAGCGTGCGCGACGGCGGCAAGCCCGTGCGGCAGCCCGCCGCCGCACACCTCGTGCGTCTGGTGTTTGTGGGCAACTTTGTGGGCGTCGCGTTTGCACGGTCGCTGCACTACCAATTCTACTCGTGGTACGTGCACACGCTGCCACTGCTGCTCTGGGCCACGCCGTACCCTGTGATTGTGCGGCTGATCGTGCTCGGTGCCATCGAGGTGGCCTTTAACGTGTACCCGGCGACGGCGTGGTCGTCTGCACTGCTGCAAGCAGCACACGCCGTGCTGCTTGTGGGCCTGTGGTTTGCCGCGCCAGAGCAGGCGCAGTTTGAGGACGAGATTGTCGAAGCGGGCAACACGCCCAAGAAGGACAAGAAGGCATGATGGGAATATGTTTCTTGCTGAATGGGCGCACAGAGAGGGTTCGAGGAGGGAGGCACCCACGCAGAATGAAGCAAGGATCCTGTGCGACGGCGTTGGCAATGGATCTGGCAAGCGTGGAGCAGCTCGACCTGCGCAGCGACCTGGGGGAGCTGCTGCAAGTGCTGGCGCACGACCGCAACGAGCTGCTGAAGCTGAGATTGCTCGTGCAGCTGCAGTCGCGTGCTGGGGATCTCGGGGACGTGGACGAGGTGCTGCAGGCGCTGCAAAGCCTGTTGACGCAGGAGGGCTCCGTCCCACTTTCGCAGCACTTTCGCTCGCAGGTTGTGGTCACGATCACGTGTCTGCTCGTCGAACTCGATCTGGCCACACAGGAACACTACTTTGACTTTTTCAGCGAGTTTGTGGCACTGCTGCTGTCTGTGGCGGCAAACGAGTCGAAGCAGGACGCATCGGTAAACCGGATGCTACGCTCGACGGCATGCAACTGCCTGCAGGAGCTGGAAATGGCATACCCACGTGCGCTGCTTTCATCGTTGACGGCCGTGCTGGCGTTGATGCAGCAGGAGGACACACACGCGTATCAGGCGTATCTGTTGCTGCTGTCCACGCTGATTCCTCACGCCGTGCCGGCCGAGAACCCGAGCGAGGGAATCACAAGGCTTTCAGAAAGCGCACGGGAGAGCGCAGAGGCGCTTCAGTCGCATGGAGCCTTTGTGGAGCTGCAGAGCAAGGCAGGGACGGTGGTGGAGGAGGCAAACGAAGGACTGCGGGCAGACGTGCGCAAGTACGTGACGCTGCTGGCGCAGACACACAGCCGATTGACACCGTACGGCATCCTGGAAGTTGTAGGGCAGCTGCTGCGCGCACTGGCTCTTGTTGGGGAGCTGGAGGACGGAGTGGAGCCGCTGGTGGAGCACTTGGGCCCGTATCTGTACAGCAGCTCGCCCGTGCTGTGCCATGTAGTGCTGCTGCTGCCCAGTGCGAGTATGGACAGCAGCACGCGGATGGCTGTTGCGCAGCGGCTCTTCCATGTGATCAACGATCGGCACAGCGCGGCTCACGTGCGGCAACTGGCCCTGGACTGGGTGACGCGCTCGCAACAGCTGGACATTGGGCCGCGCGACTTTGCACAGCTGTACCCGAGGGTGTTTGACACGCCTGCGCTAAAGTACGCCAAACTGATGGCGCTAGTGGAACGCGTGCGCGGGTACGTGCTGCCGTCCGGGTTCCTGCGTGTGCTGCAGTGCGTGGCGGGCGTGGAGCGGCACCGGAGCAGCAGCGAGGCCGTGCTCGTGGTTTTTGAGTTTGTACGGCGTGTGCTGCGCGATTTTGAAGAGCACCGAGGGGCCGCCGTGGCATATGTGCGGCGGCTGGTGGTCAAGGCGCCGCAGTTGCACGCAAACGTGGTTGCGTTGTTGCAGGCACTCACAGGCGACGGGGCAGACGAGGCGGCAGAGGCGTTGCGCAGTTCGCTGTGTGACCTGCTGGCAAGCATTCCGGCACGGTCGTTTGGCCAGCACGTGCAGCTTGCGCAGTACCTCATTGTTCACACGCGCAGTGTCAGGCCCGGTGTGTTGCTCACGGCGACGTCTGACCATCTGGCGTGCTTGGACGTGCTGATGGAGGGGGACTGGGCACACGGAAACCAGGTGCTGGAAATTGCGCGGCAGGTGATGCTGGCAGAGGGGTCGTCACAGGTGTTTGGCCAGCTGCGAGAGATGTTGGAGTTTTGCGCGTCGCGGTACAACAACCTGGCGGTACGGGATCGTGCGCAGTTCTACCTGATGCTGCTGACGCACGTACCGCAAGACAAGTTGAAGCATGTGGTGCAGATGGACGAACTGGAGCAGGAAGAACTGCTTGTGGCGCCGGGAAGGTCGACCGAGTCGCATCTGCTGCAAATCACAAACGTGAAGCCGTTCCTGACGCTGCGGCGCCTGGACACAGTACCAGAGGCACAGGAGGCAGAAGCAAGTGGGTCGGGCCCGACGAGCGCGTCGGTGTTCAAGGTGTACCAGAGGCATCTGCACGACAGCAAAACGGTTGCGCCGCCGATTCAAGTGCACTACCAGCTCATGTACACAGAGACACTGCTGATCAAGCGCAGCATGAGCAGCTACCCGTCGCAGGTGTTCTCGCTGCGGCTGCACGTGGGCGGGCACGCGCAGTACGCCGAGGTGGAGGAGATCGAGGTGCCGCACCTGCAGCAAATGACGAGCGGGGCGCTGAACGAGCTGCGCTTTCCGTATGTTTACCGCGTGTGCCTCGCGTTGCGTCCTTTGGAGCCCGTGCCGGCGACGTTTGACGTGCGGGTGCTGTTCAACGACGCAGAGGGGCGGACGTTCACCAGCTGGTTGGCGCCGCTGGAGCTGCAGTTTGCAGACCTGTTTCTGCCTGTGAGCATCCCGCCGGGGGCGGCGGGAGTGGAACGGCCTGTGTTTTTGCGGGAGGTGTTTGACGAGCTGTGGGTGCGCGTGGCCGGCTCGTCGAGCAGCGGGAGTGGCGTGCGCACGGTGAAGCACCTGGACGTCGGGGCGCAGTTTCTGGAGCGTGTGCTGGACGACACGCTGGCACACTTTGAAGTGGAGGCTGGGGATCAAGCAAGCGCGCTGGAGGCGGAAGACGAGGAGGGTGGCCATGTGCGGTGCTTCCTGATGCTGCTGCCACCGCGGTCGCACCTGCTGGTCAAGTGCGTCGGGTACGAGACGCACTGTGTGGTGCGAATGCGCACGGACGACTGGCGAGTGATCCAGTTTGTGGACGAGTGGCTGGATGGCCTGGTTGGTTGATGAGGGCGGGTGACGCGCGCACTGGGGCAGGCAAGCGAAACCGTCCAGACGAAAATGCACATCAAATACATTGAGCTGAACGGCTTTCGCACATACAGTGGCACGAAGCGTGCTGAGGACCTCAGCGAGGGGTTGAACTGCGTGGTGGGGCGGAATGGGAGTGGCAAGAGCAACTTTTTCTTGGGTGAGTGATCAGGAACGGCGTGCGCACGGGTTGAAACGCGGCTGACACGGACGGGGCACGGATGCACACAGCCATTGCGTTTGCGCTGGGTGACGCCAAAACCAAGACGCGGCGCGAAGTCGACCGTTTGAAGTACTTGCACGTAGGTTTGGAGTGTGGCCGTGCGGGAAAGGCCGGTGGCGCGAGTCAGGAATGCCAGATGCTGACATCTGCACGTCACACAGCAAGGAGCGGGCGCACGCGCACTGAACGCATACGTCAAGATTGCATTCGACAACGAAGACCGTCGTCTTCCCGTGAGTTTTGGTGGGAAGGCGAGGGAGAGACGGGAGGAGGGCGGGTGGAGGGCGAATGGCGGGAAGGGGGTGATCATCCTGGCACTGACGCAAGGGGAATGGCGCGGGACGGGTTGGACGGGCGACGTACAGTACGACGAGGACGAGGTGACCATCCAACGCACGGTGGGCAACAAGAAGGACGAGTTTTTCATCAACAACAACCGCGTGTCGTAGGTTTGGCGCGGTGCAGACGTGGAGCGAGCGAATTTTTGGCGCCAATTTTTTCCTGACACCGGGGCTGACACGAATCGGGGTGTGTGGGCGGCGGGAACAGGGCGCCCGAGGTGGCCAACATCCTGGAGACGGCCGGATTCTCCGACTCGAACGCGTACTACATTGTGGAACAGGGCAAGGTGGGTGGGAGGGCGTGGGACGTGCGCGTTGTGGGAGGTGGAGATTTGGGAGGCTGACACGCAAAGGGGCGAGCGTGCAGGTGACGACACTGGCGCAGATGAAAGCGGAACAACGTCTGGAGATGCTGAAGGGGGTGGCAGGCACGAGCGTGTACGACGAGAAGCGTGAAAAGTCGCTTGCGCTGCTGAGCCAATCGAGCAAGTCGTTGGAACACATCGAGGAGCAGCTGAGCACGATTGAGAAGCGCGTCACGGAGCTGGACAAGGACAGCGAGCAGCTGCGGGAGTTTGAGAAGCTGGACAGCGAGCACACGCAGTTGAAGTACGCTCTTGCAAAGAAGCGGCTGGATGACAACATGGCACGGCAGGAGGAGCTGGAAGAGAAGCTGCGAGCAGAGAACGAAACAGTGGAAAGCACACGCGGGGAGCTTGCGCAGGTGCAGGCGGAGATGCAGGTTGTGGAGGAGCAGCTGAATCAGGTGGCGAGCACAGTGAGCAGCAAGAGCAAGCTGCAGCGAGACCTGGAAGAAGCGCGTGTGGCGATTGTGGACCAGGCGACAAAGCTGGACCTGGAAATTCGGTCGCTGAAGCAGATGGTGGAGGTCGCGGAGGGCAGCGAAGAAGAGCGAGAGGCCGAGCTGGTTGCGCTGCAAAAAGTGGTGCGCAGCACGCGCAGCAAGCTGGCAGAGGTTGGCGAGGCGCTTCGTACGGCTGTGGAGGAGGAGCGTGCGGCGGCGACGGAACTGCAGATGAAGGAGGATGCGTCTGCGGCTCTGTACGGCAAGACGGAGCGCGCGAACCAGTTTCGTACGCAGAAGGAGCGAGACACATACCTGCGCAAGGAGATCCGTAGCGCCAAGGAGCGCGTGAGCGGACAGGAGGCGGACCGGGAGCTGTTGAAGGAGAGCATCCGGGAGCAGGAAGGGGCGGTGGCGCAGATGAAGGAGGAGCTGTCTGGCGAGGAGCGCAAGGTGGAGCACAACAAGGCGCGCCTGGACGAGCTGAACCAGGAGTACAACCGGCTGTACCGCAAGAGGGACGAGGAGATGGACCACCAGAAGGAGCTGTGGCGACGGGAGCGGGAGCTGACGTCGTACGCAGACCAGCTGGGCCTGGAGCTGGGACGTGCGGAAAACTCGCTCAAGTCGCTTATTGGCAAGGTTGTGTTCAATGCACTGAGCACGGTGAACAAGCTGAAAGTGGAGATGGGCATCGACGGAGTGCTGGGCCCGCTGATTGAGCTTGTGTCGTTCAGCGAGTCGTACACGTCTGCGGTGGAGGCAGTGAGCGGGAACAAGCTGTTCCACGTGGTTGTGGACAGCGCCGACACGGCGGAGCGGCTTGTGAAGCTGCTGCAGCGCAACGAGCAGGGAGGACGCATCACATTTATCCCTCTGGACCAGGTGCGACACCCGACGCGTGTGGGGTCGGAAGGAGCCGGGGAAGACTATTTTCCTCTGCACAGCGTGCTGGAGTGCGACGACGACGTGCGCGACGCTGTGGATGCGGTGTTTGGGCGTGTGATGGTTGTGCGCACGATTGACGTGGGCGAAGAGCTGCTTCGTTCTGAGGAGCACGACTGCGACTGCGTGACGCTGGAGGGAGACAAGCTGAGCCGCAAGGGCTACCTGATGGGAGGATACCACGACCTGAACCGCAGCCGAGTCGTGCTGTTTGAGGAGTGCTCGCGGCTGAAAGACGAGATGGAATCGACGCGTGCAGAGCTGGAGGAGGTGAAGGCGGGAGTCGCGCGTGCGAGCCAGGTTGTGACAAAGCTGGGCGGCGAGATCGGCGCTCTGGACAGCAAGAAGAAGAACGTGATGGTGGCAATTGAGCAGAGCGAGCTGAAGCGGTCGGAGCTGGTGCGACGCATCGAGCTGGGCGAGCGGGAGCTTGCGGCGCGCACGGAGCGGCTGAGCGAGCTGGAGGCCCAGTTGGCGCTGGACGCAAACCGAGTGGGCACGCTGGAGGCGGAGCTGGGCAGCAAGATGCGCACGACGCTGAGCAAGGCGGAGGAGGCGGAGCTTGCGACGTTGGCGTCTGAGATGGAGGGCCTGAAGGAGCGCATGGTCAAGGCAGCGCGGGCACGGATGGAGGTGCAGATGGAGGCGAAGAGCCTGGAGGAGCGACTGCGAGGGAACCTGGAGCCGCAGATTGAGGCGCTGCAGAGCACACAGAACTCTGTGGACAACGCGGAGCGTGCGCACAAGCTGCAGCGGCGCATGGAGGAACAAGCACGTGTGGAGGCGAACCAGAGCAAGAGCGAAGCAGACCTGCAGGAAGTGAAGGCTGTGCTGGGGGAAGCACGTGAGCAGGAGCACGCGCTGCGTGTGGAACTGGAAAAGCTGCGGGCACGGGAGACGCGCATGAAGCGTGTTGAGCAGGAGGAGGACACGGAGCTGGACGTGCTGCGGTCGCAGCGCAAGAGTCTGAAGGACAGCGCGGAACAGTACATGGAGGAGATCCGAGGACTTGGGTTTACGGGCACGAGCGCGGAGCAGTACATGGCCAAGAGCGAAAGCTGGCTGGTGAGCCGGTTGAAGGAGGTGAACGTGGCGTTGGCGCCGTACGAGCACGTGAACAAAAAGGCGATGCAGCAGCTGGGGTCGTCGAGGAACAAGTACGAGGAGCTTGTGCAGCGCAAGGCCACGACGGAGAAGGAGCTGGTGAGCATCCAGCAGCTGATTGAGGAACTGGACGAGGCCAAGGTGGAGCGCATCGACAACACGTTCCGGCTGGTGCAGGAGGCGTTTGCACGTGTGTTTTCAGAGCTTGTGCCAGAGGGCGAGGCGCGGCTTGTGTTGGAACAGGCGGAGGATGGAGAAGAGGAGGAGGGAGAGGAGGACGGGATGGAGGTGGAGGACAAGGAAAACACAAGCGGAAGGAGGGGCGGACGAGGCGGGAGGGCCAAGGGCAAGGGCAAGGCACGGTCAAAGAAGCAACAGTTGGTGGACAGCAGCGTGCCGTACGTCGGGGTGGGCATCGAGGCGGTGTTCCAGGAGGGAGCAAGTTTCGTGAGCATGGAGATGCTGAGCGGCGGACAGAAGAGTCTGGTTGCGCTTGCGCTGATCTTTGCGATCCAGGAGCTGGAACGGGCGCCGTTTTACTTGCTGGACGAGGTGGATGCGGCGCTGGACCCGACGCACAGGGCGGCGGTGGCAAGGAAGATTGAGCAGCTGGCGCGCAACGGAACGCAGTTTGTGTGCACGACGTTCCATCCAGAGATTGTGGAAAAGGCGGACAAGATCTACGGAGTGACGAGCGGCGGGAAGGAGAGCACGATTTCGGAGATTGAGTTTTCGGCGGCGGCGCAGATGATTGCCGATGATGAGGAGGGGGAGTGAGACAGGAATGGACATGAGATTGATTAGGAGATGATGATGGGGAGGACAGAGATGAGGACGGTGAAGAGCAGGGTGAAGGCGACAGGGAAGGAGAGGGTGGGTGGCGACGAGCTGATGATGAAATCGATGCACTTTTGGGCGCCTTTGGCCTGTGTGGACTGTCCAGGAGGGCAGATTGTGCACACGGTGGAGTTTGTGGTGCTTGTGAAAGTGCCCTCGAGGCAAAGGGTGCAGGATGAAGAAGGGGTGGAGGAGAAAGAGCCTGCCGGGCACGGGTAGCACTGAGTGGAGTTGGGTGGGCTGAAGGAGCCGGATGGGCAGGTGTGGCAGCCGGTGGAGTTGGCAAAGGAGCCTGCAGGGCACGGGGTGCATGAGGTGGAGCTGGGTGGGCTGTAGGAGCCGGATGGGCAGGTGTGGCAGCCGGTGGAGTTGGCGAAGGAGCCTGCAGGGCACGAAGGGTGCATGAGAGGTGGAGCTGGGTGGGCTGAAGGAGCCGGATGGGCAGGTGTGGCAGCCGGTGGAGTTGGCGAAGGAGCCTGCAGGGCACGGGGTGCATGAGGTGGAGCTGGGTGGGCTGTAGGAGCCGGATGGGCAGGTGTGGCAGCCGGTGGAGTTGGCAAAGGAGCCTGCAGGGCACGGGGTGCATGAGGTGGAGCTGGGTGGGCTGAAGGAGCCGGATGGGCAGGCGTGGCAGCCGGTGGAGTTGGCGAAGGAGCCTGCAGGGCACGGGGTGCATGAGGTGGAGCTGGGTGGGCTGAAGGAGCCGGATGGGCAGGTGTGGCAGCCGGTGGAGTTGGCGAAGGAGCCTGCAGGGCACGGGGTGCATGAGGTGGAGCTGGGTGGGCTGAAGGAGCCGGATGGGCAGGTGTGGCAGCCGGTGGAGTTGGCGAAGGAGCCTGCAGGGCACGGGGTGCATGAGGTGGAGCTGGGTGGGCTGTAGGAGCCGGATGGGCAGGTGTGGCAGCCGGTGGAGTTGGCGAAGGAGCCTGCAGGGCACGGGGTGCATGAGGTGGAGCTGGGTGGGCTGTAGGAGCCGGATGGGCAGGCGTGGCAGCCGGTGGAGTTGGCAAAGGAGCCTGCGGCGCACATCACACAAGGGGCGATTGCAGACGCTGAAAAGCTTCCCAGAATGCACTGTGGAGTTGAAAAGAGGATAAAGTCCGTTGCACCCGCGTTTGTGTAGCCAGGGAATGCTCCTTCGGTGTTGCCCGACAAATGCACGGTTCCCGAGGGCGAAACAGCCACCGAGTGGCCAATCTCGTTGAAACTTGTACCGATCAGGGTTGTCCATGACAGTGTACTGTTGAACGTCCAGCTCTGGAGAAAGGCGTCGGTGCCGCCAGCGTTCGTCTGGCCGTCGAGAGAACCGCTTGCGGATCCGGCCACGTACACAACACCCGCGTTGGACACCTTGACACTGTTGGCTGTGTCTGTCCCGCTCGAACCAATGAGTTTTGACCATGTTCTGGTTCCGTTTGCCTGGATGCTGCTCAGGAAGCCGTCGGTGCCGCCTGCATTCGTCTGGCCGTCCAACGGCCCGTTCGTGCTGCCCACAACAAACACGGTGCTTCCCTCCAGGTCGACAGCCACGCCAAAGCCGTAGTCGGAACTGCTTGTGCCCCACTGAAGTGACCAAATCATGGTGCCGTTCCCATCCCATCTGGACAAGGCGATGTCCGATCCTCCCGAACCGTCAACATTGCCACACACGTACACGTCCCCAGATCGCGAGACTGTGATACCATTGGCTGAATCAAAGCCACTGGTTCCCCACAGCCGAGTCCACTCTTTGGTCCCGTTCTCGTGGAATCGGCTGAGGAGCAAATCGTACGAACCAGCGCTGCTCTGGCCATCCAAGGGACCAGATGCCCGCCCAGCGACAAATACGCTGGCGCCATGAACTGCAACGCCAGTGGCACCGTCGAATCCGGTTGTGCCCCACAGGCGTGTCCACAGTTTGGTGCCGTTTGTGTCGAATTTTGTCAGCATCAAGTCGTTGCCGCCCGTGAACGTCTGACCGTCGACTGCACCGGCAGCGCTTCCAGCAACAAAAACGCTGTTCCTAGCACCGATAGCAACACCGTTTCCCGAATCAAGTCCCGTGCTGCCCCACATTCGCGTCCACACCCGCGCGCCGGACGCGTTCAATCTCGTCAAAATGAAGTCCGCAGTCGAGACAAATGGTTGTCCATCGACTGAACCACCAGCAGATCCAGTGATGTACACGTCTCCATCAATGCTCACAGTGACGGCATTAGGGCGGTCCGCTCCTGAAGATCCCCACTGTTGCACCCAGTCGGCAGCCGCAAAGGTGGCGACGAGCAAAACAACAACGGTTGCCTGGAGGATGCTGCGTCAGTCAATGCAATGCACAATCCCTCCACATGTGTACAGAAATGATTGCAATGGGAAACGTGGAGTCTTGAGTGCGTGGCAACGCGGTGTGGTGGTGCTTCCGGGGAGGAGCCCACTTCCCGATTTGTCAATTTTGCCCAATTGTGGAATCCGCCGCAAAGGCGGAGGGAACGAATGCACGAACGAATAGGAACGTGGTGTGTGTGTGTGTTCAGGAGCTGGAGTCACCCTATGCCATTGCAGCAGTGAACAACCTACAATCTTCATGAAAGGTTGAATTGGGTTCAACGTCGCCGTGGATGGTGATCGTACTTGTCTTTTCGTCCGCACTGAGTGCCAACATGTGGCAACCACATGTGATGAATGGGGAAGAGAGGGAGGCGATGTTTGAGGCAGGTGGGATGGAGGAGTATGTGGAGGGGAGAGGGTGGGGAGGGTGGGCGACGCTGCCGGATGAGGTGATGGAGAGGGTGGTGCAGTGGGTAGGGAGGGGAGGGTGATTGGGGAGGGTGTGGGAATGAAAGAGGTGGTTCATTCGAGGCGTTGGCGTTTGGAGGAGGAGGAGGAGGATTCTCACATCTCGTTCAACTCCACCCCAGCCACCTCCACCCCCTTCGCATCCGTTGGACTTAGCCCCACCACCCGTTCCAGAACACCCACCAACGGGCTCTCTGGATGCCTCACCAGGTAGCTCCACACCCTCCCCTTCATCGGTTCCGTACACACTGCCGCCACTTCGTCCGCCCTCTCTGTCGTTGCCCCACCCCTCACAAGCTGGACCATCTCCTCACCAGCACCAGCTTTTCCTACTCCCTTCAGCACGTCCACCCACAGTCTCTCCTCCACCGAAGAAAGGACCGCTTGGGCCACCTCCCGATCGATTCCTCCTTCCAAACACGCCTGCCTCACCCTCACCCTCACCCACAACTCCCGTACCACAAAAGCGACACACACCACCGCAATCGACACGGACAGTCCCACTGTGACCTCCACCCATCCGTTTGCCCCACCGTCGGCCCCTGTCAGGAACAACATGCCAGCCAACAACAGCACCGTCGTCTGCATCAACAACACAGCCTCCAGCCTGTTCTCTGCCCGCGTACCAAACGGCTGCACCTCGTGGTGCAGCACTGTCGACACAGCCATGATCAGCAAACCCAGCACTGCCTGCAGACCCGGCTGCTCCGTCGCAAACAGCTGCACTGCCACCACAAGCACACGCCGTACCATCACAGCGATCTCAAACCAATAGCTCTCATCCCTGTACTTGCCGTACAGAGATCCAAACATCTCGCCAAATCCAGCCTGACCTCTGCGATCCCGCTCACGTCCTGCCACCAGGACCCACACAAAGCCTGCGGGGATACCCACCACATATATCGCCGCGAAAACAACCGCAGGGACCAGCAAGCGCGCATGCACGCCCCCATCCACCCAGCACACGACCTCCGGGTCCGCCTCGAGAACCGCCATCCCGGCGCGCACTTGGATGCAGTCAAACACCTGCAGCACACGCGTGCAAAGTGTGATGTACAACAGCCCCATTGCAAACACAATCTCGTTGATCAAGTAGCGCAGTGTCTGCTGGTCGACAAGTTCGGCCTCTGTGAACACGCGCGACACCTGCCACCGCGCCAATTCCAACGCAAATTGAATTCGGCTCTGCCCGCGCGCCTCTGGCGGCGCACAAAAGGCTGCATGCCGTGCTGAAAAGCCTGCCGCGTGCCTGCGTACCCATGCCGCGTGCGCGTGCTGCATCGCCACCCGCACGCACAACGCCAGCACAACAGCGGCCGGAAGCGCCATTGTCAACCAGAACCTGGCTTCAAAGTCCCATCCCTCCACTGTGCACTCGGGCGCGGTCGTCTCGATGTTGAGACTGGCCAGGGAAAAGGTCGCCAGGACCTCTTGCACAGCTGCCGGCCACTGGAGGCGAAAGTCGGCCAGCGCACCAATGACTTGCAAGTTGGTCACGGACACCATGACGAGGTTGCTACGCGACAGCCCTCCCTCGCTCTCGCGCACCTGAGCACGAACCCAAAACACAAACACCACGCACAGCAGCGCAAGCACGGACGCGGACCCGCTCGCCCCGGCTGCGCATGCCTGACACAGCTCGCCGAGCCTGTAGAACCCGGGTGCACAGCGGCCACACAACAGACCTTGGTACCCCTCTGCGCACGACGACGACGACGAGTTGCTGCTGCCCCCTGGACACGACGATGGCACTGCGCAGCGCACGAAGCGAAACTCGCTGCCAACGCCCGTCTGAAAATACCCCGCGGCTGCGCGTGGGGGCTGTCCCAGCCCTGCGCACGTCGCCCCGACGGGGCATGCCTCGCATGCTTCGCCGTTGCGCCCCGTGGGTGCGAAAAACGACGGGCGACACACGCAATCACTCAGGATACGCGGCACCCCGGACGGCACAAATGCGTTTGCCGGACACACCACTCCGCCTGCCAAAAAGGTGACGCCAAATGCGGTGAACTGCACGCCGTTGAGAGACACTTCAACCGCCACCGTCCCGCTCGGCAGCACAGGCGCGCGCACGTCAATGTGTGTGCTGGATACCACAGTTCCGTTGACCGCCACACTGCCAAAGCGGACCACACACACGCCTGTGTCTGCAAACGAGGCTCCTGCGATGGCAACCTGCACCTGCTGGCCCAGCGGTGCCACGTCAGGAAAAAGGCTGCGCACCTGCGGCGCTGCGTAAATGTCCATCTGCACTCCGCTGGAGAATGACGTGCCGTCCAGGCTCACTTCCACTTGCACGTTGCCTTGCTGCAGGCCGCTGGCTGGCGTTGTGCACGTCACGCTGCTCGGCGTTGCAAAACGAGCGGGGGCTTGCACCGCACCGGCAAACCGACAGAGCTGACCCGTTCCCTCCACAAAGCCATGCCCAGACACAGTCACCTCTGTGCCTCCGCTGGTGGGGCCGAGCCGCGGCCACACGCCCGTGACCTCAAATGTGTCCACTGACGACCCAGTGGCCCAGTCATGGCCGTTCAAGCTGATTTCCACCTGGGCCCTGCCGAAGGCCAGTGACGGTAGCTCACACTCAACCGACGTCGACGTACGCCACGACGCCGGAACAACGATCACGCGACCATCTGACGACGTGAAGCGTACCTGAATGGTGCCAGTATCGGCAAACGTGCGCGGCAATTCCGAACTCACAGTCATGGTCACCGGCGGCCGTGCTGATCCGTACAATGCAGGGACGACTTCAGGCCGCACAGTGCCTATTCCATGTACGGGATACACCGAAAACGTGACGGTGCCAGCGACACTCTCGACTCCGTTGGGAAACACGGCCACGCTCAACTGACGAAGCGAGCCAGGCGCCAACACCCCGAGCGACGCAAACGACGGTGTCTGAAACGTCACCGCAGTCGCGCCAAGGTGCACAGAGCCTACGTCTAGCGTGCCCAGTGTGGCTCGTGCCTTGTCTGCAGCCGGGCGTAGGCCAGTCGCGCTGGCCGTGACGTTCGTTCCGCCCGTCTGCGGCCCCGATGCTGGCATCAAGCTCACCACCGTTGCGTCAAACACGCGCAGCGGGCCATTGGTCACGGAAATCCACTGCTCGGCGCCGTTGAACGACACCTGCACCTCCACATCTGCTGCTGGCATCGCCGGCATCAAGCAAACAAGTGTTCCGTTGGCAAACAGATTCGCTTGGGGCGCGACTCGGATTCCAAATCGACAGCGAACGTGGTCTTTGGCGAGGTCGTACGGCAAGCCCGCCACGGAAAGGGGCAGAAGCAGGCCACCCGTTGCGCGTGCAGAATGCAGGTTCAATGCAAACGAGGCGTTGACCGACCGAAACACCGGTGGTGTCGCCAATGGGTTTGTAAATGCGCTGGGAATGGCCACAGACACCTCTGTGCCCAGTGCCTCCAGCGCAGGTGTGCTGCAATACATGCGCGTGGCAGACTCAAACGCACACTCTTCTGCGACCCGCCCCGCGAAGTGTGCCTTGTCGCCGGCTTGAAAGTGCAGCCCTGTCAGAGTGACGTTTGTGGCACCGCTTGCGGGGCCCAGTAGAGGGGCGATGGTGTCGATGTACGGCCAAGTCAACGGACACGACGACGACCCGGGTCCTGCGTTGGAGCTGCCGTTTGCGCACGGGCTGCATGCAGCGAGGGACGACGCCGTACTGAACGTGCCTTGCGCACACGTGGCACACTGTGCACCCGCTGTGGATGCTGACGGTGCTTGCGATGGGCCGGCAGATACGATTCGCTGTCCAGCAGCACAGTTCTGCAGCATCGCGAAGAACATAAAGCTGGGCACCTGGCCAGCCGTTACGAACGCATACGACCCGGGAAGCACGGCGATGCACGAGGGGGTGATTTTCAGGGTGCTCTCCCACACACGTCGTTCCAGCTGAGCTCCACTGGTGGCATTCAGTCGCGTCACTGTGGCCGAGTTGCCAGCCCCGGTTCCGGGTTTGTTTTGCCAGCCAGAGGTCACCACGGAGCCGTCGTTCGCCAAGTCGACGCCTGTGAAGCCGTTGTTCTTGGTTTCGGTCGACACGTACACCCATCGCCGCGTCCCAGCCGCGTCCACCTTTGCACAGAACCCTCCACGCCCTTCGGCGCCCGTCGGCTGACCGGCAAACGTGCCACGTGCGTCGCCGCACACGACGACGGTGTTGTCGTGTGCGTCAACAAGCATTGGCTGATTGCCCAACGTGTCGCCGTTGGTCGACCCAAACGCATTCTCCCACACACGCTGCTGCGTCGTCACATTGAAACCGGCCACCAAGATAGAGCCCGAGTTTGCTCCACTGGACACGGTGCCTGCCACGTACGCCAGTTGCAGCGATTCGACCACCGCCACGCGCACAAAATTCACGTTGACACCCGGCGGCGAGAACTGCTTCGTGGACACCTCCACTCCTGTTGCTGGGTCAAACTTGGTCACAAACATGTCCATGGGTGCGTTCTGCGTGTTGCCTGCAAACGTGCCGGACACGATGGTCCCGCTCTGTTCGCGCGGCACAAATGTCAGCGACCTTTCCCCCCCAAATTGTGTGCATGGCCATGCACGAAGTATGTACGCACCGCATACAGGCCTTTGGCCGTCAGAAAGACACCATACGTGGTGACGAGGCTGTCGGGACCCCAGAAACGAATCCAAGCGACGGTGAAGTTTTCGAACATCAACGCGACGAAAGGCGCCTGGAAGCCCTCCGAACGCGTGCTGTTTGCACGCGGGAGGCCGTTCCGCGGCAAAAGATCGCCTCGACTATGGCCAACGATTGCGATCCCCGCCATGGAAGCCTCCATGTGGACCGCGTTGACATATGTTTCCGGGTTCGAGGCCGCGCCGCTGAGAAGGATCGTCGACAACGCGGTGCCGTTTGCAGCGACACGCCGCACAAACCCATCCACAAGACCAGGGCCCTTTTCGGCGTTGTCCAGCGCGGAGCGTGTGTAGCCCACCATCACTACAGTGTTGTTTGACGCGGCCACGAGCGACGTGGCTTGCGAATTGTTGTCGCCACCACCCCAAATCAGGGTGTATTCGGCCCACACGGGCAGTGTGGCGGAGAGAATGAGCACACCTAGGATGCAAACCAGGGAGTGTTGGGGCAAGCCTTGGTGCATTTGGTTTTTCAGTTGGATTCCGTTGCGGGGTCGACCGGGTGATGGAAACTGTGCTCGGGTGGATGGGGAGGTGAGAGGAAAGGGGAGGGGAGAGTAAAGGGGTTCATTCAAGGCGTTCAAGGCGTTGGCGTTTGGAGGAGGAGGAGCAGGAGGAAGGGTCTTTGCGCTTGGGGAGGGTGAAGGAGGGGATGGGGTAGGCGTTGACGAGTGCGACGGTGGTGGGGCGGGTGGTGATGTGGGGTGTGATGCGGTCGATGAGGGTGTGGAGGAGGGTGTGCAGTGTGGCGTCGCTGGGTTTGGGGTTGTCGAGCCAGGCGATCGTGAGGGAGAGGGATGTGACACCGCGGGTGAGGGTGTTCTCGATGGCCTTGGACGCCTGTTGGTAGGTTAGGTGTGGCCTAAGGAGGCGGACAAAGAAGGCCAGGTCGACAGGCGGCACGCCAACGTTGCCAAGCGCCAGGATGATGTGTCGCAGCAGGGACTTCAGGCTGCCGTTGTTGATCAACTCACGCAGTGCCTGGTTCTCGTGTGTGTGCTGATGGCGAGGTTGCTTGGCTGCGCGTGCCTTCATGTGTGCCAGCAGCGTCTGGAACTCCCGCGCCGTGCAGCTGCCACGCTCGTCTGCGGTCGTGCACCAGCCACTGCGCACAGACTCTGGATGCCACTCTTCCACCTTGGTGGTGGTGAGGTGGTGGTCGTAGTCGCATTTTGTCCAGTGTGGGTCGCCGTCGTTGTCAGCAGGGCGTCGTGCTTTCTGCAGCCACAGCTGGGTCTGCTTGTGCTCCTTCCAGGTGGTGGGATGGGGCCTGTTGCCAAGAGTGTCCATCTCTGTCATGAGCAGGTGGAGGAGGGCGTAGTTGGGGTCTCCGTGGTCGTGTGGCTCCTCCAGCCAGCACACCTTCAACCCAGCCTTTGTCACACCCATGGCCAGACCTGCGCTGATGATGGCTTTTGTGCATGCCTTTTGATCCATGTCACGGCCGAGAAGGGCGAGGCAGAAGGCCATGTCTCCTTGGGAGAGGAGAATGTTGGCCATTGCGAGAAGGATTTGTCGGAGCAGCGTGCTCAGGGTGCCATGGCAGACCAGAACACGCGCTTGCAGGGTCATGAGGTCTGGGATGTTGTCGATGGGATGCTCGTTGGCCAGGGTGTGCATGTGCCTCAGCAGTGCCGTGTGCTCCTTCTTGTTACTGTGCATGCGCTCGCTCTTGCGCCTTGTTGTCCTGCCACTGCGCACAACGCCATCTGGCAGTCCAACCTCCTCCGCCATCTTCTCCTCCTCTGTAGGCTCGGGCAAAACACGCTCGGGGATTTCGAGGGTGTTGACAGCGTCGTATGTGATGGGGCGTGTAGTGATGTGGGGGGTGATGCGGTCGATGAGGGTGTGCAGGAGGGTGTGCAGGAAGGCGTCGCTGCCGACGGATCAATGTGCCATTGGGAAGGAATGCAACCATGAATGTGTGTCTGCGTGTGTTGCATTGATGCATGCACACTGTCACTTGTCCGAGGTTTCTTGGCCTTTCTGCACTTTGGACTCGTCGTTGTCATCGGTGATCATCATCATCGATTCCAAGAGACCACCGTAGTACTCAGTGTGGTTCTGACCATGCACCACATACACCTGTTTCTCTCCTTCCTTCGTCCACTCCTTCAGCTGCTCTTCCAGTTTGGGTTTCGGGCCCTTGACGCTCGTGAAGCCAAACACAATGTGTACCTTGCCATTCTCGCCTGCCAGCGGCTGAAACGTCTCACGGACAACCTCCTGATGCTGCATCACTTTCTCGTACTCGTCTTTGATCAGTGTAAGGCTCACCTTGTCGCTTGCGTGAATCCCCTGCTCGCTGAACTTGCACTGGATGCACTCAACCACCACCCCGTCGACTGCGGGATGGACAACTATGACATCTGCAAACGGTGCGTTGGTCCCATTCATCATCTGCATGCTTGTCTGCAGGCCATCCGGATTCGCCTGGACCAACTTGGCCACCTCCTCCTTCACAGTCTTTGTTTGTGCGGGGAAGCGTTCCCTATAATCCTGCAGGTCTATCGTCACCCTGGCTTTCAGGTTTGTGGAGTACTGAATGTGGTCCAGGTTGAAGCGCAATGATCCTCTGTGCCACCAAAACCCGTCCAGCAATGCGTAGTCCGGTGGGCTCTCGATCAGTGCGAGAGATCGCAACACGTGAAAGTATTGTGATTGCTTCTCATAGTGTTGCCACAATGCAACCTCGTTGAAGTCGGTGATGCGCCGGAGCAGTTCACTCTTGCTAGCCGCTTCACGCCCTTGCAGACCGAGGGGAATCGGCATCACCTGGCCTGCGTGGTGGACCAGCAAACCACAACTCATGTGTTCTTGCACAGTGTTTCCACCAACCTTGTCACCAATTTGAATTGTCTCCTTGAACAGGTGCATCCGCGTGAGCGTTTTGGCCAGATCTGCCGGGAATTCTGCTGTGTACGTGTCATGCCTGATTTCTTGAACAGCGCGTTGAAGATCAGATTGAATGGTATCCAGCGATAGGGAATGAACCAGCTTAAACAGCTTTGCAATCCCCTCAACCGCTCTCGGCACACCGTACAGCTGCCGCAGAGTTTGCAACAGCAGAGTGCGAAGGACTTTCCGTCGATGGACTTCATCTGGATGGTCTTTTTCCCGATGTTCTTCATGTCGATGGTCTTCATCGTGCTTCAAGTTTGCAAACCCGAGCACAGCATCCAGGGATTCCTTGAGACTGAGTGTGGGCACAGCCAGCGGCAAGTTGCGGTATGTCGACTCGCGATCAAGGGCACCCATCAGGTGCAGGTCCCGTGTGCCCGCAACGGCAACCACGGCACGACACGGATGTTCTTGGTCGTTATACACACCACTGATCCTGCTGACGCTGTTGATAATGCCAGTGGCCGAGTTGATCACCGGTTGCAAATTCGATTCCAAGGACTTGTATGGATCAGCCAGCTTCTGCACTTCGTCGTACCCAAGATACAGAAGTACAGGGGCACCTCCGTTCTGACTCTGTGCGTGCTTAACGATCAACTCGGCTGCGTCAACGGGTGTTGGCAGCGATTCCAGCGACTGCTCAAGTTGCACCACGTGTTTCTCACGGAGACGAGCGTTGTCACCCCGGTCAACAGCGTAGTCGTACAGCATGCGCACACCCAGACCATAATCACCCCATCTCCTCTCAATAACTGGCTTGTTCTGATTGTTCAGCGTCAAAAGCAGTGGCAGCACCTGCAGATGCGGTACCTTTTCCTGTGTGACTTGTCGCAGAGCCTCCGTCAGCTCCATCAGCATGCGCGACTTGCCAGTACCAGACATGCCAGTTACTGAGTACAGAACCGTGTCACCCCGGTGTTGAGTCATTTTTTTGCGAAGTTGGGAGTCAACGCGCAAACGAAAGCTTTTCAGTGCATCCTGCCGATTCTGAAGTGGGATTTGCATGGCCAATTCCGTGTCGATGACGTCTCCCAAAGGCGTGTTCTTCTTGCTGAGATCGAAGCAGGGCTCCATCTCTAACAATTCGGCAAATTGCTCCACGGACGTCAGCTCCACCCGCCCCACTGCGTGTTTGTCAATGCACAGGGTGTCAGCGACGTCATGGACGGCTCAAAGAAACGTTGGAACCTACCGTGGGGCGAAATGTGTGCAGCTGCTTCCCACAAGCCTGTGGGGAGTGGGGCGGGTGTCAGCAAAATGGCGCGGCGCGAAGAATTGTGGGTGTCAGGAACTCACGCTCATGGTGCGCCTGGGCCTTCTGCTGTCCCGTTCTCGCGTCATCCACCCAAAGTTGGTACACCGCAACAGCATCCTCATCCCCCTTTCTCTTTGCATCCAGCAGCAACGCTTGGGCTTCTTTCACTTTTGCTTCGGCTTTTTCGACTTCCGCCATGGCTTTTTCGATTTCCGCTTCTTCTTTCGCCTTCGCAACTTCCGCCTTTGCCTCAGCCACTTCCTTCTCTGCCTTTGCCACTTCGGCCTCTGCCTTTGCCAATTCCTTCTCCTTCTCATCCACAAGACTCTGCAAGGCCTCCTTCTCTGCTTGTGGGCTGTGTCGCAGCTGTTGGCGAGCTTGCCCAAGTTCCGCGGACAACGACTCTACACGGTCGCGCAACCTCTCCAGGCGCTCCTCACGCTTGTTCAGCTTGCTTCTGGCCTCCAAGAACAACTCCTCAGCACTGATAGTGGCTGTGGACATGCTGCAGCGCTGCACGACAGCGGCTGTGCCGTTGAGCCATGGTGATGATGAGGACGATGTGTTCCTGCCCTGCCACGACCGGGTCGCATGCAAACTGGCACCCACAGCCACGTCGTGTCGAGAACGCATCGTGCTACGATGGGCAGTGACCTGCATCCACGTGGTTCGCACACGTGGAGTGCCTCTACGAAGGGTTCGGCCCAGCGAGGTGCCTCCTCGTTTGGACACCCTGCGTGCGAACATTTGGCTGCGAGGGGGCAGCATGCATCGTGCATCCACACAATTCACCCGTGTGTGTCGTGTGGGAAACCATGTCGTACGGTGGCAGGATGAACAGCGGCGACACGATCACGGTGACGGTGGACGTGGACGAGGGCTGGATCTCGTTCAACCACAACGACACGGACTACGGCAAGGCGTACGAGGATCTGCCCACGGACAAGGACCTGTTACCTGCGATCTCCCTGTACGACGCCGGAGAGAAGGTGATCTTCAAGCCAGCGAGCCTGGGCAAGGAGAACAAGAGCGAGAGCGGCAGCGCCAAGGAGTGGGGCGTGAGCTTCACGGTGTACCCGACTGGTTACACGAAGGAGGGCGCTTTGGCGGCCATGGAGAACATGAAGGGCGAGTTTGACGCGTTCCAGGAGCGCCACAGCGCGCTTGGCAAGACGGAGGACCAGCAGCTGGTGGAGGTGGCGACGAACTTTGTGCGCAAGAGCAAGCCCGACGGTGACCCGAGCGACATCAAGGACGTGACGTCGTTTGCACCGACCAAGGAGGAGCTGCTTGGCTACCGCGCTCTGTCTGACATGGACACGTCGTTGCTGCAGGAGCGCCTTGTGGTGCTGCAGCAGATCAACGGCTCGATGAGCGTGTTCCTGCCGCTTGTGGACCTGACGCAGATCGACACGCGCTTCAGCCTGGCAAACGACTTTTCGTGTGCGCGCGGCCTTGAGTTTACGGCACCAAAGTTGCAGCTGTGGCAGCAGGGTATGGACGGCACGTACTGCAGCGACTATCGCCCGGACATCACGATCAACCGCCAGAAGACGGTGGATCTGTGGGACCAGGAGCCGCGCGAGGAGACGCGACGGGCAGTGTGTTTGGCCAGATTGCGGCAGCTGTCAAGACGCATGTGAAGAACCTGCGCCAGAGGCCGAGCAGCCAGGCGTGGCACGTGGACTTTACCGGCGAGTCGTCGATCGATGCAGGCGGACCGTACCGTGAGACGTTCTCGCAGATGATCCGCGAGATCCAGTCGCCGCACATCGACCTGCTTGTGCATGTGGGCAACTTTAAGAGCGACAACGGTATGCACCGTGACACGTTTGTGCCGAACCCGAGCGGCAACGGCCAGGTGTACAAGGACCAGTACCAGTTCCTGGGCAAGCTGATGGGCGTGTGTCTGCGCCAGAACATGACGCCTGTGTTCTGGAAGAAGCTGGTGCAGTTCCCGGTGACGCGTGCGGATCTGGTGGCCATGGACACGATGTGCGTGCAGTGCAACGACGCCATCGTGGACATTGACAAGAAGGGCGGTGACGTCGGAGATGTTTGGCGACGTGATTGACGAGATGTTCACGACGCATCTGACGGACGGTACAGAGGTGGAGCTTGTGGAGGGTGGCAAGCACAAGAAGGTGACGTTTGAGAACCGCCACGAGTACGTGCGCCATGTGGAGCAGGCTCGTCTGAACGAGTTTGACACGCAGGTGGGCTGGATCCGCGAGGGTCTGGCGTGCATGGTGCCGGTGCGCCTGTTTTCGCTGTTTACGTGGCAGGACATCCAGCTGCGCATGTGCGGTGTTGCCGACGTGCCGGTGGAGCTGCTGAAGAAGCACACGTACTACAGCGGGTACACGAAGGACAGCGAGACGGTGAAGATGTTCTGGGAGTGCATGGAGAACTACACGCCGGAGGAGAGGCAGCTGTTCCTGCGCTTTGTGTGGGGCCGATCGCGTCTGCCGTTGGGCGAGGACGCGAGCTACACATTTACGCTGAGCACGGCGTACCGCAACACCGAGACTGCTCTGCCCGAGTCACACACGTGCTCGTTCCAGCCGGATCTGCCGAGCTCGTACGGCACCACCGAGGTGATGTCGCAGCGTCTGGCGTACGCGTTTTACAACTGCGCGGATGTGGACAACGACTAAAGCAGTCGTGTTGTCGAGTGACGTGGTGGCAATGGGTACATAGTGCTTGCTTTGCGACTTGCACGCCGACATGCTGCGGGCGCGGGTTTGTGGGGAGCGAATGCCGGGTCGGGTGTGTCGGGTTTTGGTTTGCAAGGGAGCGGGTGCGTGAGGAATGTGAATGGAAGGACCGTTTTGCCGACGAGGGGGATGGTTGTGTAGTGGGTGGGGAGGGGAGGAGTGTTTGAGTGGAGGGATGGTTCATTCGAGACGCTGGCGTTTGGAGGAGGAGGAGGAGGAGGAGGAGGAGGAGGAAGGGTCTTTGCGCTTGGGGAGGGTGAAGGAGGGGATGGGGTAGGCGTTGACGAGTGCGGTGGTGGTGGGGCGGGTGTTGATGTGGGGTGTGATGCGGTCGATGAGGGTGTGGAGGAGGGTGTGCAGTGTGGCGTCGCTGGGTTTGGGGTTGTCGAGCCAGGCGATCTTGAGGGAGAGGGAGGTGACACCGCGGGTGAGGGTGTTGCTGATGGCAGCTTTGACATGCTTGTAGGTGAGGCGTGGTCTGAGGAGGCGAACAAAGAAGGCCAGGTCGACAGGCGGCACGCCAACGTTGCCCAGCGCCAGGATGATGTGTCGCAGCAGGGACTTCAGGCTGCCGTTGTTGATCAGCTCACGCAGCGCATGGAGCTCGTGTGTGTGCTGATGGCGAGGGTGCATGGCTGCGCGTGTCTTCATGTGTGCCAGCAGCGTCTGGAACTCCCGCGCCGTGCAGCTGCCACGTTCGTCGTTCGGACCATTGGTCCAGCCACTGCGCACAGACTCAGGATGCCATCCTTCCACCATGGTGGTGGCGAGGTGGTGGTCGTAGTCGCATTGTGTCCAGTGTGGGTCGCTGTCGTTGTCAGCAGGGCGTCGTGCTTCCTGCAGCCGCAGCTGGGTCTGCTTCTGCTCCTTCCAGCTGGTGGGATGGGGACTGTTGTCGAGAGTGGCCATCTCTGTCATGATCAGGTGGAGGAGGGCGTAGTTGGGGTCGCCGTGGTGGTGTGGCGCCTCCAGCCAGCACACCTTCAACCCAGCCTTTGTCACACCCATGGCCAGAGCAGCGTTCTTGATGGCATTGCTGCATGCGCATTGATCCACGTCAAGGCCGAGAAGGGTGAGGCAGAGTGCCATGTCGCCCTGGGAGAGGGGAATGTTGCCCAGTGCAAGCTGAATCTGTCGGACCAGCGTGTTCAGGGTGCCATGGCAGACCATAACACGCGCCTGCAGGGTCATGAGGTCTGAGATGCCGTCGATGGGATGCTCGTTGGCCAGATTGTGCAAGTGGTTCAGCAGTGCCGTGTGCTCCTTCTGGTTGCTGTGGCTGCGCTCGTCACTGATTCTCGCTGTCCACCCTTTGCGCACAACACCATCTGGCAACTTGATCGTCTTGTCCACGCCTGCTTTTTTCTGTGCGCCGGTGTCTCCGTTCTTGGCCCTCCTTGCCCGTGTGCTCGACGTTCCTGTCTCTGTGCCACTGCCAGCCGTGACCCTGAGCCTGCGGTGTCCGCTGCCTTTCGTCTGTTGTGAAACAGCATGTTGACTGTTGTGGCTTCTGCGACGTCGTGTGCGGCTGCTGCTTGTGCGTCTCGGCTGCCACTCGTCCAAGTCCTCCTGCTCCATGTCGTCTGTGTCGTCGTCGCTGTCGTCTGGCGGCATGTACTCCTCATTCATGGCATCACCAGAGTCTGCAAAGCTGAAGGTACCCTGCGTTTCCAACTCGTCGTCCACGTGCTGCTGGGTTGCGTCCTTTGCCTCGCCGTCTTCTTCGTACGCCTCCATCCCTGAGCTGGTCATCCACTCTGAGTTGCTGGACATTGACCGTGGTTCACGGTGGCCAAAGTTCAGGAACATCAGGTCCTCCACGTCGCCGGTGTCTTGTGTGTGTGTGTCCTGGTCTGCGTCGTCGTCGTCGCTGTCTCCAGTCTGCCGTGTGGTCTGGTGGGAGGAGGACGACGACGTGGTGGTGGATGTGGTCCGTGTGATACCGACAAAGGCAGGGCTGACGCGTTTGGGGACGCGGTTGTGGTTTGTGGTGCGTTGAGCAGGCGGAGGGTGCAACGGAGGCTGAGCGAAGTGCACCTGGGCGGTTTGTCGCGGCTGAGGAGGCGGCGGAGGAGGGTAGGCGTAGTATGGGTGGCCCTGATGAGCATATGCGTGGTGCTGCTGGGGATGGGTGTTGACAGGGACCCAGATGATGGGTGGTTGTGGGTGCTGGTACGGGTTTTGTACGCCAGAGACGGGCAGCATGTTCGGAAACGGCTGGGCAGCCATGGGAGGGACCATGTACCCGTAGCTGTGGGGGAGACGCGGAGGGGCAGGGCGGAGTGGGACTGGTGAGCGGAAGGCGGCATGGACGCCGTCAGGGCAGAAGCAGGGGTGAAGGGAGGCTGGAACGAGCAAAGAGGGAAAAACGGAGGAGATTGGCAGACGGGAAAACTGGCAACGGGGAGGGCAGTGACAGGGGAGAGGGGATCGGAGAAGAGCAGAGAAGGCAGTGGAGGTGGTGATGGGGAAGTGGAGATGCAGGGGAGGAGTGGAAGGAAGCGACGGAGGCATGGAGGAGGCAAGGAAACGGGAGAAGCGGGCAGTCAGAAAACGGAGTGGAGGGCAGAACGCACGTTGGGTAGGTGTTGGGTGTGTGTTGTTGCTTCGGAGTGCTTGAGTAGTCGTTGTCCATGGTGGTGGCGGTGGTACTGGAGTGTATGTGGGATTGTGTTGGACAAGTGGTGGGTGTTGTGGGTGTTGGTGATATTTTGGTTGAAGGCGGATGGGCAGTGCTGACTCCGCGGCGCTGCAGGCCGACGGCAACTCACCAGCAACATCCCCACTCCCAGCCATTGCCCACCGCCCCATGTCATCAACCAACTCAGCCACCCCACCAACCGACACTAGCACAACTCACACGACATAGACCGGACACATCACATTCACTAATATTACACCTAGGATGAGAAGCTTACGGATGCGATTGCACGTTAGGATCTGTACACGTTTCTGAGCATGACTCAGGCCTCCCGACAAGACTTGCCTTTTTTGGCAAGACCAACACTTGTTCCAACTCGCCAGGCTGCTGAAACGACTTGACGCAAACTTCGCAAAACAAGCGCAACCAACAGGCTGCACGATGCCCACTCACCAGCCACATTTCCACTCCCACCCATTGCCCACCGCCCCATGTCATCACACAACTCAGCTACCCCGCCAGCGAACATAAGCACAACTCACTTGACATAGGCAGAACTCATCATATTTATACATACATTTAGGGTTAGGGTTAGGGTTAGGGTTAGGGTTAGGGTTAGGGTTAGGGTTAGGGTTAGGGTTAGGGTTAGGGTTAGGGTTAGGGTTAGGGTTAGGGTTAGGGTTAGGGTTAGGGTTAGGGTTAGGGTTAGGGTTAGGGTTTAGGGTTAGGTTAGG
>JAPMXV010000013.1:0-247155 GCA_026936335.1 Mantamonas sphyraenae
ACCCTAACCCTAACCCTAACCCTAACCCTAACCCTAACCCTAACCCTAACCCTAACCCTAACCCTAACCCTAACCCTAACCCTAACCCTAACCCTAACCCTAACCCTAACGCTAACCCTAACCCTAACCCTAACCCTAACCCACTCTAACCCTTGTCCTATTCATAATTACCGTGTGTATGATGAATTCTGGTCTATGTCGTGTGAGTTGTGCTTGTGTCTGCTGGCAGAGTGACTGAGTTGGGTGGTGACATGGGGCAGTGGGCAATGGGTGGGAGTGGAAATGTCGCTTGAGAGTGGCCGTCGTCTTGCAACGCCGCGCAGTCAGCACTGCCCATCCGCCTTCAACCAAAATATCACCAACACCCACAACACCTCCAACAGTCCAACACAATCCACATATACTCCAATACCACCACCACCATCATGGACAACGACTACTCAAGCACTCCGAAGCAACAACACACACCCAACATCTACCCAGCGTGCGTTCTGCCTTCCACTCCGTTTTTCTGACAACCCGCTCCCGCTTCCTTGCCTCCTCCATGCCTCCGTCGCTTCCCTGCACTCCTCCCCTGCATCTCCACTTCCCCAGCACCACCGCTGCTGCCTTCTCCGCTCTTCTCCGATCCCCTCTCCCCTGTCACTGCCCTCCCCGTTGCCAGTTTCCCCGTCTGCCTTTCTCCTCCGTTTTCCCTCTTTGCTGGTTCCAGCCTCCCTTCATCCCGCTTCTGCGGTGACGGGGTCCACACCGGCTTCCGCTCACCGTTCCCACTCCGCCCATCCCCTCCGTCTCCCCCACAGCTACGGGTTCATGGTCCCTCCCATGGCTGCCCAGCCGTTTCCGAACATGCTGCCCGTCTCTGGCGTACAAAACCCCTACCAGCACCCACAGCCACCAATCATCTGGGTTCCTGTCAACACCCACTCCCAGCAGCACCACGCATATGCTCATCAGGGTCATCCATACTACCCCTACCCTCCTCCCCCGCCTCCTCAGCCGCGACAAACCGCCCAGATGCACTTCGCTCAGACTCCGTCGCACCGTCCGCCTGCTCAACCCACCACAAACCACAACCGCGTCCCCAAACGCATCAGCCCTGCCTTTGTCGGTATCACACAGACCACATCCACCACCACATCGTCGTCGTCCTCCTACAAGGCCACACGGCAGGCTGGAGACAGCGACGACGACGAAGCAGACCAGGACACAGCCACACATGACCCCGGCGACGTGGAGGACCTGATGTTCCTGAACTTTGGCCACCGTGTACCACGGTCAACCTCCAGCAACTCAGATTGGATGACCAGCTCATGGATGGAGGCGTACGAGGAAGACGGCGAGGCAAACGACGCAATCCAGCACGTGGAAGACGAGATGGACACTCAGGGCTCACTCACCAATGCAAACACTGCTGATGCCATGGATGAGGAGTACATGCCGCAAGACGACAGTGACGACGACGCAGATGACATGGAGCAGGAGTACACGGACGAATGGCAGCCGAGACGCACAAGTCGAGGCCATAGACGACGTCGCAGAGGCAGCACCAGCCGACGCAATGATACACAAAAGCTGAAAGGCAGCGGACAGCGCAGGCTCAGGGTCACGGCTGGCAGTGGCACAGAGACAGGAACGTCGAGCACACGGGCAAGGAGGGGCAAGAACGGAGACAACGGCACAGGGAAGAAATCAGGCGTGAACAATACGAACAAGTTGCCAGATGGTGTTGTGCGCAAAGGGTGGACAGCTGGACACAGCGACGAGCGCAGCCGCAGCAACAAGAAGGAGCACACGGCTCTGCTGAACCACATGCACACCCTGGTCAACGAGCATCCCATCGACGACATCTCCGACCACATGACCCTGCAGGCGCGTGTTGTGGTCTGCCATGGCACCCTGAGCACGCTGGTCCGACAGATTCAGCTCGCTCTGGGCAACATTCCCCTCTCCCAGGGCGACGTGGCCCTCTGCCTCACCCTTCTCGGCCGTGACATGGATCAGAGCGCATGCAGTACTGCCATCCGTGACGCTGGTCTGGCCATGGGTGTGACAAAGACTGGGCTGAAGGTGTTTTGGCTGGAGGAGCCACACGACCACGGCAACCCCAACTACGCCCTCCTCCACCTGCTCATGACAGAAATGGACACTCTCGGCAACAGGCCCCACCCCACCAGCTGGAAGGAGCACAAGCAGACCCAGCTGTGGCTGCAGGAAGCACGACGCCCTGCTGACAACGACAGCGACCCACACTGGACACAATGCGACTACGACCAACACCTCACCCCAAATAAGGTGGAAACATGGCATCCGGAATCTGTGCGCAGCGGCTGGGACGGTTCCAATCACGACGAGCGTGGCAGCTGCACGGCGCGGGAGTTCCAGACGCTGCTGGCACACATGAAGGCACGCGCAGCCAAGCACCCTCGCCATCAGCACGCACACGAGCACCAGGCACTGCGTGAGCTGATCAACAACGGCAGCTTGATGTCCCTGGTGCGACACATCATCTTGGCGCTGGGCAACGTTGGCGTGCCGCCTGTCGACCTGGCCTTCTTTGTCCGCCTCCTCAGGCCACAACTCACCTACAAGAAGATGCAAAATGCCATCAGCCATACCCTCACCCGTGGCGTTACCTCCCTCTCCCTCAAGATCGCCTGGCTCGACAACCCCAAACCCAGCGACGCCACACTGCACACCCTCCTCCACACCCTCATCGACCGCATCACACCCCACATCAACACCCGGCCCACCACTTTCGCACTCGTCAACGCCCTCGAGATCCCAGAGCTTGTTCTCCCCGACCCCACAGAGGAGGAGAAGGCGGCGGTGGAGGATGGACTGCCAGATGGCGTTGTGCGCAGTGGCTGGACAAAGTGGCGCAAGAGCGAGCGCAGCCACAGCAACAAGAAGGAACACACGGCACTGCTGAACCACATGCACGCCCTGGCCAACGAGCATCGCATCGACGATATCCCTGACCTCGTGATCCTGCAGGCGCGTGTTCTGGTCTGCCATGGGACCCTGAACACGCTGGTCCGACAGATTCAGCTCGCTCTGGGCAACATTCCCCTCTCCCAGAGCGACATGGCCTTCTGCCTCACCCTTCTCGGCCGTGACATGGATCAGAGCGCATGCAGTACTGCCATCCGTGACGCTGGTCTGGCCACGGGTGTGACAAAGGCTGGGTTGAAGGTGTGCTGGCTGGAGGAGCCACACGACCACGGCGAGCCCAACTACGCCCTCCTCCACCTGCTCATGGCAGAGATGGACACACTTGGCGACAGGCCCCATCCCACCACCTGGAAGGAGCACGAGCAGACCCAGCTGTGGCTGCAGAAAGCACGACGCCCTGCTAACAACGACAGCGACCCACACTGGACACAATGCGACTACGACCACCACCTCGCCACCACCAACGTGGAAAAGTGGCATCCTGAGCCTGTACGCAGTGGCTGGAGCAGCCGTCTCAGCGATGAGCGTGGCAGCTGCACGGCGCGGGAGTTCCAGGCGCTGCTGGCACACATGAAGGCACGCGCAGCCAAGGACCCTCGCCATCAGCACACACACGAGCACCATGCACTGCGTGAGCTGATCAACAACGGCAGCCTGATGTCCCTGGTGCGACACATCATCCTGGCGCTGGGCAATGTTGGCGTGCCGCCCGTCGACCTGGCCTTCTTTGTCCGCCTCCTCAGGCCACAACTCACCTACCAACAGGTTTTAATCGCCATCAGCGCCACGCTCACCCGCGGCGTCACCTCCCTCTCCCTCAAGATCGCCTGGCTCGACAAACCCAAACCCAGCGACGCCACACTGCACACCCTCCTCCACACCCTCATCGACCGCATCACACCCCACATCACCACCCGGCCCACCACTGTCGCACTCGTCAACGCCTACCCCATCCCCTCCTTCACCCTCCCCAAGCGCAAAGACCTCTCCTCCTCTACCTCCTCCTCCTCCCCCTCTAAACGCCAGCGCATCGAATGAACCCCTTCATTCCCACACCCTCCCCTCTCACCCACCCTCATCCACCCCATCCGGCCCAGTGAAACGTGGATTCCCTCTGGTTTTCCTTGCGAATCTTCCACCACCTTCCAGCACACTCTCCGCGGACCTTTTACTCCTCACACCAAAATGCAAACGTGCACCCGCCCCCCACGCCAACACAACCCATTCCCATCATGTTCACACGCCACCTGCGTGCTTCATCACCGGCCACATCCCGGCTCACACCCGACGTAATTGAGATCATCAAAGCCACGGCTCCCGTCGTCGCTCCGGCCGCCTCGGAAATCACACGCACGTTCTACCCTCTCATGTTCCAAAACAACCCCGAGGTTGCGCAGTTTTTCAACGCGTCAAACCAGCGCAAAGGTCGGCAGCCGCAGGCGCTCGCCGACGCAGTCGTCGGCTACGCCTCCAACATCGAAAACCTCTCCGTCCTTGGCCCTGCAGTCTCTCGTATGGTTGAAAAGCACTGTGCACTCAACGTGCATGCCGAGCACTACGGCGTCGTGCACGAAAACCTCATGAAAGCCATCGGCCAGGTTCTCGGCGACGTCGTCACTCCCGAAATTGCCCACGCCTGGTCCGAGAGTGTCCTCGAGCTCGCCGATCTCCTCATTGCCGCCGAAAAGGCTCGCTACGATGAGGTGGCTGCCGCCCCTGGTGGATGGCGCGGCTCGAAAAACTTTGTCGTGTCTTCCGTCCAAGAGACCGCCGCCAACATCGTCAGCGTCCACTTCCGCCCTTCCGATGACTCTCCCCTGCCCACCTTTGCCAAGCCTGGCCAGTATGTCAGCGTGGCTGCCAACCCCACCACCGAAAAGTGGATGGCGCCCCGCCACTACACCATCACGGGCATGGACCCTGAGCGCGGCATCCGCATCACCGTCCGCAAGCATCAAGCACATCAAGACACCCCTGCCGGTGTCATGAGCTCATACATCCACTCCTTGAAGGAGGGCGACCTCGTTCCGCTCAACCCTCCATTCGGCGCCGCCGTCTACGATCCGACTCTCGGCACAAAGGATGTCTTTGTCTCTGCCGGCATTGGCATCACCCCCACGCTTTCCATGCTCCCCGCTGCCATCAGTGCCGGCCGCGACGTGGCAGTCATCCACGGCTGCGAATCTCCATCACATTTTCCCCACCGTGACGAGATCGAAAGCTCTGGAGTCCCTCTCACCGTTGCCTACCCCGAGTCTGGTGACGAACCTCTCTCTGCAGACGATGTTGTTGCGCACATCGCAGATGCCGACCAGCAGACGACTCAAATCTACCTCACGGGC
This sequence comes from Mantamonas sphyraenae, assembly GCA_026936335.1. NCBI lineage: Eukaryota > Mantamonadidae > Mantamonas > Mantamonas sphyraenae. Next base: position 5,298 of record JAPMXV010000013.1, read on the forward strand.
CCCGTCTCCTTTGTCACCTCGGTCCACCACGGCCTCGTCGACCTCAATATTCCCTCTGAAAACATCCACCACGAGACATTTGGTCCACACATCTCCCTGTAACCAACCCCAAATGAACAGAACGCCCTCGCCACCACTCCTCCAACCCAAATCCTCCTCCCTCCAATGCACTCCTCCACAACCTACACCCAACTCGCCACAGACACACATGCAGACCCACAGCACGACATCGTCTCTTCCGTCGACCTCTTCCGCGCCCGCCGCGATCACCTTCAACGCCGCCGCCGCCTCTCTGCCCTCAGTGCACAGGGAAACTGGCTCACCAAGCTCTATGTTCTCTTTGACGCAGGCTCCGCATGGATCATCGTCTTTCTAATCGGAGCCGCCACTGCCATCAACGCGGGCATCATCGACATTGGCGTCCGCTGGCTCTCCGACATCCGCACTGGCTACTGCGACGGCCGCTTCTACCTCTCCAAGGAAATTTGCTGCCGCAACGCAGACGTCGACTTTGTCGCACACTCCTGTGCACGTTGGATTCCCTGGGGCGCCGGCAACTACGCTGTCCAGTTTCTCATTTACGTCCTCCTCTCTGTCCTCTTTGCCATGCTTGCCGCCTTTCTAGTCCGTGTCTACGCCCCGTTTGCTGCCGGCAGCGGTCTCCCTGAATGCAAAGTCCTCACCGCCGGCTGGAACCTGCACGGGTAAGCACGTGATCCTCCTCCCCGCCCCTTTCCCTCCCCAAGCCCCTCAACCCCTCCCACCACCCCCCCTCCCAACCCTCACACCTCCCCACCACCCCTTTCACCCCACCACTCACCATCCCACCACCCCTCCCCTCCCGCAACTCCAGCTTTCTGGGCCTCTGGACCCTTCTCATCAAATCCATCGGCCTCATGCTCTCCGTCGGCAGCGGCCTCTCGTTAGGAAAAGAAGGACCCCTCGTCCACATTGCCGCTGCATTTGCCAACGTATTCACACGCATCCCCGCCTTCCACAAGTTCCTCAACCCGGACAAACGCCGCGAACTCCTCTCCGCTGCCGCCGCCGCTGGAGTCGCTGCCGCCTTTGGCGCCCCTGTCGGCGGCATTGCCTTTGTCATGGACGAAGTCGCCTCCTACTTTCCCAAAAAGACCATGTTCCGCGCATTCTTTGCCGCATGTGCCTCTGTCCTTGTCCAGCGCCTCGTTTCCTCCGGCTCGACAATCCTCTTCCAGGTCAACTACCACAGCCCTTGGCGCTGGTTCGAGCTCCCTGTCTTTCTCCTCCTCGGTGCCCTCGGTGGCGCCCTCGGCGCTCTCTTCATCAAGGCCAATGCCGCCTGGTGCTCTGTCCGCACCCGCACGCGCCTTGGAAGTCACCCTGTCCTCGACGTCCTTGCCGTCGCCACCGCCACCGCCATCCTCAACTTTGTCAACCCGTTCACACGCAACATGAGCACCTCTGAACTCATTGCCGCCCTCTTTCGCGAATGCGACCCTCGCATCAACGCCGAGCTCTGCAGTTCCTCCGACATGGCGAACATCGCCCTCCTCCTCCTCCTTGCCGCCTTTGCCCGTTTCGTCCTCACCATCGTCACCTTTGGCCTCCGTGTCCCTGCAGGCCTGTTTGTCCCGTCCCTTGCCATTGGTGCATGCATCGGCCGCGTCGTTGGCCTCCTCATGGACTTTCTCACCCTCAACAATCCCGACGCCCCGTACTTTGCCGAATGCGACAACACCTCCGCTTGCGTCACTCCGGGCATCTATGCCCTAATCGGCGCCGCTGCCATGCTCGGCGGCGTCACACGCATGACCATCTCTCTCGTCATCATCATTGTCGAGCTCACAGGCAACATCGACAACGTCGCTCCCGTCATGTTTGCCATCATGACCAGCAAGTGGGTTGCCGACTTTGTCGGCGGTCCAGAGGGCATCTACGACGTCCACATCCGCCTCAAGCGCTACAGCTATCTCGACAACAAGGAACTCGACGTCCTCGACGAGGCCTACGACTGCCACGCACGCGACCTCATGTCTGACCACAACCTCCAGGTCATCGAGAGCCACTCCAACACCGTCGCCTCCCTCCACAAGCTCCTCCGCGCCTGCTCTTTCAAGGGTGTTCCCGTCGTAAACTCCTTCACCGACATGGCCGTCGTCGGCTACGTCCGCGTCGACGAGCTCCGCACCTTTCTCCTCGACCACACCGCCGCCGGCAACTCCCGCGACACTCCAGTCACCTTTGACCACCATGAGCCCTCCAGCCCCTCCTCCTCATCCTCCTCATCCTCCAACCCAACCTCGCCTTCCCTCGACGCCAGCCACCTCCTCGACCGCCAGCCCATCTGCCTCGACCCCAGTCTCCCCGTCGAACGCCTCTACGACATGTTTGTCAAGCTCGGTCTCCAGTATGTCCTCATCACACGTGTCGGCAAGCTCAAGGGCATCGTCACAAAAAAGGATCTTCTCCGCTGGGTCGACACCTACTCCAAACACAAGCAAGAATCCTACCACAGCGACATTGGCTTCCTCTACTTTCTCTGGACCTCCATCCCATCTCTCACCGCCGCTTCCGAAGTCGACGATGACAACGACACGAAAACGCAATGAACAATCCACCCACCCGCGCGACACCACCCAAACACCCACCACCCTCCACCACCCATGTCCACCGCTCCTCTCTCCTGGGCCCACAAGAAGCTCAAGGGCACCGTCGACGTTGACCTCGACGCAACCACGGGTCTCGACCTCAAGAATCTCCTCCTTCCGTCTTTGCCCGACGACCTCACCCTCGACACCATCAAACTTCTCTGCGGCGGCCGGTGAGCGACCCCTGGCCCCTTCCCCTTCCCCACTCCACCCTCAATTCCCCTCCCACTCACGCACCATCCAACCCCCCAACCCCACACCCCCCCAACCCCGTTTCCGCCTTGAATTCCCTTTCCAGCATCCTCAAGGACTCCCCCACCCTCTCTGCACAAAAGGTCACCCCGACCAAAACCATCAAGGTCATGAAAACAGCCTCCAAGGCCTCCAAGGCCTCCACCAAGCAAGAGCAAGCCTCCCACGAGGCCCTTGCCCGCGTCTTTGAGGCAGCACAAGAACTCGCCAATCGCCACGACGACGGAGGCGAACTCGACCAGCGCCAATTCCTCGAGCTCCAAGACGCAAACACAGGCCGCACCATCACCCTCCCGGAAGACGACAACCGCGCCCTCGTCCTCGGCCTCACTCTTCAGGAAAAGGGCAAACGATACCTCGACGACAACCAACTCGACATAGCCCTCGAGTTCTTCACAAAGGCCGAGCAAGCCTTTCTCCAATGCGACCCCCAGTACTCCATGATGACCGACAACTACGGCTGCCTCTGCCTCGACATCTGCTGGCTCTACATGAAGCTTGGCGATCCGTCCTTCCTCGACCAGGCCCAGGCCAAGCTCGATCTCGTCGTAGACAACTTTTCCAATGTCCACGGCCCCAACCTCGAGCGTCTCGTAAATCTCCGCGGCGGTTTCTGCCCAGAGATGGCCCTCTATGTGCGCCTTCACCTCCTCCAGGGCGCACTCGCCTGGTTCCGCGGCGACGCCACATCTGCACGCATGTTCTTCAACCTCACCCAGCAGGAACTCGCCTCCCTCCAACTCGACGACGACAAGCTCCTCCAGCTGTACAACATGGGCTTCTCCGAAACAGAGGCCCGCCGCGCTCTCCGCGCGACCAGCAACAACGTCGACAACGCCGCCACCTTTGCCCTCCAGAAGCGCGAACAGGAAGCCCAGCACCGCCGCCAACAGCGCGAACGCATCCAGAAGCGTAAGCAACAACTCCGCCTCGGCAAAACCTCAAACGGTAGCCTGGTCGACCTCGACCTCCTCTACCAAATCAACTCCATGGGTTTCGACTACGACCTCGCCGCAGAGGCCCTCAAGCAGACCGACAACGACCTCGACGCAAGCATCAACCTCGTTGCCTCCCAGCCAGATGTCCTCCTTGCCGCCATGAACGATACCAGCCTCAGCAACAGCGACGACACCGCCGACGAAGAATCCACTCCCGAGCAGGACTACATCCAGCACATGACCGACGGAGTCAACGAAGGCCACCTGGCCACCCTCGCCGACATGGGTTTTGACCCAGAAGCCGCCCACCGGGCACTCCAGGCCACCCAGGGCGACCTCGATGCTGCCTCTGCGCTCCTTTCCGAAAAGCCAGACTTTGCCGCGGGCCTCTCCACCATGATGTCCTCCTTTGCCCAGCAGTACCCCACAGCCTCCGACGACCAGGCAGAGCCCCCGTCCACACCAAACATCGACATCGACGACATCATGGAAGGCCTCCAGGAAGCAAACACCCTTGCCGGCATGACCCCTGAGCAGCGTGCAGAGCAAGAACGTCGCCAGCAGCTCGACGACGTCATCGAAAACGAACTCCTCGACGATCTCGACGACGACGCCGACGCCTACCTTGATCTCGACCTTCAAGACGAAACAAAAATGCTGAACGACTTTCTCGACAAGCTTGCCGCTCACGAAGCCGAGGCCGAACAACAGCATTCGACATGACGCTCTTCCATTCAGCATTCAGCAATACATGTCCCCTTGCATCAATTCCAACACCGTCTCCGCATGCCGGAACCGCGCGGCCAGCATCAACGCACTCTGCCCGCGCGTGTTCAGGCACCATCGATCCACACCCGCTCGCAGCAGGATGCTCACGCTGTCCACTTGACCTCGGTGTGAACTGCTCAACAACGCAGTCGACCCGTGGTAGTTGCACGCCTCCAGATTGGCGCCAAACTCAATCAGTGCCTGCAGACACTCCCAGTGGCCCTTGGCCGCGCACCGGATCACAGGGGTGTTCTGCTGCGAGTCCACAGAGTTCACGTCCACCTGTCCGTCCTCCAGAAGGATGCGCACAACCTCGGTCGTGCCACTCTGAGCCGCAAACAGCAGCGCGTTGATCCCCACCACTGTGCACACCCCGGGATCCGCTCCATGCTCCAACAGCAGCCGCAGCGACTCTGGTTGGCCCTCGTGCGCAGCCATGATCACAGGCGTGACTCCTTGGTTGTTGGCAAAATTCACGTCCGCACCAAACTTGATCAGCACCGATTGCACACGTGGAAACTTTGTGCACACCAGCAGCGGCGACGCGCTGCTCGTCACCTCGTTCATGCGCAAGCCATGCTTGGCCACGTGATTTGTGTCAGCTCCTCGTTCCAGCAGACGCATCACGCTCCCTACCTCCCCGTGCCCGGCCGCTGAAAACAATGGCGTGTGCCCGTTGTTGTCCGTGTCCTCCACACTCAAGCCCCACTCCATCAACAGATCCAACACCTCCTCCTGCCCGTGCGCCGCAGCTGTAAACAGGTACGTGTCGCCGTTTGTGCCCCGATGGTCCACCGCTGCCCCGGCCTCCTTCAGCACGTGCATCACGTCCACGTGCCCCTGCGACACTGCGTAGCTCATCGGCGTGTATGCGTTGCCGTCTCGCACGTCCACCTCTTCCAGCCCGTCTTCCAGCAGCCGTTTCACCACTGCCAGATTCCCGTGGTTCGTCGCCTGATGGATTGCATGCACCCCGGTCGCCTTGGCCATACGCACGTCAATGCCCCAATCGATCAGCGACAGCGCCGTCTCTGTGTGTCCGCTCTTGCATGCCTTGTGCAGCGCGTTCGACTGGTTCCCGTTTGCGTGATTGATGTTTGCCCCTGCTCGCAGGCACAGCTCAATCACCTTCGTACACCCTTCCATCGCCGCCAGCAGAAGCGCCGTGTTGCCCGCATAATCCTCTGCGTTGACGTTTGCCCCTGCGTCCAACAGCAACTCCACAACCTCGTCCCGCCCATAGTACGCCGCCGCCTGGATCGCCGTGAATCCGTTGTTGTCCCGTGCCTCCAAGTCCGCATTTGCCTCCAGCAGCAGCCGCACAACCTCCACATGGCCCGACGCTGCCGCAAACCGCAGCGGCGACGATCCACTCGTCCGCACCGTATCCACGTGTGCTCCATGCGCCAACAGCACTCGCACGCACTCTGTGTGGCCCTTCCCTGCCGCCTTCAGCAACGCCGTCGCCCCGCTTCGGTTTACCTGCCGCACGTTCGCTCCGGCTTCCAGCAGGTACGCCACAACCTCGCTGAACCCTCCGTCCGCCGCCATGTGCAGTGCAGTCCAGCCTTTGTCGTCCGACTGGTTCAGGATCCGCCGCTCCACTTTGTCCGCTTTGCCCTGCTCCACAAACACTTTGCACATCTCCAGATGCCCGTGCTTGGCCGCCGTCATCAACGGCGTCCGTCCGCACGCTTCCTCATTGCTCCCGGAAGACGACGACGACGCCCCGTGCGCGTTCTCCGGCGACACGGGAATGTCGTACCGCGCCCCAAACTCCAGAAGCAGTCGCACAATGCCCACGTACCCGTGCCGCACCGCCGTGTGCAAGGCACTGATTCCATTCTCGTCCACCGAGTCGATCATTTCGGTCGTGTGCTCCAGCAGCATCCGCACAATGGCCCCGTTCCCCTGCCGACACGCAAACATCAGCGCTGTTGCGCTGTTGCCCTTTGTCAAATACATGTTCGCCCCTTTGCTCAGCAGGTACTCCACCACGCGTGTGTGATTCTGCGACGCAGCCTTCATCAGCGGCGTTGATCCCGACGACGTGCTCGCATCCACATTTGCCCCGGCCTCAACCAGGTACTTCACGCACGCCAGATGGTTGTTCACCGCAGCGCTTAGCAACGGCGTCCACTCGCACTCGTCTCTGTGGTTCACCTTGGCTCCGCGCTCCAGCAGCACCTTGAGCACCTCTGCGTTGCCCACCCGAGCCGCTTCGGCCAGCGGAGACACTCCGTTCGGCTTGCACATGTTCACCATCTCGGGCTTCCAGTCCAACAGCACCTCCACCGTACGCACATGCCCATTCTTGCATGCCTTGGTCAGTGCCGTCGACCCTGTCGTTGTCTGGCACGTCCCGCTGAAACCGGCCTCGAGCAGGAGCCGCACCACCTCGCTGTGCCCATTCTGTGCCGCAAACAACACCGCGTTGCTCCCGTGCCGCCCCAATTCCTGCGCCCCGTGGTCCAGCAGCAGTTGCACCATCATACGATGACCTGGATGTCCACACGCGAGCCCTCCCCACGTGTCAGTGCATCCATACGGAAAAGAGCAACTCTGGCCACAAACGCATCTCGAAGAAACGATTCAACGCCCGCCCATATCCACTCGCCCCCCGTGCTCCCAAGCTCCCCAACCGCCACCTTGCACACACAATCAAACATGCTTGACCTCCTCAAATCTCCATTCGTGCTCTTGCCCACCCTCCTGCCCCCTTACCTTGCATACTCGCCAGGTGAAGCGCTGTAAACTCTTTGGCGTCCCGCGCATTCACCAATTCGCCGTCTCCTTTGTCCCTCGCCTCCTCCAACAGTTTGTGTGCATCGCCCAGCCGATTGTGCTTGGCTGCATGAAACAACGTCACCATCCAACCAAAAAAAAAGGCCCGCGTTTGTTCCTTGTTTTGCGTCCGGAGGCGTCTCCTCCTCCCTCCCAGGCCATCCCATCGCTCCTCATCTCATCCCTCCACCTCATCTTTCTTGTACACAATGTACCAGTTCTGGTGGTCAAACTCCTCACGCACCACTGTGCACCCGCCCATCGTCTCCACCAGCTTGCTCAACTCTCCTTGCACAAACAAGTGGTAGAACCTTTGCAGCACATACGACCCAGCCTCCTCGTCAAATGTCGCGTGTTCGTCCAGCTCCCTACGGTCCACCGTTCCCAGATACTTGTTCGGCAGCCGCCACGGCACCATCTGATCCTGCCCTGTGTACCCGCGCAGCTCACTCATGCTTTCAAAGCTCCAGCAGTAGATCAGCCCCACGCCTCCAGGACGCATGATCCGTGTCATCTCCCGCACAGCCGCCAGACGCCTCTCTTCCGTGCTCAGATGGTGTAGCACCGCGATGCAGATTGCCGCGTCAAACACCCCGCTCCTGTACGGCAGCGCCAGACAGTCTGCCGTCAGCACCTCACATCCACGTGTGCGACAGATCTGTGCCAGTCCCACGCTCCGCTCCGCACCCACCATGTGCACCTCGTTGCCCTTGTGCACCAGATACTTCCCGTTCCCGCAGCCGACGTCGCACACAAACGCCCCCTCCTCCACCTCCTTGTCCAAGAACGACGCCACCAACGGCCATTCTTGGTGCCTTGTGTGCGAAAAGTGAGGCGCAATCAGGTTGTACACTGTGTTCACGTGTTCGTCTTCCAGCTCCTGCGCCTTCCCCTCCTCCACTTCCACCACGTTGTCCTGGTTCTTCTTGTTGCTTGTCGATGTCATCCTCTGCCCTCTCTTACCTGGTGCTGGTACAGTATGTACGTCTCCTACCCACCTAATTTCAGTGGACCACAAAGCGCAATCTCCATTCCATCGCTTCACACGTACTTCACGTGTCCGCAGACACGTCCCCACGCTTACTCGGCAGCTTCTTCCTCTCCAGCCTCCTCCTTCTGCGAAGGGTGGTTTCCCAGAAGGCTCTCGCTCTGCTTGATCTCCCTGAGCAGCGCGTCGTCCGCGTTCAAACTCAAAAACAGGTCTTCGTTCAAGCTGCCGTCATCGTTGACCATGTTCACACACATGCGGTCGATGCTCACCACAGAAAGCACCGTTTGGATGTACGCATCGATCAGGTCGTCGATGCCAATGCCCAGCTTGTTAAAGTCCTTGCGGTCCATCAGCAACAGGCGGTTCGTGTCTGTCGCCCACTTTCCGTTTTCGTCCTTGTACGACAGGTTGGTGCCAAGCATGTCCCACGACGAGTAACCCGGATTGTCCTCCAGGTCCTTGATCAGCGGCTTGGCCGCACGTCGCGCGTACACCGCAATCGGCCGGAAGCCCTCCTGGGTGCTCGCCACCATCATGCGCAGGTCTGCCACGTAGCTCAGGTTCTTCTTGTTCGGGATCGTACCCACGTGGAAGAACTTGCCCTTGGTCTGCTCGCTGCTCCAGCTGTGGTTGCCCACCAGGCTCTGCACAATGTACTTGTCGTAGTCAAAGTTCGTGCCCATAAACTCCTCCAGGTCCGCCTCGCTGGTGATCGTAAACACTCCCTGGCCTGCGTTCGAGTACGGCACCTTCACCACCGCGTGCCCGCCCATGCGTGCCACGTACAGCGGGATCTCGTTTTTGCGCACCTCGCGGATCGTCTCCGGCATGCGGATGGCCAGACCTGTTCCCTGCAGCTCACCGTTCAAAAAGTCGGCGCTCTTGTCCGACATCATCTTGTTGCGGCCGCCCGCAAGGCACGTCAGCAGCGGGTTCATCACAATCGTCTTGGTCTGGATCGGGATGCGGTTCCACGGCTTCTGCGTCACATAGCGGAAGCACAGGCGAATGCTGTGCCACTCTCCATCCTTGTCACGCACCTCCAGCACGCGGTCCTTCGTCCAGCGCACAGGCGGGTTCTTGTCCGTTTCGTAAAACTCGGCCAGGTACACCTTTTCGTCCGTCATGGTCGCGATTGTTGCCGCGTATCCGCTGGCCTCCATCGGGTTCTTGTCGTAGATGACTGCCAGTCCACCCAGCGACAGGTCGCTCTTGTCCAGCTGTGCCTTGTACGCGCTCTCCATCAGCGAGCCGTACCCTCCCTCCTCGTTTGTCTCCAGCAGCAGCGGCATCGACTTTTGGCCCGACGGGCACGAGTTGGTTTCGATCAGCACCGTGTTGCGCGTGCCCTTCGAGTCCGTCACGTTGAACAGGTCCGAGCCTGCCCAGTTGAAAAACTTGCAGTGCGTATCCAGCAGCGTGCGCAGCGTGTCCACGTCCACCTGCGGGTTCAGGTGGCTGAACCGGTTGATGATGCGCTCGTTGCCCAGGTTGAAGAACGACGACACCATTGGGTGCACCTGTGCGTTCAGAGTGCGTGCGTAAAAGTGGTTCTCAGCCTCAAACGAGTCCGGTTCCACCACCGCCGCAAACCGTGTCTTTGTCGTGCCAGACGACGACGACGACGATGCGCCTGCGCCTGTATCCGTAGAGGGGGTCTTGTCCGTAGTGCTCATGTTGTTGTTCCTGCGTTGCTCTCTGTTGCGCAAGTTGTTGTGCACAGATGGGCGCACGTCCCGCACCCCCTTTTTGTACCCGGCCGGAAACGTAGACGTCTCCTTTCGAACTTCACGTCCTTGGCCCCCCATTTCTTCCACAGATCGCCCATCCTCACGCATACGCCACATTGCACGCATGCCAACCACCCCCACGCATACTTGCTGTGCACAAACCCAACCCCATGTGGCCGTGTAGATGCGCGTGCCCTCCGTGAACCGTGCGGCCGCCGGAAACCAAAAGGCGGACCGACGCGTTGAAAAGCAAAGGCGCCCAGCCTTCGCGCCCGTCGCCACCCCCAATTCCCGAAAACGTCCCCATGTCGTCCACAGACACTGAACAGACGCTCGTCAAGGTCGGCTCCATTGCCTCCGCCGACCTCCTTAAGGATGTAGATATCTCTGAGCACGATCATCTCGTGCACGCAAACGTGCCCGACCACGACGAGGCGGTCGTTGCCGAAGTCACGGTCGCTGTCCCGCTCTACGAACACCCGGAAGAGACCTCCGTCACTGCCACCTCGGCCGTCGAATTCGCCGAGGAGACATATCGCATGGTCAAGAAACTCAACATCGACGACCTCGAGCGCGGTGCCGTCCACAGGCTCTACGTCAAGCTCGTCGAGGACTCCATCTCCCGTCCAATCTCCGTTCCCGTTCTCGTCGCACGCGGTGCATCCGACGGGCCCGTGTTCGGCCTCACAGCAGCCCTCCACGGCAACGAAGTCGCTGGTATCCCCGTCATCCTCAACGTTATCAACTCCCTCGACATGTCCCTCCTCAAGGGCACCGTCGTCGCAGTCCTCATTGCAAACGTTCCGGGCTACCTCCAGAACAAGCGCGAGTACGACGGCCAGGACCTCAACCGCATCATGCCCGGCAAGCCAAAGGGCTCTGCCACACAGCTCTGGTGCCACAACCTCCTCACAAAAATCATCAGCAAAATGGACTACCTCCTCGATCTCCACACCGCCTCTCTCGGACGCGTCAACTCCCTCTACGTCCGTGCCGACATGCGCAACGACCTCATCAAGGAAATGGCTTTGTTGCTAAGCCCGCAAATCATCGTGCACAACTCTGGCATCGACGGCTCCCTGCGCAGCGCCTGCGCAAACATGGGCATCCCCTGTGTCGTCGTCGAGATCGGCAACCCGTCCCAGCTCAACCAGGAGTACATCCAGCACACCAGCGCTGGTATTGTGCGCATTATGCAACGCCTCAACATGGTCTCTGAGGAGGATGACGCCCTCAGTGACCTCGAGGACGACGAAGGCCAGCCGTACGTCCCTGTCGTCTGCACTTCTTCCTTCTGGATGTTCACCACCCGTGGCGGCATCCTCGAAGTCTACCCGTCTCTTGGTGAGTGGGTCACCAAAGGCCACGTGATTGCACGTGTGTTTTCCATCTTTGGCGAGGTCATGCACGAGTACGAGGCCCCCAAAGACGGCATTGTTGTCGGCAAGAGCATCAACCCGTCCTGTGAGCAGGGTGGTCGCATCCTCCATCTCGGCATCATCGAGGGCTCTGGCAGCGACTTTGCAGACAAAACCGACGACGGCCACCAGTAGCAGCGCTCTGCTCTCCCACACCCACACACTCTCTCTCCCTCTATCCCTCCCGTACCTCCGAATGTACACACCACAACACAGTACTCACTCCTTTCCTTCCAACTGCCTGCATTTTCATCATTGCTGCATACAACACGCACTCACCCAGACGCACTCGACGTCGCCGAGCCCGCAGACCTACTGCTGGACGACAGATCCACAGTGCCCGTCGTCTGCAACTGCTTCTTTGATGACTGATCCGTGTCCAGCGCCGCTTCATACCGTGCCACAAGCTGCCGCCACTGCTTGCTCTCTTGCTCCCGCTGGCTCCGCTCTGCAGCCAGCTGTTTCTTCAGATGCAGGTTCTCCTCAATTGCGTTCCACACAAGCTGGTCCTTCAGATGCAGCAGACGCACAAGCTCGTCGTGCGAACGGATAATCTCGATGCGCTCCCTGTTCTCCTGCTCAAAGTCGTCCGCCACCACATCCACCACCGCCTTGAACGGCTTTTCGATGATCCGTGCACACGAAGCCTGGATCTCTTCGTACCTCGCCAAGAACGACGCCATCGACGGCGTCTCCTCCTCCTGCAGTTGCGCTTCAAACTCGTCAATTTGCTTCACATCTGCCTTCAGCTCCTCCAGGTCCCGGTGCAGCACGCTCAGCTTTGCATTCTCTGTAAACGCCAGACGTGCAATCATAGCCTCCATGTCCGCTCGTGTTTCTGTGTGCCCGTGATTGTGTCAGCGGTTTTTCGTGTCAACGGTGAGCCCGCGCAATCCGCAAAAAAATCCGTCAACTCCCATCCTCCTCCTCCCGCAACTCACCCGACTCGATCCACTTGCGATACATCTTGACTTCCTGCATGCGCCGCTCCACCATGGCAATTTGCCGCAGCAGCCGGTCCTTCTTGGCCAGCACCGCTCCGCTGACGGCCCCTTGCAGCAACGCCGACGAATGACCACTTGCCCTTTTGCTGCCGCTGCTTGTTGTCTCCTTTGCCACGGGCTTCAACTCTCCGTTTGCATCCACCACAAACATCTGGCCCTCTTCCGCCACATCTGTGCCCACTGTGCTTGTGCTCCCGCGCCGCTTGTGCCGCTTTGACGAGCTTCGCCGCTTCTTGCTCCCGCTTTTGTCCGTTGATGACCCGTGGCGCGACGACTTGCTCCCCCCACGCACCTCCATCTCGTCCTCTGTCGTCTCCACTTCCTCGTCGTCCGTCGCCTCGTCCGATGAGTGGTGCGATGGCCGTTGCGTGACCACTCGTACGTTTGAACTCGATGCCGACGCCACACGCTTCTTGCGGCTGCCCGATTTCGACGACGACGACGACGATTTGCTGGAACTCTTTTTCACCCGCGACCGTCCAGACGAGCTGTGCTCGCCCTCGCGCACTCGCGACGAAGATTTGCTTCCTACCACTTCTGCCTCACTGCTCATCCTCCCTTTGCTCTCTTCTTTCTGTCCTCTCTGCGCTCCGTGTTGTTTCCACCTCCTTTGGATGGTTGCCGCTGCCTGGTTTCGCTTCCTTTCTTCTCGTTTACGCCGCCGAGTCGCCTGCTCTTTCAGTTGGGTGGATCGCGTGCGTGCCAAGTGTCCTCTGTACGAGTGTTGGATTCTTCGCGCCGCTGTGTCCGCGTCCATGCAGTGGTTGGTTCCGACCCCGCCCGCCTTACCAATCCATCTCCACCCTCCCTCCCGCCTCTCACAGCCTCTCTCCGTATCCTCTCCTTACCAAACCCCTCTCCCTCCTCTTCCACAAACGCCACCATGGACGTCCGCCAGGCACTTCTCCTCGCTGCCGAAACAGGCGACTCACAGTCTCTCACATCCCTCTTGCAACGAGGTGATGCAGACCCAAACACCTCCGACGACTATGATATCACCCTTCTCATGCTGGCTGTTGAAAATGGCCACACTCAAGCAGCCAGCGTTTTGCTCGAATTCGGCGCAAACGTCGACGCTGCCACAGACAACGGCTGGGCTCCTCTCATCATCGCTGCCTCCCGAGGAGACGATACTACTCTCAAACTCCTTCTTGACCACGGAGCACACGCAGACGCCGCCACAGACGCAGGCAAGACCACACTCACCTGGGCCGCGGAAGCCGGCCACACCCACGTCGTCAACATCCTTCTAGACAACGCCTGCGCCGATCCAAACGCCCAATCCTCTCTCGGTGACACGCCCCTATCATCTGCAGCCTGCAACGGCCACGCAGACACTGTCCAGACCCTCCTTGAACATGGCGCCCTTCCAAACGGCGCCCCGGGCGCCACAAGCACCCCCCTACACCATGCAGCCACCATGGGGTATGCACGCATTGCGTCTCTCCTCATCCAGCATGGTGCAGACGTCGAAGCCTTCGACAGTTCCAACAGGACGCCCTTGATTCACGCTGCTCGACATTCACACCCAGAACTCATCGCCATCCTCATCGACCAGGGTCATGCCAACGTCGCTGTCGCAGTAGGCTCCTCTCAAGGCACAGCCCTTACTGTCGCCGCAGAAGAGGGCGACCAGGCCACCGTCGAGGCCCTCTTGCAACGCGGCGCAGATCCAAACATCGCCGCCAAGGAGGGATGGACACCCCTCCTTATTGCCGCAGACTATGGACACGCGCAGGTCGTTTACTCTCTCATCGACGCTGGCGCCGACTGCAATGCCGTGCTGCCCCACGGAGGCGACACCCCTCTCCTCCTCGCCGCCACAAACAACCACATTGACGCTGCCGTCGCCCTCCTCGACCATGGAAATGCCGACGTAAACGTGTGCGACTCTGATGACACCACTCCCCTCGGCAGGGCCACCATCAACCAGCATGCGCAGATGGTCGAGATCCTCCTCCAGCACGGCGCACGCATGGAGAACGCCTGTGCAGACCAATCTGCTCTCCTGATCGCCTCGGCCTTTGGTCTCCACCAGATTGTCCTTCTTCTCCTTCGCTCCGGTGCCGATGTCTCCTCCACAAACACCCGAGACGAGACAGCACTCCTCCTCGCCGCTCGCACTTCCTCTGAAGACACCGTCAAGGCCCTCCTGCACGCCAACGCAGACATCGACCACTGCACTGGCTATGGCGAGACCGCTCTCGTTTCAGCAATCGATTTCGGAGTACGCAACGTTGCACGCTTGCTTCTGGACAAGGGCGCCAATCCAAACATCGCTCTCGATGATGGCAACACGGCTCTCCACATGGCCACCGATCGTGGCTACGCAGACCTTGTCACTGCTTTGCTGGACGCTGGAGCAGACATCCACGCCCAATTCAACTCTGCAACACCCTTGGTCATCGCCGCATCACGAGGCTACGCTCACATCGGCCACGCCCTTCTCCTTCACGGCGCCGATGCCAACGCATGCGACGCAAACGGAAACACTGTGGCCAAACTCGCCAAGAGCAAAATGGACTTTCGCGAGCTTTTCTCTTCTTGGTGCATCTCTCACGCCACAATCACATGCATCCTGCCCCGTCCCGCACTCTCCACCTCGTACATCAAGCCCACTGCCCTCTCAAATCCGTCCACCCACGCCCGCGTATCAAACACCCCTCCAGGCGCCACCCGTGCCTTCCGAACGCGCTCTCGCAACACCGCATACGCCTCGCGGTTCTGTGCAAGCCGCACCGCGCTCTCCTCATACGCACGCATGTCCTTCGCCACAAGGTCGTCCAGCCCCAGGCTGCTCAGCACAGACCCGGCCACTCGTGTCGCCATCCTGTCACCCCACACCGTCAGCAGCGGCACTCCTGCCCACAGCACATCCGTTGCTGTCCCATGTGCGTTGTACAAAGGCGTGTCCAGAAACAGGTGTGCGTATGCCTTCACCTGCAGGTGGATCTTTGCCGGCATCGGATCTGTAAACAGCAGACGCGACGCGTCCAACCCCTGTCGTGAGGCCTCTCGCTTCAGATGCGCCTCTGCTGCGTCTCCGCTCATCCGTTGCAACCACAGAATGGAGTTGGGCACCCGCTTCAGGATCGACACCCACACCGCAAACGTCTTCGGGTCAATCTTGTACAGCTGGTTGAAAGAGCAGTACACAAATGTGCCCGACTCCACACTCGGCAGGCCATACACCTCAGGTGCCTCTCTTTCAGCAAGCGACGCATCAAACTGCTCCAGTGGCCGTGCCTGCGCATCGTCGTTTGCGAAAAAGCACCCGGGCATATATGCCACATGCTCGCTCACCTGCTTCGTATGCTCAGGGGGGACCACATGCCGGTCCGTGATCATGTACCCTACGTACTGCGCGCCCAGCGAGCCCATAAACCCTTGGAACCCCGCTTGGATCGGCGCCGGCTCGAGCGCAAAGATCTCGTTTCTCTCGCCTTCCGTGTACCCGGCCGTGTTCACCAGCACCTGCACCTTGTCTGCGTGTATCACTGCAGCCGCTTGGCCGTGACCCATCGCAGACAGATCTCGAAACACGTCGCACGCATCCTCAGCCCCGCGTCGCCACACGCTCCCGTCACCTGCGTTCAGCGCGTAGCAGTGCACCTTGACGCGTGACCGGTCGTGCCATTTGTACGCACTCTGCATTGCCTTTGTAACAGGATGGTCCTTAAAGTCCGCCGAAATGTAGCCCATGTTTACACGCTTGGTTGTTCCCAGACACGACTTGCTCTCCAGCTTCTTCAGGCCGAGTTCCCGCACACGCAGCGACGCACGCTCTGCATGCGCCTTGGCAATGTCCAACAGCCGCCCAGGCGACAGTGGGTACGCCAGCGCCATGAACGGATGCACACACTCGTGTTGGTTCGCTGCCAGCGGTCCTGCAAGTTCCTTGGCCAAAATCTCGTCCAGCTCCGCAAACACCTCCTCCCGCTTGCTCCAATCGCCCGCAAATGTTTTCGTGTACACCAGATTGCACAGGGCATAGTCTGCACTCGGGTCCAATGTACGTGCCTTGGTGTACAGTGCCACCGCCTCATCGATCCGCTTTTCTTCCTTGGCCATGTCCGCAAGGTGCGAGTAGATGATGCCCACCTGGCTGTCCAGCGATTGTGCTTTTGCAAACATCTTGCGTGCCGTCTCGTAGTCCCCATCGCTCTTGTACGCTCGCCCCAGATTGATCCACCCCGTGACAAAACTCGGATCCGCCTCCACAGACCGCTCGTACAGCTTCTTGGCCATCTTTTGCTGTTCGGGGTCTCCATACGACCCATGCGCATTTGCTTTGCTGTTCAAAAGGCCCACATGGTTCGGGTTTAGCTTTAGGCCTCGTTCAAAAAGCTCCAAAGCCGCCTGCAGCTGGCCACGTTGCGACAGCAAATTGCCCAATGCATGCAGTCCCTCCACAAACGTCGGTTTGATCCGTATGGATTCGCGCAACAGTCCCTCCGCCTTGTCTGTGTTTCCCTCGTCCGATTCCAGCGTCGCCAGGTTGAACAGCGCCTCTGCAGACCCAGGTGCCACCTTGACAGCTCGCTCCAACAGAGGCCGTGCACGTTTGCGCCCGCGTGCGCTCCCATCCACTTCTGTGTACGTCGTCCCTGCGTTGACAAGCAGCGCCACATCGTCTGGGTTGTGCTTCAGAGCCGCTTCAAACACCTTTAGGCTCTCGTGTGGACGTCCTTGCCGCTTCAGGATCAGTCCAATGTTGTTACTGCACTGTGCATGGTCGGGTTTCACCTTGACACACAACCGGAAGCGCTCCAGAGCGTCCACCGCCTGGCCCAGCTGCTGCATCACCACTCCCAGTCGAAAGTTTACGTCTGGCGACTGTGGCATGATCCGCGACATCTGCATGTACAGTTGCAGTGCGTCTTTCCACAGTCCCATCCCCTCCTTTGCCATGGCCAGATTGAAATGTGCCAGAGGCTGCGTCCCGTCCAGCACCAGCGCCGCCTCAAAGCAAGCCGCCGCCTCACGCGGATCGCCCCGGTTGCCGTGAAACACCCCTCGGTTCATCAGCGACGTGTATGACGGCTCCGGCGTCGGGTCGTCGCACTCCCCTCGTCGAGCCTGCGTCTCCATCGGCTTCACCTCAAAGCGCAGCGGCTCGGGAGTCGCTTGCTTCGGCTCCGCTCGCTTTCGCACCGGTTTGCCTCGCGTACTCGGTTTGGCCTCACTCACAGCACAGTGCAAAAGCACACATACCAGCATCACAAGCGCCACCTCGGCTCGTCTGCCCGCCTTCATCACACAACATGCAGTGGCACACGCCGCGCACCCCGGCCCATCCTCACATGAGCACCAAGGGCAACAAGGGCAAAGCCAAGGGCAAGGGCAAAAAGGAACGATTCGACGACTCTCTGGATGAAGCCACCAAGTATGAACTGGAGGTGCAGTGGTGCATCGACCAGCTCGAACTCGGCCTCCAGCGCCCGCATGACAAGGACCAAGAAAAGCAATCCAAGAGCGTCATCAAGAAGCTCAACAACCCCAAACTGTTCAAACCCAAGAAGCGCCAGCTCATGCACGTCGTCTTTGGCGACTACAAGGGCATGATGCGAAGTGAGGACGCCTACAGGCAAATGCTTGTCGCCCAAGGCAAGCTCGCTCCCTCCGACGACGCAGAAGACGAATCGAGCTCCACTGCAGACACGACAGACGATGACAAACAAACCACACAGTCCTCCAATGATGCCAGCGAGTCGGTTTCCGACTCACAAGACGACACGCAAGAGGCGTCCTCCAGCAACGAATGAACTGAACTCCTCAGAACACCAAAACTCTCCTCCATTGCCCCATCACTCGTCCTTGTTCTTCCACCACAACGCGATAAATGCTACAATGCGCACAGCCACGCCCATCAGCGCCAGGGCAAGCAAACACTCGTGGATCGCCGGCAATTCGTTCTCGTCGCCCAGAACATACCCGACATGACGCAGGATCGGATCCACTGGCACAGCTTCTGGGAACCGAATCAGCTCAATTCGGATAAGGGCTTCCATCATCCAGCGTGCAAACGAGGCGTATGTGGCCATTTCCGCCACTGGTCCCATGTCCACCAGTTCCCTCAGCGTCGGCGAACTGCCCGCAAACATCGTCGCGATCAGCGCAACCACCACCCCGCTCAGCTGCGCCTGAGTGGGCTTCAGAAGAATGCTCACCAGCTGTCCCATACCACTGGCACACCAGAATCCAGCCAGAAGGACCAGGTAAAAGTCGCCAAGCGAACTGCGAGGGCTCACCAAAGGATACTGCACGCTCAAAAACACCAGCGGCGCAAATACCATCTGCGGCATTGCTGCAGAGATTTTGGCCATAAAGTAAGCGCTGACGCTCAACCCTGCCCTTGCGTCCCTGCGCAGCGTCACCTTTTCGTTGCCAAAGTGCTTCAGACTCGCCTGCATCGCACACATCCCCACCGCCATCGACGTCAAACTGGCACGCGCAATCAGCGTCGTCACGTCGCCATTGAAATAGATGGAGCCCAGCACGGCCCCGGCAATCCACATCAGCGCATTGTCCAGCAGCACGCTGCGCACATCACGCGCTTGTTGCACCAACGAGCGCCACGTGCACAACGCGTACTGCACATGCCACGGTGCAATCTGGCGCCCGCTTTTGTCTTCTGACTTTGACACCACCATCGATGGCAACGACGAAAGTGACGACGACAGCGTCGACGTAAACGACGACTCGCGCTCCCTGCCCTCGCTCCTTTCGCTCTCCTCCATTTCCAGCGAGCTCGTCGAGCGGTATCGTGTGTCCCTTTCCCTCCATTCGCTCACGAGGTCCACATCGCCGCTGTCTGTGATCACGTCCAGGAAAAAGTCGGCAGGGTTCTCGTGCAGCGGCAGCTGAAAGCCCAGCTCCTGAAAGTACGGCAGTGCACTGTTTGTTGGCCCAAGGTATACGGGTTTGCCTCCTTTGGCCAGCAGCAGCACATCGTCCAGCATCTGAAAGATGCTGAACCGTGGCTGGTGGATCACACAAACGATCGTCAGACCCTTGGACGCCATTGCCCGCAGCGCTTCCATCACAGCCATGCTCGACGTCGCATCCAGTCCACTGGTGGGTTCGTCCAGAAACAACACCGTCGGGTCACTCACCAGCTCCATGCCGATGTTGCATCGTTTGCGCTGCCCACCCGAAATCCCTCGCACATCTTCGTCGCCGATCCGCGAGTGCCGCACCCCGTACAAGTCCAGCAGCTCGATCACATTGCGCACAAGCATCCGTTTGTCCGCATAGCTCTTCTTCTTGCTCAGACGTACAAACGCGTTGAAGCGCAGCAGCTCCTTGACGGTTTGGTCTCGCAGCATGATGTCCTCCTGCGGCACAAATCCAAACAGCCGCGAGTAGTTGCGCATACTATCCTCTTCCCCGTTGATGTGGATGCTCCCACTTGTCGGTTGCACCTTGCCACTCAGCAGCGACATGAACGTCGATTTGCCCGCTCCGGACGGACCCATGATGGCCGTCAACCGCCCATGCCGAATGCTCCCGGAGACACGATCCATGATCTTGCGTCCGCTCGGCAAACGCAGCGTCAGGTTTTGGAACGTGAAATCAATTGTGAAATCCTTCTCTTTGATGCCTTGGATGCCGGTCTGGCCCTTGAACGTGCGGATCTCCTCGTCCATCAGCAGCGGCTGCTCCAAGTCCGCCCCCGTGGCGCTGGACGTAGATTCAGACCTCTTTTGAGCCAATTTGCTCATGCGAATCAGGTCGCGGCGCACACGGTCACGCTGAGCACGTCGCTCCTCGCGAAGCTTGCGCACCAGCCGACGTATTCCGTAGCCGCCCACCAACACAATGAGGAGCAGCAAATGGCCGCTGTAGGCGCCCGCTTGGCTCTTTGTCCCTGGTGGGCAAAGGCTCAGGAACCCACAGGTACGTGGCTTCAGCGAGCCCTCTCGGCAAAAAAACCCGCGCGGACAGATCTCCTTGGCCGCAGGCGAGCGGCAAAAGTAGCCTGCAGGACACTGCTGCGGGATTTGGGTGCCTGCGGGGCAATATGTGCGCGACGGGCACTCCTGCTTGCCTGTGGGGAGGGCGCAAAAGTGGCCAGCTGGACACGGATCTGCGCGCACAGACCCAGTCGGGCAGAAGGACGTCTGGTCGTTGATCTTCTTGCGCGCACGGTCGAACATGGTGGGACACACCGTGGGTTCCATCACGTCGGGTGTGGGGC
This sequence comes from Mantamonas sphyraenae, assembly GCA_026936335.1. NCBI lineage: Eukaryota > Mantamonadidae > Mantamonas > Mantamonas sphyraenae. Next base: position 26,013 of record JAPMXV010000013.1, read on the forward strand.
AGTATGCGCCCGCAGGACAGCGCATGTCCACGTTGGTCGTGATGACACTCAATGTCGTGCGGTTGAATCCGGTGATGGTCGTGTTGGAACGCGCCAGCGGACAAAAGTCACCGGCAGAGCAGTTGAAGAGGACGTCGCGTTGGCCACTCACGGAGTACAGGCCCTGGGGCACAGGGAACGGAAGCAGATCCGGCAACGCGCAGATCAAGCCACTCGGGCAAGGCACAGGTGCCACAAGCCCCTTTGACATGCATGTCGTTGCTTTGCTGTCATCAATGGGACAGCGCAGGGGAAATGCCAGACCTTCAATGGGACACATGTACCCCTCGGGGCACTCCAGCAGGATGCCCCCGGGAGAAAAGAAGCCAGGCGGAGTCTTGCGCTTGGCCAGCGGGTACGGAGCATACTCACCAAAGCCCAACCGGTAGGTGTTGGGCAGGGTCATGGCCGGACAATGCACAGACGTGTGGCACGACGAGCGGTAGTCGACAAAGTCGAGCAACTGCAACGGCTTGTCTCGCCCTGCACCCAGTGCACAGGCACTCTTGAACGGAAGCAAAGCAGGGTGCGCACCAGGATCCTCGCGCAGGAGCTTACAGATTGTGACAAAGCGGCGATGCGCACGCACATGAATGGCCGGCTTTCGCCGCACCGAAAACAGGTGCTGCGAGTTGGACGACATCGTCATGATGCTCAGTTGGTCCACACTCGTTGTGCTTTGCAGCGGATCCACCACAATCAACCCGCCACCCATGAGGTCACACTGCTCCTGCAGGGCAAACATCTTTTGCTCCAGACCGTAGTTCAGTGCCAGCACGTAGTACAGAGCGTGTGATCGTGGGTTTGTGGCCGGCGACGGGTTCTCACCGTTCGCCAACACCATGGCTAGAGAAGGCTCCTTGAATCCAACGTCGATTTCGTGCGGGTAGCCATCGCTCAGCGGCTGTTCCGCCTGCACAACCGACAATGGCGCGTTGAGGCATGGTCCTCCCGCCACAGCGCGATACTGCGTTGCCGAGGCACAGGGAGCCCAGGTGGCTTGACGACACACGGGATTGTCCACTTGCTTGCCGCACGGAGACTGGAGAATGTCCATCCGAGACAACTCGGGCACTCCCTGCACCACAACCGACGACGTTTGCCGTGTTGGATGCACCAGCACCAGCACCAGCCAGCCCATCTGCGACGGGTAAGCAAAATCTGCGGAGAAGCAGGCTGTGATCAGTCGCACGCTGCTGATCGCAAGCTCTGGCTGTCCCGTGGTGTACAAAGTACTCAGCGCCGTGCGCTCCAGCGTGTACGTGGCATCTCCAGATACCACAGAGAGGTCAAACGCAGACACGGTAGCATCGTCGTGGACCAACAGAAGCGAACGCCACTTGCTGGCCCAGCTGCAGCGTGAATCCGGGCGCAGCACAAAGTCCACGGGATTCAACGCCGTCGCGTGGTGTTCCACTTGCACATACAGGCGCTTGTTGTCTGCAAACGGCACACCACCCGGAGCGAGGAAGCGCAACACTGTCGGCGTGTCTTCAATGTTGTCGCAGCTCCAGACCCTTCGCATTTCAAAGCGAAATTGCACCTGCCCATTGCCCAGGTACTCTTTGATGAGCAGGCCCCACGTCGTGTTGCGTCCATTGGGCATGTCCAGGTACAACACGCTCTGCACAAACTCCTCCTGTTTCACATGGTCGTTGCTGGGCGGTTTCGCACGCACTTGAGTTTGCGATCATTTCACGTTCCCGTGTGAGAGGGCCGCACGTTTTCTCCTGTGACGGGTCACATCACGCTCCACTTACATGTTTTGCACACGCGCAGCGATTCGATGTCATCAATGACGCTCAAACGCACGATCATGATCTCCCTGGAGATGAGGTACGCTGGGGAACCTCGCAGGGACTGAAGAGCAGGCGGAGTGACAGAGTTGTTGCTCTCAACTGTGAAGCGCCTGTTGTTGTACGTCGAAAGACGCACGCGATGGATGCCACTGTTGTCGTAGTCATACTGTGGTGGAATGGGCTCTGTGTGTAGCGGGTACGGCTTGCTGGACTGACTCGTCGAAAAGTCGACAATCTGCACGCTGCCGTCGCCCGTGGCCAGTGCCACGAGGGCAGGGTAGCCAAAGGTTTGGCCCAACGGACGTACACTGTCGTATGTGAGCGTATCGTTTGGTCCAAAGTATGGCACAGGCACCATCGACGTCACGTGCTCGCAGTGTCCCGTGGCAGCCATCTCCTGCTCCGAACACAGCGTGTAGTTGCCTCGCTCGCTGTCAATCACCAACGACGACAAATTCTTCATCTCGGCCGAGAACGGGTTGGAACCAGCACACCACTCAGACTCTGTGCTCGACGATAGACCCACACGGCCCAGACAAGGCAGCGTTGCGTTTCCAGGACAACCCAGACCATGCACCTGAATAGCCACCACCAGACACCATACGCATGCAAGGAGAAACGATGCAACGCCACGTCGCATTGCTCTCTGTCGCTGATTTAAGATTCTGGGTCGGCCCGCGCACACGCACGCGCACCCAATCCCAACTCCACTACGCGACGACATGTTTGCACGCCGTTCTCGCACACTCATGCAGGGTTCGCTGCCCAAAGCGGCTTCGACCGAGTTTAGCCGTGCGTTGGGCATCGACACCCCCATCATCTGTGGCGCCATGTATCCGTGCAGCAACCCGGAGCTTGTCGCGGCCGCTTCGGAGGCCGGAGGGTAGGTCCGCGCCCGACCCGCCTCACAATGCCATCATGATGCCCGTCTGACCCCACACACACATGCTGCGTCGCACACACTTCCCTTCCGCTTATTTTGTGACACACAGCATCGGCGTCATCCAACCCATCAGCATGATGTTTGTGCACGGTCGCGACCTTCGAGAGGGCATCCGAGAGATCCAGAGCCTGACGGACAAGCCCATCGGGTTCAACGCCCTCATCGAAAAGTCGTCCAAGGTGTACGAAGATCGCATGCGCAAATGGGTGGACATTGCCCTCGAGGAAGGCGTGCGGTTTTTCATTTCGGCGCTCGGCAATCCGCGTTGGGTCGTTGACAAAGTCCACGCCGTCGGCGGCATTGTCTACCACGACGTCACCGAACGCAAATGGGCCGAAAAGGCCCTTGCTGCAGACGTCGATGGGCTCATCTGCGTCAACAAGTGAGTTGCCGTTTGCGCCCCACCTCGCGCTCAGGAGTGTGCGGAGCCGCTGACACACACGAGACACTACTCCCTCGCCACAGCCAAGCTGGAGGCCATTTGGGCACTCTGTCTCCCGAGGAATGTTATGAGACCATGCACGACTTGGGCGTGCCGCTCGTCTGTGCCGGAGGGGTCATCCAGGACAGCGACTTTGCCCGTCTTTTGGACATGGGTTACTCGGGCATCCAGCTGGGCACACGCTTCATTGCCACCAACGAGTGCAATGCACACCCCACCTACAAGCAGGCCATCATCGACGCAACCAGTGCTGACATTGTGTCTACAGACCGCATTTCGGGCGTCAACGTCTCTGTGATCAAAACCCCCGAACTCGAAAAGGCTGGCTACCGCGCCGGTCCTGTGGCCAGTTGGATGCTGCGCCACCCCAAGTTCAAACACTACATGCGCATGTACTACAGCCTCAGCAGTGTGTTCAGCATGAAAAAGGCCAACCAGAAGGGCAGTGGCTATGCTGACTTTTGGCAAGCTGGCAAGAGTGTGGACGGCATCCACGCCATTGAGGACGTCAAGACCATTGTCGACCGCCTCACCAACGAGCTGTGGGCCCTCGAGAAGGAGATGGAGCGCGACATGCAAGACGGCAAGCTCAAGGAGAAGGTGGTGGCAAAGGTGTAGTTGCAAATGGCTTTCCATTCATCTCTCCACGTCCATCCCTCCATCGTTTGAGCTGTGTGCTGGTCGTGTGCGCGCTCGTGCTGCCGGGACATGAGTGCTGTGCAATTTCTTCCCTGTGCGCCAGGCCACGTATTCGTCCATTGCAATCGGCCAGCTGCCCGTGACGTCGTAGTCGGTGCAGTCAGGCGGCATCTCCACGCAAAATTCCAGGATGTTGCGCCATAGGTCGTAGTTGATCACACTGCGCGTGGAGTGCTTGCTCAGGTACTCCAACAGCGTTTCCATGTGTTCGGGGAAGCGATCCAGCAAAATACGATCCAGCATGGCCACAGCCAGATCCAGGTCGATGTTGCGCCGCAGTCCGGCATCCTTGCAGTAGTAAAAGACAAACTTGTAGAAGCTGCGATACTGCTGCTCCTCGTCCAGTTCCTCCACCATCAGCGGTAGGACTTCCACGACCTCCTCCAGCGTCTTGCAGCCCACACACTCCATTCCGTGCATCCATTCGTCGTATGGGATGCAGCTCATCCGGGTCAGCTCCATGTTCCATGCCAGAGCGAGCATGGGCAAGTCGTATGGCTCGCAACCCAGGTCACGACTCAGCCGTTCGTAGCCGTCAGGCCCAATCACGTCAGAGTCACCTCCGTAGCGCTCAAACACATGCGACACGGGTTTGTACATGTATGTGTCGTCCTGTGAGAAGCTTCGTGTCCTTCCACATGTCTCGTAGCTGCACACGTCGCCGTCACCCTGTGTCAGTTCTCGAGAATGGGCGCGCGTCTCACCTTGCCTCGCCCTCTGCCTCCACACACGCCTCCACACCCAACACGTACTCAATGTCCACGTTGCACGCATCGTTTTCTCGGCTCCCGCCCTCCTCCTGCAATACCCAGCTGCCGCTGCGGCCCTTGACGAACCGTTTCGGCTTGGCCAGCCGGTAGCTTTTACGCGCCGAGCTCCCCGTCGACGACGACGACGACGACGACCCAAAGCTGCTGTTCTGCGCATCCCACTCCGACTCTTTGGTCTTGGCTGCCTTTCGGCGCCGTACTCGCCTCCCTGTGGACAATGCACGTGTGGTGGCGGCGTGTCAGAGCACTCGGGTTCAGATTCCGGCCAATCTCCACCCACCTGTCACCCGTCCTCAACTCGACAGACTGCAACCTCGTCGCACAAGTGTCTACACCTCCTTCCACCCGGTCTCGTCTCATGTGCGACGGCTCACATGCATGCATGTGCACAAACTTACGGAAAGGCTCCTGATTCCAGGTCTCGATGTCTTCCTGCGCCGCCACGTCGTCAGCACAGCCCACCACGGCGTCACCATCCTCGTACACATCCTCCAGCTTCCTTCGGCGACCGGAGCTGGACATCGAGGACTGTGAGGTTGGATGGCGAGGCGCAACCTGGTCAAACCCAACACCAACCTTCCCGCCCACCAAATGCGCTCTGGAAGCAGACCACGCACGTCGTACAGACAACATCGCGTGGTAAGAACCAGTGCTGCAGCATCTGCCTCGGCGCACAGGAGCGAGCTGGAACAGGAGTATGGCGTCAGCAGCAACCGGCGGATGGTGACCTCGGCCAGCAAGGACGTCCACGATTCCGAGCTCGTGCTCCCGGACCAGCTCGATGTGCCAGAGGCTCCATTGCAGGTCGCTGTGCGTCTGCGTCCCCCCAACAAGACTCAAGTTCAGCTCAGTCAAGCCTCAACACCGTCCTCCTCCTCTTCCTCCTCTTCCTCCTCGGCCCTTGCTCGAGGTTCGGCAAAGGGCAAGCAGCGATGGAACGCCCTCGTGGGTGGTAAGGATGACACACGTCTGTTGGCGCCGCAGCTGGAATCGGAAAACGCCGTCGAGCTGCGCGACCCCATGTTTGGCCAGCTTCCAGGCCGCACCTCGCAGTACCGCGAGTTTGTCCTCGATCACTTTTACGACGCAGACTCTTCTTTGGACGCCTTGTTTGACTCGGTACGCTTTGTGGCTTGCGCACATGCTCGCTTTACAGTGGCCAACCCACGTTTCGGCCGTTGTCAATCCCCCACGCCCCACCGCGTTTCCTCCGGCTCACACTGCATCCCTGCACCCTCCTTGCCCCATGCTGCACTGCCCACAGAGCATCAAACCTCTGTGCAACAACGTGGTCCTCGGCCACGACGCAAATGTGCTCGTGTTTGGTCCCACAGCCAGCGGCAAGAGTCACAGGTAACGTTCAGAAATCCGTCGGCCGCTCCGCAGCCCTTTGTCGCTCACGCCCCTTCCCCCCCACGCCTCACACACAAACAAACAATTCCATACGCACAGCCTGATGGGCAAAGAAGGTGAAAGTGCAGGCATCATCACAAAGTGTGCCAAGTACTTGCGCGACACCGCCGACAAGCATATGCTGGGCCGCTATGCCAGCAGCAAGCTCTTTCTCGGGTGAGTGCCGTCTGCTGTGGCACCAAAGTCGACCTTGGCTGACGTCCCCACCCCACACCTCTTCCTTCCCTTCCACAGAATCATGGATGTGTGCCAGCACGTGTGTGTGGATATGCTGAGTGACAGGCGGAGCTCGAGCCGCTCCGACACAGCCTCACCGATGCATGCCTTCTCCAGTCTGCCTGTGTCTGAATCGCTGCATGACACAGGCAAACGCACACGTGGCACGTCCTCGCGTCCCATCAGTGCGTCCTCGCTGTCTACCGTGTCCTCTGGCGAGTCGGATGGAGGTGGTGGCAGCAGCAGTCGCAACACCACCAGCTCACGCGCTGCCATGCGCAAGCAGGAGCAACCCGAACGCAAGGCATACGAGTCGCAAGGCCTCACTGTGGTGGAGCTGGTGGAGACGCAGCAAGGTCTGCATGTGCCCAGCAGCTTGACGACGACGCAGCTCACTTCGACGGCGGCGCTGGCCGAGCTGCTTGAAGACACACAGACAAACCGACTTGCGTGTGTGGACGCAGGGCTGGACATGGACACGGTGCACACTGTGTACACGCTGACCCTGGTGCGTGTGGACATGATGGGCAACACCACGTCGGCCACCCTCAATCTGGTCGAGTGTGCTGCATACAATGCGCAACCCCACCACAGCACCCAATCCGCAACGCTGGCCATGCAAAAGTCCTTTGGCAACCTCAAGCAGTGTCTGCGCACTGTGGACGCCGGGCAAAATCTGGCCGACACCTCCTTCCGCGAGTCGTTGTTGTCTCGCGTCCTCTTCAACAGTCTGTACAAGGCCAGTACGCGCTCGCTGCTCCTTGTCACCCTCGATGGCAGCAAGAACAGATTCGAAGACACCCTCCATGGCCTGAAGTTTATGGCCACGTGTCGCACGCCGGCCAAACGTGCTCGCGACGAGGTCAACGAGAGCACCGCCCACTCGCGCATCATTGAACTCATGCGCCTCGTCACGGAGCTCAAGAGTGAGAATGCACGGCTGCAGAAACAGGTCAGCTCCTCCACAAACATCTTTTCGGCCGTCATGGACCAAATGGCACGCGGCGAGCTCCCTGTGGAGCAGCTGGCCGAGCTGCGCGACGCGGACACACCCATTCCGGGCGGCGCACGTCGCTCTGCAGGCTCCGGCTCTGGGGCAGGCAGTCGCACACGAGCGAGCAGTGCCAACAACGACGACGACGGCGAAAGCCAACGGCAACAGGCCGCGCTGGCACGCGCGCTGAAGGAGAACATGCAATTGAAAGCCAGGCTGGCGCAAGAGGCGGACGTGTTCAAGAGCGTGCAGGAGGACAGGCGCAAGGAAGGCGAGAAGCAAACCTTGCAGTCGTTTGGGTACCAACGCCAGGTGCGCGAGCTGGAGCATCGACTCAAGGAGGCCGAGGAGGAACACAAGAGCGAGATGGCCGCCATGCAACGCAGCCACGCAGAAGCCATCGAGGCCGTGCACGACCACTACCAGCGCGTGCTGGGAGACCAAAGCAATCTCATCAAAGCCAACACGGCTGCTCTGAAGGAGCAGACCAAGGAGACAAACAGGGCGCACAGGGAGTTTGCCCGCACGATGACGGGAAAGGAACGCCAGTTTCGGGACAAGTTGGAAACACTGCTCACGGTCAAGGACGAGGAACTGGTGCATGTGGAAAAAACCTACCACGGTATGCTGAACGACAAGAGCCGCGACATGGAGGAGCAGCGAGCTCGCATGCGTGTCAAGGAGGCCTCGTACAAAAAGACCATCGCACGCCGCGAGCGCGAAATCGAGTATCTGTTTGACTATGTGGAGAAGCTCAGCACCATTGTGTACAACATGGAACACGGCAGGTACAACTTGTACCAGCGCATGGGCATCCAACGCTTCCAAATCCCCTACGCCGACCGACCGGACGACGAGCTCGACCTGGACATTTGCACACACGTGGGCAAGCTCATCAAGAAGGCGGACAACTTTCTGCAACGGACAAACACATCGGTGCGCAGCGTAATCAACAGCAGCAGCAGCAGCAGCAGCAGCAGCAATCAGGCATCACATGAGAGTCCCGCCACACAACGGCCATCCACTACTGCAGGCAACAGCAAACGAGGGCAGTCGGATGCCAGCCGACGCGAAACACGGCTGCTGGACAAGCTGGACAGGGATTTCGAGGCCATGCAGACGGAGATGGGACTGGACAGCGCAGGAACACCAGGGACACCGTCGTTCTGGAACAGCACCATGCGCGACAGCACGGCGGGGCGCAGCGACTTTGACAACTGGGGTCTGGAGGCGCCTGTGGAGCAGATGAGCATGGAGGAATTGCAGGATCTGGTCATGCAGCTGCGTTCCCTGCTGATGGTCAGCAACGCACCCATTGTCGGCCTTGGCAACAGCGAAGGCGACGCAGATGTGGACGAAGACGAGCAAGAGCTCGCCGTGCCAGCCGCGACGACCACGACCGCCTCGTCTACGTCTTCTTCCTCCTCTGCGCTTGACGCAGGCAGTGTACGGCGGCAGCTGGAGGAGGAGCTGCTGCAACAGCTCGCCTCTCACGAGACAGCCATGTACATTCGCGAGCTGGAGTACGATCTGGAAGAGTACAAGCGTCTGTACAAGGAGGAAGTCAAGCATCGCAAGCAGCTTCAGGTGGCCGTGGCCAGCAGCCAACGCATCATCGACCGTGGTGTGTCGCGCGGAAGCAACCGCCACGGCACTTCCACGCGTCCATCCACCCGTGCTACTTCCCGCCAGTCCGGCTCATCCCTATCCTCTTCCTCACGGCGCAAGCGCTCCACTGTCGACACACTTGCCCAAGACTTGCACCGCATTGCAGCGCACAAATGAACTTGAGCTGAACTGCAACCACTGACCTTTGTTCCTCACGGAATGATCGGCGCCGCCAACTCGTTCACATACGGATTCTCCTCCACCTGACTCTGTCGCTGAGGCCTCCTGTCGGGTGTGTTTCGCTGCATGCCGAGCCTCTCAACCGGCGCACGTCGCTTGCGGCTGCTCCTGCGCTTGCCGAACCCATCGTCTTCGCTCTCGCTTTCACTCTCCTCCTCGCCCTCCTCCTCGCTCTCCTCCTCACTTTCTCCATCTTCATACTCTTCACTGTCGCTGCCGCTGTCGTCGTTCTCCATGAGAGACACAGCCTGCCGGGCGCTGCGTCTCTGTCGAAGGTGAGTGGCCACGCCAAGCGGCGACGCCAGGCCCATGCGCTGCAGGGTTGCCCTCCTTTCGGCAGCCAACTGCCTGTGTCTGCGTTCCATGTGCCTGCCCAGCCAGTGTTGCCGTTCCGAAAGCGCTTGATGCAGCGCATTCTCGTCGCGGCCGCGCACATCCAGCCACAGCAGTAGCAAGTGCAGGTTGCGTTTGCCTGTCATTTCGTACCACACCGGTTCCCCGTCGTTCACCTCCGGGTCGGGCACATCCTCCACAAACAAGGCCCCCGGTCGCCATGACAAGTTCCAGTACCTGCGTCCGCTGCGATCGCACCCAAGTGGCTCGCCTCGGATCTCCACTGAGCTCATCTTGGTCATCACCGCGTCCAACTCACTCTGTGCCTCCTTTACCTGCGCTTCCAAGTTGTCTTCGCTCTTGTTCGCCTCGCGTGCGTCGTCGCTGCCTTCGGGTGCAGCCTCACGCCTTGCCGTGGCCGCCTGCAGGTGCTTCTTCAGCAGCGCCAGATGCTTGCGTGCCGACTTGCGCTGCAGCATCAACGATCGCTGCTTTGCAATGGCTGTGTCCAGGTTTGCACGCATGTGCTGCGTGTCAAGCACCGAATCAATAAGATACTCCAGCAGAACCAGCTTGTCCGTCAGCTCCAGGGCGTTCAAGCCGTCTTCCTCCACCGCCTTGGCCACCTCCTTCAGCTCCGACAGGTTCAGGGTTTCATCGTCGATGCCTTCCTCCACCTCGTCTCGCATCAGGCGCACCAGCAACGATTCCAGCGAGCTGGGGCGCACGTTGCGCCGTGCCAATGGGTGGTCGTCCACCAGACTGTGCAGTACAATGTGCAACAGACGCTGGTGGATGTTGCGCGTGAGTGACAGCATGTGTTCGCCTTCGTGCAGCAGGGACTCGACAAAATCGTCAAAGTCAAACGGCGACAGGCCGACCTCGGGTCCAAACCGGTGCAGAAACGAGTAGCACATGATGATGGAGGCCACACACGATGCATCCACATCCTCCATAAAGTCTGCTTCCATCTCGGGGTAAATGGGCACCAACTCTGTGGTTTGCAGCTCCTCGTCGTCCATCTCGGCCACGCCTTCATACACCATGCGTAGTCCAGCCTCCTTCACTGCCGCTGCCTTGACTTTGTGTGCCGGAAGTGTTCCCTTTTGCACACGCGACGCCACTTCGGCGTCAGCCAGCAGCGTGGGTTTGCGACGCCGTTTGCGCGTGTCAGCGGTGCTGATGGTCCCGTTGCTGCCGTTGCTGCCGTTGCTGCCGTTGGCCTCGCCTGACTTGGCCTCGCCCACACGGCTGCGTTTCCCTCCTGTTGGCTTTGCCTGGTGTCCAGCCTTGCGCTTGCGTGTCGCCGTCTGGATGACGTTGCGCGAGGCGCGAGCGATCTCCTTTTCCACAACCTTGCTCGCGTGCACATCATCCAGCTCATACTTGTCCACAAACTCCGGGTGGCACACCCAAGGCGTCTTGTTTGACTTGGACGCCACGCTGCGGATGGCATCCACGACCTGGGGCCGCTTCAGGTGCGGCCTGCGAAGTGAGCCCTGTTGTCGCAGCTCCGATTCGCCTGTGTCCGTCTCCACGGTGTAAACCAGGTGGTCGCCACACGGCACCTCGTCCTCCAGGTCCTTGATCGACAGCATGTCGCGTCGTGCTCGCACAGACGTGTCCACCTCCACCGATTTGATTGTTCCCAGCCTGGTGTGTGTGCGTGTGTGTGGGCGCGCGTGAGTGTCAGCTGCCCAGGTGTCACGTCCTGATCACTGGTTCCCGTTCGCTCGAAAACCACCACCTACACGTTGCTTGGCTTCAGCAGGACCTCCTCGCCCACCACATATCGGTCCTCCAGATAGGAGTGCACCATCTTGGACAGTGAATCCATGGCCAGGTCACCTGTGTGATCCCCACATCGCGTGTGAGTTCCTTCCCGCCCACAACACTTCCAACTTCCAAACACCGGACCGTTCCGCCTGCCACACGAGACGTACTATGATGCACCAGATGGCACACAGCCTCCTGCAAGCGAATGGGCACAATTTTCCACACCTCCTCGCGAGCACGGGCCTCCACCGCCTGGGCGGCCTCAAAGTGCAACCGTGTTGTGCGGCTGCCCAAATCTGGCACCCACTGTCGCTGGCGATATGCAGACAGCACCGTCATGTAATCTCTGTGGGCACAATGATTCGGAGGCGGGAAAGCAGTGGAGGTGCACATATGTATGCACGTTGCACGAATGTGAGCGCAGGCAAAGGCGGAACTGCGCTGGTGATTTGTCTGACAGCTCGGACTTACTCGTAGTGCTGGAACGCCTCGTTGGTGAAGCGGACCACATACAACGGCGTGTCGTCTTCAAGCTTGTCCAGGTCATCGCCTGCTCCTTGTGGGAAGAACTGGAGTTTGCCGAGAGTGGGCATGATGAATGTGCCCCGGCCGCCGCACAGGAACAGAGAATGTCGACCTCGACGCTCAACTCGCCTACAGGGCTAGAAAAGGCTGGGGATGGCCAGCAGCTATCCGACAGCGACAACCATGTGGAGGAGGCGCAGGTGTTACAACAGGGGAACACCAGCAACAGCACCGAGGAGGTGCAGCCGACCGTCACCAAGTGGAAGCCCCGACGACAGCGCAACGAGAATCTGTCGCCGCACGACAAGCTCGTGCGGGAGCTGCAAGCGTAAGTTGTTGCCATGTGTGCTCTGCATACATTCTCAGCTGTCGATCTTCTCCTGTGCCCGTACAGCGTGCGGTGCACGTCGTTTGGGGCCTGCGCTTCTCGGAAATCTCTAGATGCGACTGCCCTTGGCCCAACCGAGCGCCACCACAGCCACTTGGCCACTCGATACTGGCACGTACGCATGCAACACGTAGCTTACACGCACGGGCGCCATTGCACAGGCTTCTGAACAAGCTGACGGTGGAGAATTTCGAGGTGGTCAGCGAGAAAATTCTGGACCAGCGCGCTGATATCAACACGCCGGAGCTCTTCAACGATTTTATTGACCTGATCTTTGACAAGGCTGTGGACGAGCCCAAGTACCTGACTGTGTATGCGGAGCTGATGCAGAAGCTGGCAGACAATGTCGAGGTGGACACCGACGACGGTGTGCTGGTGAGTATTCAATTTTGTGGCGGGGCCTTTTGTGGGGTCGCGTTTGCAGCCTGCTGCAGCCTGGCACACACGCGCGCAGACCCAAGGACAGGTGCCACACAGGAAATTGCACACGTGCGAATACAGTGGGACGCCGTGCTGACACGCCGTATGCACACACAGAGCTTCAAGAAGCACCTGAAGAGCAAGTGTGGCGCCGACTTTGGCCAATGGGTGGCCTTGGACGCGGAACAGAATCAACTGCTGACAGTGAAACAGCGGCGACGAATGTTGGGCATGATGCGGCTCATTGGGGAGCTGTACCATCGCAAGTTCTTTAAAATCGACCGCATTCTGGCGTGTGTGGATGCGTTGTTGCCCTCGCCACAGGTCCTAGAGGAGTACAATGAGGAGCATGTGGAGTGTATGACCACGTTGTTGACCAGTGTTGGGTCCCAGCTGGACAACGAGGCGTACCGGGACAAGTGCGACCAGTACTTTGGGGTGGTGCTGCAACTGAGCAAGGACACGCGCCTGAGCCTGCGTTTGCGTTTCCAACTCATGGATCTGCTGGACCTGCGCAACGCCAATTGGGTGCCCCGGCACGAGGAGGACACACCACGCAGCAAGGAGAGCATCCGCAAGGAGGCACAGATTGAGGAGTTGGCCAGCAAGGCCAACGCAGAGGAATTCGAACGGCGCAACGCAGGCGTGGCGGCAGAGAACAACAGGCAGAAAAAGGACAGCAGTGTCAACTTGGGTGCCTTTAAAGTGTACACAGATGGCAAACATAGCCCGTCGTCGACCGGTGGGGCCGGGCACGGCCAGTCGGACAATGCCAGCCCTAGCCATTCGGGCAGCAAGAGCCCAAGCAGCACGGTGTCCAGCACAAGCACAAGCACAAGCACAAACTCAAACGCAACAAGCAAGGCGACATCATCATCAGCATCATCATCCTCAACAACAACTGCCGCGAGCACAGCAGGCGACACAAACACAACTTCCTCCAACGCCGGCAGTGCGTCGACGTTGGACAGTAGCGATGACAGCGACAGTGACGACGACTTTGGCATGGGAAGCACAGCCTCGTTTGCCTGGGGGGCCAAGGGAGCAGCCGGAGGAGGCACCAAAGGCCCAGGAAGCAGTGGAGGAGGGAAAAAGGGAGGCAGTGGCGGTGCGGGAGGAGGTGGCAAAAAGTCGAGCAGCGGCGGTGGTGGGAGCGGAGGCGGAGGAGGAGGACGTGGCGGACGCACAGGACGAGGAGGACGAGGTGGAAGGGGAGGGCGTGGAGGAGGTCGCAGGGGACGGGGAGGGGGTGGAGGAGCAGGGCAAAGGTGAAGAAAAATGGATTGATCTGATCACGTTCATGATGATGACGATGATGATGACGATGACGATGACGATGACGATGCATCGGCACGTCCATACGCAACCATGAGCGGTTTGTCACCGAGGCAAACGGCATGGGTGGCGTTGAGGGCGTGTTGGGCAGTGTGTGCATCGGCGAGGGTGACAAATGCTTGACCACGCATCCTTCCCTTTGTCATCAACCTAATGTCCTCTGAAGTGGCCCCGTAGCGAGCATACAACCACAGAAGATCCTGGGTGGTCACCGTCTTGGCCAGATTCTTCAGGTACAGTACGCGGGACGGGTCGCCGGCCTTGTGCTTGGGAAACAATTCCCTCCATTGGCTTTCATCCATACGAAGTGCTTGCAGTTCGTCCTCTGTGGCCATGACAATGTCCACACGTTGTCGCTTGGCTGCTGGCAGCTTCTGGGACGTTGTGTCTGCATCGTCTCTCAGGCCTTCGTCTTCCTCCACACGCTTGCGCTTGCCATGTGCGTGCTTGTCCGTGTCCAGGTGTTCCTTCAGCAGGGTGGACACCTCGACAAAGGTGAGCGGTGTTGCCAGGGGCTGGGCAGAGTCGGGCTCAAACGGCGCCGGCAGGTTCATGCGGTTCATCAGGTGCAGCACCTGCGTGTAGAAGGAGGGCACACTTAACATGCACTGTGTGATGCGCTGCAGCGTAGCCATTGTGGCTGCCGGGTAGCGATAGGCTGACACGCGTCGTTTGTGCACGGCTCGACCACCTTCTGCTTTGACACGCACGCGTTCGCAACGCAGACGTCTGTCGAGACCTTGTGTGCCATGCAGCGCAGCCACGGCTGCTTCTGCGTCCTCCTGTGCCTCAAAGCTCAGCAGTGCATTGCCACGCATGGCACTGAAGCGCGAAAACAACCTGATCTTGGTTGGTTGGCAGCTTGCCGATAGCTTCTCCTTCAGGAACGCCTCCAGCTCGTCCTTCTGCACGGCCTCGGGCAGGTTACGCAGAAAGACGGCACAACCAGGGTCCAATGGCTCCATGGGGTTGGGTGAGTGTGCGCAGGCGGAGGCACCGAGAGCACACACGGACGCAACGATGAGCAGTGCAGGCAACGATCCCATGGCCATGATGGCGCAAGGCAAGCGGGAGCTGTCTGCAGCCATGCGCAAAAAGACAAAGGCAGCACGTGACGAGGCCATGGAAACGGCCATCGATATGCTTGGCCAGGCATTGCAGTGTGGTGTTGAGAAGCATGGCGAACAGAGCACTGCCAACGCACCGCTGTTTTTCGAGTATGGCAACGCCCTGCTGCTCAAGGTCGAGTTGGACGATTCGCTGCTTGCTGCTGGGGGCGCTGGGGACGATGATGCAGCAGAGGACGATGCCGAAGACGAGATGACGACCACCACGACAAGCACCACGTCCACCACGTCCACCACCACCACCACCACCACCACCACCACCACCACCTCATCCTTTGAGCAGGACGAGGAGGGTGGCGAGGAGGACGACGGACAAGGAGAGGAAGGGGACGACATGCTGGCGTGGGAGATGCTGGAGATGGCGCGTGTGTTGTACGGAGCGTCCACGGACGAGGCTGATCAGAAGGAGCTTGCGCGCGTGCTCGAGCGTTTGGGCGACCTGGGCGTCGAATCAGGTGAGTTTGCACACACGTGGATGCATGCAAAGCACGGAAACTGACACGTCGATGCCATTGCACCTCTTCCACACAGGCATGGTTGACCAGGCCGTGCAGGACTACAGCCAAGCACTGGAATTGCGCCAAAAATTGTTTTCTGTGCACCACCCCAGCGTGTCGGCCTGCCACTATTCCATCGGCCTTGCACTGCAGACAGCAAAGGAGTACGTACGTGCAGAACAGGCGTTCAAGGACGCCGTCACTGCAATGCGTGCACACATCGAGCACCTGCAGGCAAACAATGGCGACGACAAGGAGATTGCCGAGGCCCAGGCAAACCTTACCGATCTGCAGGCCAAGCTGGCAGAAGCCACAGAGACTGCCCAGAGTGCAGATGAGGTCAAGCAAGCTGCCCAGGAAGCTGTTCAGGCTGCACAGGCCATGGCCAAGGGCAACGCTGCTGGGACAACCACAACAACCACGACCACAACCTCCTCCTCAGCCTTTGACGCTCCCACCATGTCCACCACGGGAGCCAATGCTGTTGTTGGTGTCAAGCGCAAGGAAACAAAGACCAGCCGTGTCTCTGCAGACGACGAAGAAGACGGCGAGAAGCTCGCAAAGCACTTTGAAAGCAGCAGCACAACCACAACCACAACCACCACTGTGGTGCCCAAGAAGCGCAAGACGGATGCGGATCAGCCCCAAGGTGCAACCAGCAGCTCCACAGGCGATTGACGTGTGTGCAGTGCACAGGCAACACGGCAAAACTTCTCCCCTCTCTTCATCGATCTTCTTGTGTGCCATTCAACCACCTCTTCACTCTTCATTATGTCTCATTCTCACGTTGCCGCGTCCACACTCTTGCGCAGAAACTCCTCGATGTGTTCCGTCTTCCAGGTGCTGATGGCGACCGTGCGCTTGACCTGGCCGTCTCCATCCAACATCCTCAGCGTTGGGAGAATGCCCTGCACCTGTGTCGACGTGACCCCCTTCATTCCGTGGATCTTCTTGTCCAGAAACTCCTTCACAGTGGGGAAGTTGGCAATGTTGCAGTTGCAAAATTCCAAGCGCGCTCCTACAAATGTCTGCGCCTGTTCACGCACCGTGTCCGCGTGGCAGCACATCATGCACTCTGCGTACAGCTCCGAGTCCTTCACAGCCTCGCGCAGCTGTTCGCAGCGCTCACACAGAAGGAACGCACCAAACCCTTTGCTGGCACATTCCGCCGCCTGCGCCTGCGAGCGCAGCGCCTGGGCTCCACTCACTGCTAGCAGCAGCACAGTCACAGCCAACCATACGAACGACACCAATGTATATGCACGCTGTTGGACCATTTTCCACAATGCAGAACAGTTTTTTGTTTCCGGCGACCCCGCACGCTCGAGGATCACGTCACCACTCGCATGATGCTCACAATAGGCTTCTCGATCAGCTGCTTGGCCGGTCCAAACGCACTCACGACAGCAAAGATCATACTGAGGACGACGACAAGTCCCATGAGCTCCCAGGGAAACTCAAAGGCAATGGGCAGCTGAGTAAACAGCTGACGCTGCAGCGTCATGGTCCAGCCCACCAGAGTCCCGATCACCATGCCCAACAAGGAGGAGGAAAACACAAGCACGTATGCCTCGTAGATGTACAGTCGCACAATCCACCACTTGCCCACGCCCAAAGCACGCATGACCCCGATCTCCTTGCTTTGCTCAAAGATGTTGGTGTACATCGATGCCATGAGGGAGAAGAAGCACACCGTCATGGCCACCACCGTTGTGAACCCAAAGAATGCGTTCAGAATCAGCCGTGCTGTTTCCAACGGACGCACACTTTCGCGATAATCCCACAGCCTCACAAAGCCCTTGACAGTGACGCCCTTGAGGTTGCTGATCAGAGCGTCCCTCTGTGCATCGCCCAGGCTTGGGTCGATCTGCACATACAGTAGCCGAAGCGGCACAGAGTCCATCGAATCCAGCAGGCCTTTGGAAAGGCGAAACCAGGTCGGGATGCTCACCAGCACATCCTGGCGCGCTCGCGAAGGAAACGCAGAGAAGCGATGCGCAGGCGCAGCGTCCAGAAATGCGTCTGCGTGCACGCGTGTGTAGTTGATGACAGGCAGCAGCGGAGACTGCTGGGTCAGCTGCGAGCGCAACAGCAGGTGTGAATTCATGCTCAGGCCCAGCCGCTCCTTGTACAGCGTGCCAATCATGCCTCCCGACGATCCGTTCACTGTGTACAATTGCTCCTCGATGTCAAATTTGCTGCTTGTGTCCTCCTCGTTGACCACCAGGAAGCCCGGGATGGTCACGTTGAACATATGCGGCGAGATGCCGTAGTACGTGGCCACATCCGAGTATGACTTGCCCAGGTTTGTGTTTTGTGTCGTGTCCATGCTTGGTAGCGAGCTGAGCGGCCAGGTTTCCCACGCCCAGCCCTTGACGTTCTTGTCGGCCTTGAGCACCTCTTCGTACAATGTGGGTGTCGGCAGCGTGTTGGGCAGGCCTTGGGCATCCCTACCGCGTGCCTCCACGCGCAAGTACACGCCTCGGCTTTGTTGGCGGTCGTATGTGATGCTGGTGATGCTCGTGTTGAACGCCACGGCAATGAAGATAATGAAGCCCAGTGCGAGCGCGTACATGATTGTGGTCTTGCGGTTGCGCGAGCGGTGTGCAATCAAGTTCTTGACCACCACGCTCTGCACGGCCGGCGCCTCCCAAAAGAAGAAGATGCGCGTGACGAGGCGCTCCAGCAGATGCTGCAGGTTCAACGACAGCATGACGAGACCCAGCAGCATGCCCAGGATGAGCACAAAGAAGATGTTGAGCAGAAGGCCCAGGTCGAAGCTCAACAGCGCCAGAGGGAACATGTAGTAGATGAAGAAGCCAAAGGCAGAGAGGAGCAGGCCGATGCCAATCACGCTGAAATCCAGACGCGACGAGGCGCTGCGTTCGATGTTGTACTTGACGCCCGACGTTTTGGAACGCTTGACGTCCAGGGCATCGTGGAGATTGAGCCCCAGGGCGTTGCGGATGGGCAGGATGGAGGCTGCGATGGGGATGAGCACGCCAAGCAGGGTTGCGTTGAGGACGGCGCTGGCACTGAGCCAGGGCGACACTTCGACACCCGTGGCGGTGCGAAAGGCATCTGCAATTGCAAAAGCACCCGCTTGTGCGGCCACAAGACCCAGGGCGTATGCGGGCAGACTGTACGAAAAGGCCTGGACCATGAGGAGCTCGACGACACCGCGGCGAGTCATTCCCACCATGCGCATGACGCCCATTTCAAAGGTGCGTGTTTCGACGCTGATCATCAGCAGGGAGTAGATGAGGATGATGGAGAGGGCGGTGAGAATGGTGACGATAATGTTGAGCAGGAGGCCAAGAAAGAGGTTGAAGAACTGGGTGCCTGCCAGACCGGACAGCAGCGGCATGCTTGGGTTCAGCTGGTTGTAACCCAGCTGGTACAGAATGAGAGAGCCAAACTTGACGAGTCTGCCCTGGATCACGTCAAAGTTGGGCTCCAGGTACTCCTCGAGACGGTTGGGCAGGTTGAAGTAGACATCCTGTGCAAACTCGGCGGTGCTGTGCTGCTTGAGGATGCGGTAAAAGTCTGGGTGGAACACTTGGTCGTTGACATACCCTGCCATCCATGGCAGCCACGAGTCAAAGTCGGCAATGATGGCATCGGTGGTGCTGGTGCCAAACTTGCCGTAGGGGAAGTCAAAGAGCTTGACCACCTTGAGGGGCACCCACACTGTGTCTGTGTGCAGCCGCAGCGCAGCAGTGGTCAGATTCACCTGTGGGCTGTACCCGGCCAGTTCAAACAAAGGACGGAAGCGTGCGTATCCGTTGACCTGCAGCAGGATGATGTCGCCCACCTGTACGCCTGCACCGCGTGCCACACGTTCGTGCATGTATGCTTCGCCCGTTTTCAGATTCGTGTTGTACGGCCAGCTGCGGCCAAACTTGATCTTTGCTTCGCGCTCCAGATCCATCAAGAACAGCGTGCCTTCCACAGGCGAAGCTCCCAGAGCACCCAGCTTCTCGGCCACGCAACTGCAAGTGAGAGGAGGCACAGGTGGAGTTGTAGGGTGGGTTGTGTGTGAGTGGAAACGGAAACGGGGAGGTGGGAATGAGGTTGGCTGGGCAAAACGCACTTTGCGGTGAACGAGTTTGGGGTCCTGGCACACGCATCTGAGGTTGCATCGCCATACATCCACGTCTGGTTGTATGGATCGACATTGAGGTTGGCAGGCAGCTTGTAGAAGGGCAGCTGGAACTCATGGCGTGGAGTGTGGAGCTGAAACTCTGGATTGTCTATGGCCGCGAGCTCGGTTGCCACACGTGTGTAGTTGACAAGCGTATTGCCGGTCCTGGAGGCACCATGTGGAGTGTGCACAATGGCGTGAGTGGACATGTGTGGGCAATGGGCAGTGGCCAAGGCGTGGGGCACTCACCATGTGCCGGCGCTGACTTTGAGGTCGTTTTCACCGGCGTCCGCTTCGGCCAGCGAAAGAAACACCACGGGCGCCTGGTACAGGGCAGTCACGGTCAGAGAGACGACGGCAACGACAATGAAACAGGACATGGCGCCTGTAGGGAAGGATGGAGAAGAGGCACAGGCACACGTGTCAGTCCAGGGGCCACTTTCACACGGGGGAGGTTGGGAGCAGCCAAGCCGGAAAGGGGCCGATCGAGGCGGCACACAGGCAGGCACAAGGAGACAGGGTCGTCCCGTCACAACGCACCCAGGCAAAAGTTGAGCTTGCGTTGCATGATTTCGTTGAAAGTGTGTCTCAAGTACAGGGCCCATCGCTCCCGCCGAGCCTTGGGCAAGACGGGCTTGTCCTTGCCCGACGGCAGCGAGCTGATCGGCACGTGTTGGTGCTGCACATTGTGCTCCCGATGCACCGACTGCACACTTAGGTCACGCGACCGCTCGCTCTTTCCACTGTCACCCATGGACCAAGAGAGAGAGGGATAGGACCGCGTTGCACCCACCCGCGATGACGAAGAAATCCGCCCATTGTACATCGATGATCCATCTATCCTTCCCTCTGCACTTGCCCACGTCCTCAAATGTCCTCCCGGTGCCACAGCATCTGCGCTACCAACTCAAGTTGATGTCCAGTCTCGAACCAACACGAATGGTGGCCATTTCCAGCCGGGTAGCGCTTACTCAGAACGTGAACACAAGAGAATTGCGGCCGCGTATATCAACAACCCTGCGATGACCATGGACGACGTCGCTGAGCAGATGCAGGCCGCACAGTCCTCGGTCAGCAAGTTTGTGAAGTTGAGCCGCACTGGGAATCTCGCACCCAAACATTGCGGTGGTGCACGCGTACCCCGCAAAATCACACCGCACCACGAACGTCGCGTTCAACAATGGATATAACAAGATCCGCTGCTGAGTCTGGATCAGATTCGTGGCCTACTGCATGCAGAAGGCGTGGACGTGTCGCACAAGGGTGAGCTGTACCTGGAACGGTCGTCAGGGACACACACAATGAACACATAACCCTGACCCTCTGTTTTCGTTTCGCACATGCCGCACACCTCAAAAGGTGGAGGGCCCACCTGCCCAACGGGAACCAACGAAATCACCCATGTCCTCCAGCTGCTCAACGCTCGCTGAGCAGCCGGAGGAGGGGTTGCTGGACCCATCTGGGATCATTGCAACACGCTCAGCATACATCCTTGGATGTGGCAAGGAGTCTGGGTATGATTATGTGGATTTGATCCAACCACCTGACGACTTGACGCTCGCGAAGACTCCGAAGTGGAATGGCAATCCGAAGTCATCCTTGCGCGACTACGTGCTCAAGTTCAACAAGGCAGAGGTTGCGCCAGCCATCCCCAGAAGCACGAAGGGTCGCAGGGACGCCATCAAGCGGCAGATGGTCGAGATCATGACGAGCTTCAGGGAGAGCAGGCCAACGCAGCAGCGGATCAGAGTCGATCTAGGATTCGCAGGTGAGTTTTGTGGAGGTGTGAGGACTCTATTTGCTTGCTCACACCGTCAAAACATTAGTGAACGTCAATGTGACACGTGCAACCGGGTGCACACGGACGTCATGGGAGAAAGAGGGCCGCCAAGAGGCGCAGCGGATTATCAAACGCACCGTGGAATCTCTCCTCACGCTCTGCTCGGACGTCAAAATCAAAGGCGCCTTTGCCACCGAGGGCGTCCTAGGCTCCACAGACATTCTGCACAACACCAAGCCCTATGTGAAACGTGATCGACACATGTTTGGCCTCTTGTCGAGCATGATGCGGCACCTGGAGGCTGGAGAGGATGAGTTTGTGAGTTACCGTTACAATTGCGCGGCACGTGTCAACGAGAATGACGTTACTTTTGCGCGCCAAGTTGACAGGTGTCAGAAGGGCCAACCGTTACTTTTGCGCGCGACGATGCTGACACAGATCGCGCGGCGCACACACACACATACACACACACACACACACACACACACACACACACACACACACAGTCATGCCACCAGCATGCTGGGGGCGAGTACTACAACGAAGTGGTCATACCATGCGTCCGAGATGCCGTCGGCACCGAGGGCGTTCTGATCATCGATGAACACGATTGTGGCGGCGGAGAAGCCGAGCATCTGCTGCAAGATTGCGCCGGCAAGGGCACTGTGATCGTCGTGTCCAGCGACATTGACGTTCTCACTTTGTTTCTCGACGTTCCCGAAGTCGTGGTGCTGGTGTCTCCAGTCAATGGCCAGGTCCTGCAGATGGCACAGGCACAGCGCAAGCTCATCTCGGCCTTTGCCATCTGCACCTATCTGGATGACCGCGATCGTGGTCAGCTCAAAGCCAAGGTCGCCAAGCTGCGCAAGGGTCTCTGGGCGTACGTGGACTCGGTGATGTACGCGGAGGATTTTGATGCGACGGCATTCACCACAACCTACTGGTCGCTGGACATCGTTAAATCGCTGAGCACAGACGAGAAGAAGAAGGAGCAAGCTTTGCTGATGGAGGGTGCCACCTACCATGGGCATAAGGAGCTGCTGCAAGCCCTCCAGCAGTCGCAGCCGCAGGAGGACCCTCAGCAGTCGCAGCCGCAGGAGGACCCTCAGCAGGACCAGCCAATGCAGCTGACGGTGCATCAAGTCTACCATGAGTTGAGGCATGCCGGGCCCCTGGGACCGATGGCAGTCCGCTGTTGCATGCAGCTCTTGGTTGAGCGCAAGCAATTTGGGATCACGGAGGTACTCGAGCGTCTGAAGCAGGCATCTGTGGAGCGGTACATGGTTCGACAACTGGAACGTGCAACACTGGTGTTCCGTGCTCACGACGGGGGGCTTGGTGAACTGGTGAGGGCTGTGGTTTCGCAAGACAAACCGTTTTCTGGATTCGCCCACCTGGGCGACGTGCGTGCGCCGTTGGTTCGCTTTTTCTTAGCCGAGCTGGCCATCAAGGTACCCTCGTTTCTTCCTGCCCACGGACACAACATCCTGGCAACGCCTGACGACATGCGTCTGCGCCTCAAGCAGTGGGAAGACGCAGTGG
Source organism: Mantamonas sphyraenae (assembly GCA_026936335.1). Lineage (NCBI taxonomy): Eukaryota > Mantamonadidae > Mantamonas > Mantamonas sphyraenae. Next base: position 49,043 of record JAPMXV010000013.1, read on the forward strand.
AGGGGTTCCACCCGGATGTGGCAACCCTGCAACGCCGTGTCGACATCAGCATCATTGACGACTGTCCCAACTTTGTCAACGTAACATTCAAGGGACCGCACACGCGGCAGACAGCGTTTATCGAAGCGTTGTTTCTGCAGTTCGTCTCCGAGTACTTTCAGCAGCCAAACGGGATCGCACTGCCCCGGTATGAGCTGCCCGAACACGCCAACCTGCGCAGGGGCAGCTTCACGGAGTGGATGGGCGACACGACCGAGGAGGAATTGCGCATCTCGCTGGAGCTACTCGCTGGCACACCGAAGCTGCTGGGCAAGCTTGGCCAGGGCAAGTCAGGCAACGACCTGAGCAGCCTGCTGGTACAACGTACCTTCAAGCTGGAACGGCTTCGGCCGAGCAACGCAGCATCGCGGGCTGCGTTTGCACTGGAAGGGCTGTGGCGAGGCGTTGCGCTGGCCAGGGCGATGGTCATGGACGCGTTCTTTCGGCTTGTTTCGTCCGCCACAGATGGACGCATGTGGATTCGTACACAAGAAGCGAAGCAAGAAGAGTGTGGCGACGATGCAGCAGAGCCGAAAAAGGCAGAGCCGAAAAAGGCAGAGCCGAAAAAGGCAGAGCCGAAAAAGGCAGAACCGAATGTGCTCGTGTGCGACAAAGTGATGCAGAAGCTGCTGAAGCTCATTGGGATCCATGTGTACAACGCTGTGGTTGACAAGCGGGCCAGTGTGGGCATGGTGGTCGAACAAGGAGGTCTGGCGGCGCCCTGGGGGTCATGCCAGCGATTCTCCAAGCTGTGCAAGATCGGGGCCGTGCAGGATGTTCCGATCGAGGTGTTGGTGCACTCGTGCGAACCAGGGTCGGAAGCGCTGGTCGAGGTTGACCTGTGCCCGCTACACGAGTGTGGCGAGGTCGTTGCGGCCGCAGCGGCCCACGTTGCAGTCTCCACAGTCGAGTCGCTGCGTCAAAAGGTCCACGGGATGATTCGGTCGACCGTGAGCAACTTTAGGCGAAGGAGCAAGGCTGGAAGGGTGGTCGGCAGGATCGCAGCGCTGAACTGCAGCAAGGCCGTTTTCGTCGCGGCGTGTGCGCAGGTGCTGGACGTCGAGCGACCGATCATGTGGTCCGTGGTGAACAAGTTGCAGCTGGCAGTGAAGTGGCCGAGGGGCAACAAGGAGGTCGACTTTGACCAGGCAGTGCAACAGGTCGCCGGCGCGAGGGGGTTTGCAACGATTACCAAGGCGCTGGGCGTGAAACAAGGAGCTGACGAGTCAACTGCTGTGAGAGATCTGGCAGAGGATGTGAACAACTGGGTGCAAGAACACACGAGCGCCAAGGGTGAGGTGCCCTTTCAGTTTCCCAGCGGTGTGTCGCTGCAGAGTGAGTACCAGGTCAGCACCACAGACCTGTGCTTTGGCGCACGGGCAGCTGTACAAGTGCTTGAACGAGTACCCGGTGCTGACGCCACCAACGCCATCAAGCTTCTGAACAAGTTCACAAGCAAAGATCGTGTGTACGAAACACAGGAATCGCTGCTAAAGAGCGGGGACTCCAGCGCATGGCCGAAGTACGTGCAGGATCTCGTCGCAACTGGCGAGAAGCGTTTCGGGGATGGCTCTGAAATCGTTGACGCGCAGTTGCAACGCAAGAGGCGGTGTGCACTACCGCTCTTGTTGTACGTCATGTTTCCACGGCTTTCAACCAGCACAAAGACGCTGATCGGGCAGGCGAGTGGCATGACAGTGAGCAAGACATGGGTGAAGGGGAGGAGGACGCGGCAGCGCACAGCCGTCGAACTGTACAACGGTCCTCGGGGGGGCAAGTACATGGAGGTGGAGAAAGTATTCACTCAGGAACATCGTGAAGTGGACGATTTTCCTGCGTTGAAGGCACAGGGCGAGAAGGCGTCGGCAGTGCAACTTGCACAGCGCCTGTTGGTGGCATGGAGCGTGTTTGGGGTCCCAGAGCAGTCTGACGACAGGCTGTCCTATCTCAAGCGCATGGTCTCCGTCCCACAGCAGGCTGTGGCGAAAGGCAATCTGCGTGGCTTCCTGCCAAGCGCGAATCCCCGAGCTGCGATGGCAGCTCTGCGACATGCAGGACCCATCATCAACGGAGACCCAGGTGCATACAAAGACAACTTGCAGGTGGTGAGACTGTTGGACCAGGGTGAGCTTGTGATCGAGCGTGGCATGGTGAGGTACGCACTGGTGGAGCACATTCCCACGACCCCTCACCACACGCAGCGGCAAAAGTCGCACGCAGACAGCGCCAGTGGGAAAGGCACACGCCCTGTAGCTCGAGAGCGACGCAACCAGGAGACGAGACGCATTGTGCAGCGGAGTGGAGCGCAGCTGTGTTTGGACGGAAGGAGGACATGGGGCAGCAAAGGACAGACGGCATCGCAATCGGTGATGGGCATGCACATGGTGCATGTGGCAAGTGACGAGTATGGCCAGTCACAACGGTGCATCTATGGCGGGCATCAACAGCAGTTTGTGCCGTCCATGGGCAGTGTGGCATGGAAGGGCAGGTGGAAAGTTTGCACCGAGTGCCGGTTCCACCTCGCCAACACGACATCGGACCGGACGCTGTGGTCTGCGCTTGGGTACATGATTCAGGATCAGAGAGGTGCAGTGGTGCATCGGGACCGGACCGGAATGCTGAACCAGCTGCACTGCACCCTGAGCGTTGCGATTTGCGGCAAGCTGGCGATGTGGTTTGATCGAGAGTGCAAATGGGATGGCTGGGAGGAGGAGTGGGAAACGTGGGCTTTTGGATAGGCAACATGGTGGCATTACTGAGTGCGCACACTATCCATTTGGCTAGCGCCAGCTCGATTTCACAGAGATCGCAGTTGGTTGAAACCGAATGTAGGACCGTGCAGAGTCGAGGGATTGCTGGTGGAGCTGCCGCGGCACGTTTTCATTTTCGTCTCCTCCCAAACACTGGGAGCAGAGCGTGTGTTTGTATGTTGTTCATGTCTCTGTGTGTTTGGTCCCACCTCAATACAGCGACGTCTTGCGCATGATGCGCAGGAACTCGTCCTCGCTGATCTCTCCGTCGCCGTCGCGGTCGGCCTCGTCGATCATCTCCTGCAGCTCCTCGTCGGTCAGGTTCTCACCGAGCTCCTTGGACACCCTGTGTGATGGAGATGCCGCAACGAAAAACACACACGCGCACGAGTTAGCACACACTCACAGACACCACAGAGACACAAAAGCAAACCGCAACTCAAAACTCACCTCTTCAGGTTGCGGAAGGAGATCTTGCCCGTGTTGTCGTCGTCAAACAGACGGAAGGCCTTGAGGATTTCCTCACGCGAGTCCTTCTCGCTCATCTTGGAGGTCATCATCTCCAGAAACTCGGAAAAGTCGATGGTTCCGTTGCCGTCCTTGTCGATGTCGGAAATCATCTTCTTGATCTCCTCCTTCTTCGGCTCAAAGCCCAGGGCGCGCATGGCCACCTTCAGCTCCTTGGCGTCGATGGTGCCTGTACACACACGCGTGTGGTTGGTGTCACATCAACATGCCCTTTTGTGTCAGCGTGGCCACGTGCAGGCGCTCAAGAAGTGTGATGCCACAAGAGGGTCCATGTGGCGTACCCTTGCAAGGTACGCCCGGCGCCACGTGGGCCCTGTACACGCGCAGGTACAACCTCGCTGTCGCATAAAGGGGAGCTCATGCATGCTGCGCACACGTTGCATGCATGTGTCTTTCCGTTACATCCGTGTTCTGGTGTACAGAGGCGGAGAAACGCAGACAAATTGCGCGCGCGCCACATTGCCCGCAGTTGACAAAATGGCCTCGTGCACGCTCAGCACATGCACTCAGTGTGGCACAGTGTGTCCATGCATGCAAACGTGGCTCTGTGTGACATGGCTTGCTCGCATGGGCTACCGTTGTGCCTGGATGCCTCTTGAGGCGTGTGCCAACGCCTGTGGCTGGCGGCAAAAAAGCGCTCGTCTCAACGGTTGGCCCGTTGACCAAAAGGCGCAAAAACTCACCCGATCCGTCGGTATCGAACAGCTCAAACGCCTCACGAATCTCCGAGCGTTGCTCCTCGGTCAGATCCGGCTTGTTCTTGCTCTTGCCTCCACGCGTGGAAGACCCCAGGCCGCTGCGCTTGAAACCCGACTGCGGATGGAAAAACGCGCGCCACCCTTGTGTCAGCCTCGTTGGTTTTCTGGCCACTGCTCCTCCTCGACACCCTCACTGCACCGACCACACACATCATCGTGTGCACCCTATCCATTCACTCATCCGTGCAGCCCCGCTGTTTTCCCGACACCTACCATAGTGTGTGTGTGTGTGTGTTCGTGTGTTGGCGCCACCCGCGCTCTCCCAACGCAAAATCGACACGCCTCCTGGCATCATGGAAGAGGAAGACGATCGCACCCTTCTCGAAAAGGCAGACGATGCGTTCTGGTGGCTGTTTGGTGTCTGTGTCGATCTCAGCACCCCGTTCCTGTGTACGTGCCCACCTCTCCCATCTCATCACACAGTCTTTGCCCATGCGATGCTCTCCCACCACCCCAGCCCTGCCCCCCTTTCTCGTGTGCCACGTGCTGACCCCTCTCCCGCCACCCTTCTTGTTTGGCAACCGTTCATGGCTGGCTCCTGAAAACCACGCAGACGTCGCGGACATCGTCACCGATCTCATCGTCGTGCTTGAGTGGTATGAAAAGGGCTATTCCGACGTAAGTGATCCACGCAGGCAGGCCGTCAAACACACCCCCCCCCCCCCCCTCCCCCCCCCCCCACCCAATGCACATACGCACGTGCAGACAATGCCGCAGCAGAAGTGACCTCTGCGCGTCTGGGTAAAAGCCCTCTTCCCGCGAATTCGCTTGCGCGTGGCACTGACTCTGAGTTGCGTGGCGCACACGTGCATGCACAGTGGTTTGACATTGGTCTCACCTTCTTCCTCCTGACGCCTGGTTTCTCGGCCTTGCTCGTGTTCTTCTTTACGCTCATGGAGGGGGCCGAGATGTACGATAGCTGGAAGTACGAAGCCAACTGGGGAGTACCTGCACCTGGCAGCAGCTGCTTCACGTATGCACCCAACTTGCCACGCATGGCCAAGCTAATTGTGGTCATCATTTCCTTCCCCGTGCTGCCTTTGTACATCTGGGTGGTGAACTACCTGGAGTTGGAGAACTGGCCCTTCAGTGGCGGCGAGGCCGAGACCGATGTGGTCAACAGCCAGGTGAGAGCCAATCTGCAGGCATTGGGCAAGGTGACAGGACAGAAGAAGAAGGTGAAGAAGAAGGATCTGTTCAAGTCGCTGATGAAGCGTGCCATCCGCGAGAGTGGCCTGTTTGTGGAGACGGTCTTTGAGAGCATCCCACAGTCCATCCTGCAGTTCTACGTCATGCTTCAGCTGCGCGAGTGGTCCACCGTCAGCGTGGTGAGTATCTTCATCAGTCTGCTCACCATCCTGACCAAGACGTACGTGCTGGGCATCGACAAGTTTGACCGCTTCAAGGTCTTCTTGGGCATCGTGGCCATGTCCACCGACGTCATGTATATGTTCATTGTCTCCTTTGTGTTCTACCTGGACACGTCTGGTGCCTACTTTTGGTGGTTCATGAGCCCCTACATCGCCCGCTTTGCCTGGAACCTCTTCAGCATGCTCATCTCCTTCGTGGCCGTCCTGGTCGTATTTTGGATCGAACAGGAACGCAGGGGTGTGTGCACATGGAACGACATGTGCAAGGTCCCGTGCCGCCGGTGTGGGGACGATATTTTGGACTGCTGCGACGATGGCTGCGAAACCATGGCCAAGGCGTCCACCTACACGCTGAGCAACCTGTGCAAGTGTATCTTCTACCCCATCTTTGCGGCCATTGTGGCTGCGTGTTGGATCACCTTTGCAGCCATCTGCTTCCTGGGCGCGAATTGGTTTGATGCCTTCTTCTCCACCGAGCTCGCCACCGTGTTCTTCCGCTTTGTGTTCTTCCGCGACGACTCGCGTCGCACCGAAGTGGAAATCCTCAGTTCAGTCAACCTGAACAACTCGAAGCCACGCCACATCGGTGCGTTCCAAGCAAAGGTCACCACGGGTGTGTACAGCGCGTTCAAGAACGCCAATCCGCGTGTGGAGCCGCTGGGTACAATCAAAGCGGCCCTCAAGGACATTTTCAATGTGCGACCGCAAGATCACCAGGGCTTGTACACGTTCACCATGGTGTTTGCCACCATCTGGTCGTTCCTGGGCGTGTTTCTTCGCTGTGCCTACCAGGGCATCTTTCTGGTCATGTTTGTGGTGTTGTACGATTCCACGTACGGCACCGAGGTGGGCATCAACCCTGTGCTGGACAGCCTGCCGCCGGGGGCAGTCTTTGTGAAGGATGCGTTTGGGTACGGCACCCTGGTGCTGTTTGCCTCCTACTGGTGGGCGTTGTACATGACCATTAAGCGCACCAACAAGATGGTGGATGCAAACAACCTGCAGCTGGATCTGGTGCAGAAGCTCAAGACGCGTCGCTCCAACCACCAGACCTACGTCGACTTGGACCCTGCCTTCCAACGCACACGCCAAGCATTGCCAGACACCAATACGTCGGCCCATTACGTGCACACCAACGATCTGTACAACTATGGCGAAAACTTCTACTTCTACTGACGCAGCTGCGCACGCACAAACAATCAAATCCAATCTCCCCATCCTCCGCCTGCAACTCCCTCCCTCCACGTCCTTCCTTGCCCAAGGATCACCCATCCCATCCCATCACACATCACACCAGGCGGCCATGGAGTTTGCACAGTGTTCGAATTGGTATGTGTCAAACAAAACCGCCATGCAGGTGTTTGACAAGAACCGTTTCACGGCTCGAATTCTCCAAACCTGACACCCCCCCCCCACACACACACACACGCATGCTTGGCACACCCAACAACCCTCCAGCGGACGCAATGTGCCCAAGGCCAACCTGTTGACACACGAACCGTTCTGTGTGCGCAACCTGAAGCTGTGCACACACTGCGGATATAATGTGCCACAGGCCGAGTTTGATGCACACTACGAAACCTGCGTCAGCGGCAAGCTGGAGGCAGCACAGGAGGGCACCGAGGACGACATGTCGTCTGAAGACCAGAAGGGCGACCAAGCAGGCGCAGCCGAGAACTCCATCGACGACACACCAGCCAGGGTACAGACGGCAGACATGAGTGTTGGCACGGACGGATCGTTGATCTTTGCGCGCGCCGCACGCGATTTGGCGCTGGAGGAGAGCACAGAGGGCACACAGACAGCGAGTGTGGGCACGTCGACTTCGCCGTCGCCACGTCCACCCAGTGGCGCCTCTACGGGTTCTGGCAAGTCACGCAGACGAGGCACAGGGCCCACTCCGTCGCCGCCGCCTGTGGGCAACAGCAACAGCGCAGGCAGCCAAACGGGCTCTGCAGGGGCAGCGCCGCCGCGACGCAGGCCAACACGTCCCAGCGGAGGGTCGGGCACAACAACAAACACCGACACAGACGCAAACGGTAAACAGTACAACACACGCGTGGCAGCGTCCAAGACGCGGCGGAAACGAGGGGGTCAGCACAAGCCACCCACCACGCCCCCTGTGGTCCACACCACAGCCTTGGTTGACGGAGACGAGGAGGAAGAGGAGTTGGCACGTGCCATGAGCGAGTCACTGTCGCTGTCTCTGTCCGAGGGCAGCCAGGGGGCGGTGTACGCTCGGCTGGCACAGAACAGCGCCCAGTTGGACACGGACACACACGCTGCTGCTTCCCACTCACCCTCGTCCTCGTACGACGACGATGAGGATGAGGACGACGAGGATGGCAATGACGACGACGACGACGACGGTGACGACGACGACGATGCAGTCGGCAAGGGGCCGCTGCGTCCGTTGGTGCGCAACGCCCTCAATGCACACACCCCACTCCAGGCCAAACAGCCCAACAGCAGACACACACGGCCCTACCGTCCTTCCGGTGCCGCCACCTCTGGCTCCACAAATGTGCGTGCACGTCCCCCGTCCCGTGATCTCGTCCACGAGGAGTACTTGGGCTTCGAACAGGGTTTCCGCGTTCGTCGCTTTGACGACGAGTGAACACACACACACACACACACAAGAGACACAATGTAAAGGGCAGTTTCCACCAGTTCCATTTGTGGGCAGGGCATTTTCCCACCACCTTCGCTGCGCTCGCTCTCTCTTGTCATCATCGTCATCATCCCTCAAGCATCGGCATGAACAAACTCAAGAAACTCTTCGATCTCCTTGAGTGTGTGCTGCTTGCCTCCGGGTTCTTCGCGCGAGTCGTTGACCCAGGCGTCGATGGCGTCGACCTCGTAGATCAGCTCGGCCTCGTAGAGGTTGGTAAACATGCGGTTGGCCCATCCCTTGGGGTAGGCACGCTTGTTGGCAATGGCTTGCACGCCGTAGCATGCTCCCACCTGCTTCTGCAGCTGGTCGTCGCCGTCGCCCAGGAATCGCTTCAGCAGACGCGCATACTCGTTCGTCCACTTCTTCTCGTTTTCCTTCACCTCGGGCTTGGGCTCCTTCATCGCCGCAAACACAGACTTGGGCAGGCACTCGATGGCCAGAAAGTCCACAAACACACTCGTGAGCTGTTCGGCAAACTCCACCGAGGACCATTCCTCCTCGTCCAGCGTGTTCTGGATCCACTGGATCAGCTCGTCGTTCGACTCGTGCGCCTCCAGCTTGGCCAGCAACTCCTTGGACACGTCCACCTCGTCCTCCTCCTCCTCCCCCGTGTTGGCGGCCATCATCTCCTCGTCCCATGCGTTCTGCACGTACGACAGCTCGTTGTTCGTCAGCAACGAGTCCAGTTCGCCTGTGCCCCGGTCCATGATCGGCATAAACTCCTCCAGGTCCGTCACATCCTTCATGCCCAGCTCACGGATAAACTTGCACGCAGCCGCCTGGTTGCGAGCGTCTTCGATCGACATGGTGATCTGCACAATCATCTTGATGGCCAGGCCACCCTCGACCACGTCTGTGACTGCCTCGGCCACAAAGCTTGCCGGCAGCGCACCGGCCATGATACACTCGGCCATGAGCTTGGCCAGCGAGCGCCACGCGTTGGGCGCATCCACCATAATCTCTTCCAGCGAGTCCATCACCGCCTCAAAGCCCTTGCGGAACACGGACGGTTCGATGTCCTTCTCCTTGCGCATGGCCACCAGCAGGCGACCCACAAGCATCACATCCTTGGCCTTGCCCTCCAACGCCTGGTTGATCATCGTCTCCACCGTCACGTGCAGCAGATCCGGCGCCTCCAGCTCGTCGATGCACAACAGTGCCTCCTTGATGTCTTCGATGTTCAGATACTCCGACAGCAGGTTGCCACTCTTGCGCTTGACCTCCTCCACACGCTCCTCCTCCGATCCCTGCTGGCCCTTGTTGTCCTCCTCTCCACTTCCCTCCTCCTCGCTCTCGTGCTCCTCCTCGCTTCCCTCGCTGTTTTCCAGCTCCACACGCTTGCCACGACGGCCACCCTTGCCGTACGTGCGCTTGCCTCCCGGGCCCATTCCCCCGTGGTCCCGGCCCCCACCGTGGCCCCACTGCTTTCCGCCGCCGCCGCCTCCGCCTCCGCGGTTCCCGCTGCTGCGTCGGTCTTCCTTGCGTCCCCCCTTGCGCGGGCGTCCGCCGCTGCCTCCGGGTCCACCACGTCGGCCAAACCGTCCGCCTGTGCTTGCGCGTGCCAGCTCCGCCAACTCCTTGCGTTTGGCTTCGGCCGCCTCGCGGTGCACCTCGGCAATGGTTTTGGGTGCGTTGTCGTTGCGACGGGGCACCCACTTGTTGCGACGCAGGTCCACCACGTCCTCCAGCATGAAGCGCACACGCGAGGGCAGTCGCTTGTCCTTGGACAGAGCCACCACCTTGGCAAAGTACTGGTTCATCGGCGTCTGGTGCTCCTGGATGTCCATGCTCTTGCCAATCGTCGTCAGCAGCTTGGCCAGACACTCCAGATCCGCCTCGTCCGGCACATCGTTGCTGTCCGGCGATCCCAGCAGCTTCTGCACACACTCGTGCATGATGTTGCTCGTCAGCATCTCCAGTTTGAACAGTTCGCCAATGAAGCGGATGTTGCCCAGCATCTGGCGCTTGACCTTGGTCCGTGCCAGCTCCTGGTCCTCCTCGTTCATCTCTGCGTACCCTTCAATGTCCTCCACGTCCTCGCGCTGCTCAAACGCCTGCTGGCAACGCATCAGCAGCAGTCGCTTGAACGTAACCTGTCGCGTGGCCTCCGGATCCTCCTCGGTGGGTTCCTCCACCTCAAATGCAGGGATGTCGATGCGCAGGCGTGCACACAGCTCCGCATACAGCGGGCCCCACGTCGGCTCGTCCAGAGCCTTGATGAAAATCTCCGCAATGACACCCTCCAGTGTGGCCGCGTCCTCGATGCCCACGTCTCGGATCTGTTCGTACAGGGCGTCGAAGCGTTCCCAGGTCAGCTTGTTCAACAGGCCCTTGGTCTTGCGCAGCACCAGTTGCAACTCCTCCTCTTCGTTCGTTGCCTTCTTGGGCGGTGCCTTCCACGCATTGTCGCTCTTGACCAGCGGCGCCACAGGCTCCAGATTCTCGTGCCTGTTGCGTCGTCCTCCCTTGCGTCCCCCCTTGCGTCCCCCGTGGTGCTTGTAGTCGCCCTCGTGACGCCGTCCGCCACGTCGGTCTCCGCGCTCTCCACGGTCGTGTTCGTAGCGATCGTTGCGCTTGCCTCGGCCGTCGCGCATCTTGCCGTTGCGGTGGCCGCCGTGGCCGTCGTGGCGTCGTCCGCCACGGTGCGGGTCGTTCGATGCCTGCTTGATGAACCCGATGTCCAGGCCTTCCGGCTTGTCTGTGCACAGGTCCTTGAAGCTCATGAGGAAGGTGCGGTCGTACTGCTTCTTGCCCTCCGGGTTGGCCGGCGAGAATTGGTCTTCGTTGTACGAAATCGTCGAGCCGTTGGCCAACTCCACCTGCAAGCCATCGGTCGACACCGAATGCACCAGCGACGATCCCGATCCCACGCCCAGACGAAGCTGCGTCTTGCCCAGCGCCATCGCCGATGACGATTGTTGCATCTTTGTGTTGCTGTCTCCTGCAGCACTAGCTGCCGCAGCAGTCGCCGCCTGCTGTTTGTCGTCCCCTTCCAGACTGTTTGTCGACAGGCTCTTCACAGCCGCTGCAGCTGCCTGCTGCGCCGCCTTTTGCTTCCTCTCCTCCTCCTCACGCAGGCGATCCGCCTCATCTTCCGCCTCCTCGTTGTACTCCACATCGGTGCGTGCCTTGAACCCTTTGGTGGCCAGCGCCGTCGACGCCGCTCCCGACGCCGCCGCCGCCGCTGCGCTTGCGTTGTTTGCCTTGCTGGCCTCGGCCCCCTTGCGCTGGGCAGGCGGCACGTAGCCACCCTTGCTCTTGGCCATCAGCTTTGCAAACTCCTTCTCATCCGCCTCCTTCTGTTGTTTGGCGGCCTCCTCTTCTGCCTTGGCATCGGCGTTGGCATCGCTGTCGCCCGTTGTCGTCGTCATCGTCGTCGTCTCACCTGCTCCTGCTGCCTTGTTGTCGTCCTGATCCTTGTCCGAGGTGGACGACGACGTGCTGCCGCCCTTTGGCTTGGCACTGTCATCGTCTGCCTTGCCTGCAGGCTCCACTGTGGGTGCGTTCTTTGCGTCGTTCGCCTCCGTGCTGTTCGTGCTCGTGCTCGTGCTGGCGCCGGGATCGGCAGGTGTCTGGGCCTTGGGCGAGTCGTTGGTGTGAATCACCTCCTTTGTGTCTGGGTTCGACAGTGTCACCTTCACCGACTGTGCCTTTTCAATCGTGAACTTGGGTGTGTAGGCGCTGGCGTTGGGGTTGAACGCAGGGGACGTCATGCCTCCGCCGCCCATGTTCCCAAAGCCTCCCTGCCCTCCACCATTCGAGCCGCCGCCGTACCCATACATGGCACGCTGTCCTCCATAGCCCATATTGCCTCCTCCGTTGTACGTTGTGCTGGGGTTGCCATAGAAGCTGGACTGTCCGCCCGGCTGCTGCCCTTGCTGGTTGTTGTACCCCCTCCACGCTCCCGCCGTGCCCATGGTGCTGTTCCCATTGCCATGGTACCCCGACGTGGTCGTTGTCTGCTGCGTTTGTTGCGCCTGCATGCTTTTCTGCTGCGCCTCCAGCAACGGGGGAGCCGACTGCGTGCGAATGGGCTCTCCGCCTCCGCCTGGCTGGACCCCGCTGCTCGAAACGCTGCTCTGCATCGACGTTTTGCCACGCGGGTTCACTGTGCCATTGCACGCACACGTGTGTCCCATCATCACACGTCATTCCCCGCCACGTGTGTGTCCCCATGTCCATTGTGTCCGTGTCAGTGGGCCGGTCCGGCGTCCCGCATGCGAAAAAAACCAGGCCCAGAAACTCTGCTGTGCAATTCGCTTCGGCGGCCCCACGTTGGCCGGGCAACAAAACACAGCCTGCACACGCACACACACACACACTTACCGCCCACATTCGACTGCTGGTTGTATCGGTTCTGCGTGTTGCCACCCTGCGAACGGTTGCCACTGGCAAACGTGCGTTGGGTCGTTCCCACGCGCTGCGAGTTGCTGTTGTTCAGATTGTACGGCTTCGACCCGCCTCCGTTTCCGCCGCCGTTGCTGCTCCCTCGCTGCGTCTGCTGTCCTCCCGACGTGTTCTTTGTCTCCTCCTTCGTTGTGTCCTCCTCATTCTCCTGTGACTTGTCCTCTTTGCGCTCCTGCGCATTGATTTTCGGCCTTTGACTCCACACTCCCGACATGGTTGATTCTGAGAAAGTGCTGTGCAAATGAACCTCGTTTGTCCCGTGCGACCTTGCTCAGATCTGTCTGCTGTCCGTCTCTGTTGCTTGACTACGCCGCCGATCGATCTGCTCGCTTTGTACTCGTCTCCAATGTGTTCCTTGTGCTTGTTATTCGCTTCAGGCCAGCGGGGTATCCGGATCGATTGTTTGTACGTTCTTCGTTCCGGTCTTCTCGATGGTCTGTCCTTTCCTCTTGCAGCAATCCTGTGTGTATTGACTTGCTGCTGTATGTAGGTGAAAAGAAATAAAAAAAAAGGGGTTTGGTAAAGTTGTTTCTGTGTGTTGTTGTTTTTGGATGGCATGGGCGGCGCAGAGTGCCGTCAGTCCCAATGTGGTTTGCACACACAAGATGGGAAGAAAGGAGGTCACCCCTTGCACTCTCCCCCCACACACACACACTCACACACACACACACACATTGCCCCTTGCGCACACACATCCAACTCGTTCGCACATGGACACAGAACCGGCGTCCAGTGCGCCACCGCCAACACAGACCCAACCAGCAGCGGCCAATGGTGGCACCGAGGGGCCCAATGGGACGTCGAATGTGCCTGTGCCACCCATGCTGGTGGACAGGGAGCAGCTTGTGCGCGATCCACTCCTCCTGCTGCGCCCCACCACCGTGTCACTGTCCCGCAGGAATGCCCGCTTCGATGTCATGAAGCTCTTTGACATGGAGAACCTGTTTGAAGAGGCGCGCAAGAAAATCAAAAAGTTTGGCTTCGAGGCGTACGTGCAGGAGTTGCCGGAACCGTACATGCCCAGGCACCAGACGCTCAACCTGGACACGGACGACTTGGAGCTTGCGCTGGCGCCCGAATCGGTCATGGATGGACTGGAGGGCACGCAGCTGATGCCTCTGTTGCATCGCGCTGCGTTTGGTGAGGACTACGACGTGCGTGAGTTTCACAAGGCGGTGGACACCGGGGCACTGTCGCTTGCACCGGGGGCGGTGGACTATGTGCCCTTCAACAACACCACCATCGACCCCACTGTGTCTCGGTACGTGAAGAAGGCCAAGAAGGAGAAGAAGAAGAAGGAGAAACATGCGGGGGAGACGGAGGAGGAACGCGCTGCACGCAAGGCACGCAAGCGGGAGAAGAAGAAGCGCAAGCGGGAGGAAGCCATGCTGGACGACGACGCACAAGACACAACACCCGACCTCATGGCAACCTCACCACAGGGGGCATCCAATGCAAACAACGACCATGCTGCATCACGCGTCGTCGTCACCCTCCCCAGCAAGAAGCAGCGTGTGGACGACCAATGACCACCCACCACCCACCCACCACCAATGTACATTCCCATTCCCATTCCCCCTCACTCACTCACTCACTCACTCCTCCTCCTCCTTCCCCGCCCCCTTTGCCTTGGCCTTGGCCGCATCCTGCTTGGCTGCCAACACCTCCGCCTTGCAGTATACCCGCAACGGGATGTCCTCGCCCAGCTGTGCCTGTTTGCGAAGGTATCGCACACGAAAGTGGTCGTTGCACCGGTGGGCATCCGGCAGCAGTGTCGAACTGTCTGCCACCGTGCGCCAATCCACGTCGTGCGACGTTTCAATCTTCCGCTGCGCAAGGATGCCCTTGTACAGCGCCAAACGCACCTCGGGTTTGTTCCACTGCGCTTTGGACATGGACACACGTGGCAAAGGCGTCCCATCCCTTGTCGACGACGACCGCACAGCCAGCGTGCCCTCCTTGGCATCGTCCAGCTCCTCCGCCTGCTGCAGCTGCTTGTGTGCCGCATGCACAAAGTTGCCAAAGTGCGTGCGGCATGCCACGTGCGACCTCGTGCCCATCTTCTCCGCAATCTTTGCCCAGGGCATTGTCACGTCGTGAAAGTCCACCTCCTCCACGCGTTCAAACACAAAGCCCTGCCGCCTCAGTTCCGCACTCACCAGCTTCACCAGCTTCCGATCCTCCTCCTTCGACCACTTGCCATGCTTCCTCGAGTGTTCCTTGCTCAACACACGCCACTTGTCCCTGCAATTGTCCCCGTACCTGCCCAACTCCTCCCCAATCGTCACCCACACCCCTGCCGCCGCCTCCCCATCCACCCCCACCCCATGTTTCGCCACAAGCTCCCTCAGCTGTTCCTCCTCCGCTTTGGTCCACCGTCCCTTCTTCCCCGGGTGGAATGCACGGATGAACCACCCTCGCACCGCCTTTCGCGTACGCCGCACCCCTCTCTGTTCCGCAAGCCGCGACACCTCCTGCCACTTGCCTCGCTTCCTTCCAGACAGCATCTCCTCCAGTGTCATCTCCTCCTGCTCCATGTACTCCTCTGCCGCTGCCTGCAATTCCCGAGCCTCCCACGCCATGATGGGCCCGTTTGTCACCTCCCCGGCGCCCATTCCCTTTCTTCCTCCCTCCTCCTCCTCCTTCTCATCCTCCCTTTCCGTCTCCTCTCCCCTCTCCTGTGTCTCTCCATCCTTACCGGCGTCCTCTTGGTCGGCTTTTTCCTCCTCCTCCTCAACCTCATCCTCATCCTCCTCCTCCTCAGCAGCCTTCACCTCCTCCAGCAACGCTACCATGGGGTTGTCACGCACCTTTCGCACTCGCGTCGGCCGTGTGGCCTTCTTCCTCTTGGCCACCAGCCGTGGCTCCTTCACCACCGTCCGTTTGCCATTCACGTCCCACACCCACGTGCGTGGCAGCGCGTTGATCCGCGGCACGGGGGCGCGTTGCCCTTCCACCTGCCGCACCTCTTCCCACCCGTGTTCGTCTTCCTTCTGCGCCATGAACGTGTATGCACTCTTCTGGCTCGTTTTGCCCTTCCGATCCCCCGCCTCTGTCCTCGCTCCACCCTTGCTCGTCGTGCTGCCCACCGCCGAAACTCGTTGCCGCTTTCGCGCATTTTCCTCAATCGGAACCCTTTCCGTGTCACCCGCCTCCTCCACCTCCCGTTCCCATGCAGTGTCTCTGACCCCCTCCGATCCTTCTCTTTGACTCTCCTGTGCCTCTTCCTCCTCCCCATGCTTCCTTTTCTTGCCCTTGCCCTTCTTGTCCGCCTTTGGCCCCTTCCGCTTTGTTTTCTTTCGCTCCTCTCCCCCTTCTTCCTTGCTGCCTCCCGTGTTTCCATCTCCTGTCCCTTCGTCCTCTTCCAAAGGTGGAGGCCACATCCCATGGTCTACCGTCGCATTCTCTTTGCTCACTTGCCCCTCATCCTTCGTCTGGGTCTTCTCCTTCTTCTTCTTCTTCTTCTTCTTCTTCCTCTTCTCCTTCTTGCCTGTTTCCTCCTCCTCTGCATCCTTCTTTCTCTTCTTCTTCTTCTTCTTCTTCTTCTCCTTCTTCTTGCTTTTCTTCTTCTTCCCTCCAGCGTCGCCGTTGACAATCTCCACGTCCATCTCCTGATCACCCTCTTCCGTAGCCTCCACCACCTCACCCTCATCCTCATCCTCCTCCTCCTTCCTCCGTTTTGCCTTTTTGCTCTTCTTTGACTTTTTGCCAGTCAACGAAATGCGATCCTTGCCCATCCACACCCACCGCAACTCGAAACCCGATGAATTCGCGTGGGCCCACCCGAGCAGGCATCCACGGTACGTTTCCACCCCCTCCACCCCCCACCCTCTGCCCCAATGTGGGTCGCCCTCTGACCTTTGCTCTTCCCCTCGCAATCACCCCACAGTCAACTGCCCAAAGTGCGACTCGGAGATCCACATCCCCTCCGAGTTCCTCCGTGTGCACAACCCATCCCACGACGACAAGCGCATGCTCACTCCAATGGTCTTTGGTGCTGCCAGCTTTGTCGGAGGCTTCTCCTGTACGTGTGTGCCCTGTGACCCCGTCCCTGACTTGGTCAACCCCCTTCCACAACTCCCTCCTCCTCCTCTTACACAATCTCTCCCCTCACCCAATTTCCCAGTTGGCACTCTCACTGCCTTTTATGCGTGGGATCCTGCCATGAAGCTTGTGGAGCGTACAGCCCTCCGTGTGCGTTGGGCTATGCCTCCCTTTCTCCAGGTCGTCGCAGGCTCCCTTCTCGTCGCTGTCCCGGTCTCTGCAGGTGCCGGTCTCGGCGCTTCCCTCGTCCCTGGTCTCATGACCCTCAGTCTCCACGCCTTTCATGGTTCAAGTGACCTTGCTGACGGTGTTGTCCGCCGTACCGACGCCAAGCTGTTCCGCAAAGATTCCGAGGCCTCCCAAGACGACCAAGAGTGACCCCAACAACAATGTACATACACTCTACGCTCTCTTTATGGCGACCCTCGTGTCACTGCAGACACTGTCTGCTTCCTCCGCCTCTCCTTCTCACGCACCCCGACGAAATGCTGCCGTTGATCCGTTGATCCGTTCGACACCACACACACACACACACACACACCACGCCTCTCCGTGTCAGTCCTCTGCCTATCTCCCACTTTCCCACTGTCCTGTGTCCAACTTTTGCCCATCCACACAGCTCCTCCCGTTCGCACGGTCGTTCCACCCGGGTCGCTCCTTCTCGCCGTCGGGACGCCCGCAATCCCTCCCGCACATCACGTACAGAAACCCACGAGTCGAGACAGGCCGCCTCAAAGTCCTTGCGAGCCTGTGCACACTCGCCATATACACTGGTGTCGGCATGTGCGTCGCCCGAGCGCAGGGTTTGACGCACAGCTGCGTCCACCTCTGGGTTGGCGTCCAAACACGCAAAGTAGGCGTCGCGGGCATTCCAACACTGCTTGCGCTGGCCCTTTTTGATCATGGGCATGGTGCGTTCGGACATGGTTTGGTGGCTGGAGAACTGAACAACCGCAAACGACAACAAACAGCGCTGGATCGACCACCGCAATCGCACCACACGCCATGCTGTCCATTCTTCAACCCTACCAGGATGCTATGCATGCCCATTTGGAGGCATTGGGTCTGTCGCATGAGCACGCCACGCTGCTGCCGATTGAACTCGTCGCTGTGCTCATCACCTACGTTCTCCTGGCCCTCCTACGCCCTCGCCCACCCAGGGCAGACGTCAAGGGCAAGGCCGTTCTCGTCACAGGCGCCTCGGGCGTCATTGGCACGGCCCTGGTCAAGCAGCTGGCCGAGACGGGGGCCATTGTTTTCGCCACAGACGTCAACGAAAGCGGCCTGGAAAAGTTTGCAGAGATGACCAACGTGGTATGCATGCGCATGGATGTGACAGACATGGCAAGCATCGACCATGTGCTCAACGAGATCCGCACACGCGATTTGCCCCTGCACGCCCTCGTCAACAACGCCGCCGCCGCCGCCTTTGGTCCCTCGCTCGAGATGGACCCCGAGTTTGTCCGCACCATGTTTGACGTCAACGTCCTCGGCTACTTCAACTGCGTCCGGGCCGCATTTCCCCTCTTGCAGGAGCGTGGAGGCGGCAACGTGGTGGCCATCGGTTCCATGGCCGGCCTCATCGGCCTGCCATTCCTTGGCGTCTATTCGCAAACCAAACATGCCATCGAAGGCCAAATGCACACGTTGCGCCGCGAGACCATGGGCATGGGCGTCGAATTCTCGCTCGTTCGCCCCGGGTTGATCATCCAGTCGGGCATCAACCAGGTCAGCGATGACATGCGCGCCAAGGGTTCGCCCTACGAGAGCCGTGTCAACGCCTTTATTCGCAACCTGTTGGACGAGAGCAAAACTCTGGCTCCCGAGATGGTGGCTGCGGTCATCGCTGATCAGGTCCTGGCCAAATCGCCCGCTCTCGACATCATTGCGGACACTCGTCTCAACAAGATGATCTATGCCATCTACACCTCTGTGCCACACACTCTGGCTGATTTCATTGCCAAGAAGCTGTTCTTTGAGGAGTAATCACCAATCGCCGTAGTTGTGATGCTGCACCGCGTACTGCGACAGCATGGAGGCCTCATGCATGCCTGAGAGGTCCTTAAGCCCCTCCTGACCCAAGCTATTGCTTGCATCGGCCTCCTGCAGCCGCTTGTCATATTCGACATGCGTGGGCATCACCTCGGCCAGCGTTTGTAGCAACTCGCTCTCAATAAATGGCCAGTCCTTCAACGGGGTAAAGTTGTCCAGCACCGAGCGGGTGATGGTCACCAGGCGCGGGTGCACGGGTTGGAAGGCCAAAAAGTCGTGGAGGGCACGCAGCATCTTGAGAATAGTCTCGTGGGAGGGAAACTCGATGGGCAGCACCGACGCAGGCTGCAGGATGTCCATCATGTCGTGGACGCGTTGCACGTTGCCAATGGCCTGCAGGATGGCCTTGAAGCGGAACACCTTTGTGCGGTTGTTGCACATCAGTTGCACCAGCAGCTTCAGCTTGCTTGCAAACGCACTGTTCGACTTGCGGTACCACCGCTTCTGCACCTGCTTCATCAGAAGCAACGCCAGTTCCTGGTGTTCGTATGCACGCTCCGTAATGTCCTGCTTGAAGCACATGTTCTCGCGTCGGAACATGGTCAGCAACTCCTCGCGGATCCCTGCGTTCTCATGGCCCATCAGATCCTCCATCTGATGGTACGACGGGTTGTCGGTGGAGAAAAAGTCCTCGTCAATGTCCAACACCATCTGGGTGTCGTTGGGCAACTTCATCTCCAGCAGCCTGTCCACAGGCACCACACGCAAATCAAACGGCACCACGTGGCTGCCGTTCTTGAAGTAACCGTACCCCTCGCGGAATTGCGGATGCTTCCAATAGCCCACGGGTCCGGAGTAGTCCAGGAAGTAGTCTTCCTCAAACGTCACCCTGAACTTGCGCTCCATCTTGCCCCTACGATCGGGCTTCACCTCTGGCGCCTCACCCATAAACAGGTGCTGGTCCTCCATGTAGTCGTGCGCAAACTGGTGCGACCAACGCGGTCTGACCCACACCACTCGGTCCACGTAACCCAGCCACACCCCGGCCAGGATGAAGCTGTTGATCTGAATCTTGTTCTTCCTCTCCCACCCTGCACATCCCACCCACCCAGCCCATGCCCACGTGTCAGTGCATCCCGCTCCCCAACACACCCACCCTTCCTCCCACTCTCCATCCACAGACACAAGGCACAAGCTTATGGAACCACCCCCCCCCAATTAACTCACAAAACACGCTCGCACGCCGTTTCGGCGTGAAATACTCGGGCAACGCCAAGTCCGGGTGCGAGTCAAAGTGCACCACGGTAATTTTGCGCGTCTCATTGGTCTTTGGGTCGCGAAAGAGGCCACGGTCGGCTGCACTGAGCCAGAAACGCAACACCTCGTGGTGCTGTTCCGTCACAATCACCGGAACACGCGTCTCGTCTCGCAGCAGGCTGTTCAGCACCTGAGTGTACGTTCGCTTGGGTCGCTTTGGCTTGGGTGTGGGTGTGGGCTCTGCATCCGAGTCCTCGCCTTGGTTGTCCCCGTCTGCGTCCGACCAACGTCCGTCAGGGCCACTTGCATCGCTGCTCTCCTCCTCTTCCTTCACCTCCTGCACCTTGAGCTCATCCTCCTCCGCCACGTCACTGCCGCTGTTGCTGGACACGGTGGCAGCCTCGCCGTCCACCTTCCATCCGTCCTCCTGTGCTTCGGCCTCGTCCTTGGGTGCCACGTCGACACCTTTCACGGCTTCGTATTCCTGATCCTTGGGCAGCGGTTCCGCCTTGGGCGGGCTTGCCACCTCCTGGACCACAGGCACGTCCTCATCCTCGTTCTCCTCCTCTGCATCCTCTCCACTGTCGCCGTCGTCGCTGCTGAGGTCTCCGTGACGCACTTCCAGCCTGACCTTGCGTGCCAGCAGCTTCTGCGTCTCTTCATCCAGCGCCTTCAGCTTTGCGTCCGCATCCTTCACATTCACCTCGTCGACCCCCGAGCGTCGTCCCTTGCCCTCCGAGGCCACTGCTGCCTCGCATCCAATCCACAGTACAGCCAGCAGCACCAACACGTGCACTGTCAGTCGCACACGCATCGTCGTCCTTTGGTTTTTTGGGTTTTGTGTGCCCAGGCTTTCGCATGCATCACCTGTGCTCCCCTTCCATGAACACCCACCCCCCTCCCCTTCCCCACCCTTCCTCTTTCATTGACCGCCATGGGCAGTGGCACCAGGACACGCTCCACGTCACCCAGTCTTGACCACGCAAACCACACTGCCATGGAAGACTGGGAGCCAGATCGAGACGATCTGGAAAGCCTCATCCAACTGCTGGAAGATAACCAATCCAGGGACAATGCCAGGCAGCGAGAGATTGCAGATGTGAGTTGATTGAACAAAGTGTGGGGGTGGGGGAAGTTGTCGGTGGGACATGCCACGCAACACACACACACACACACACACTCACTCACTCACTCACTCACTCACTCACGCTGTCTCACCGGTCGACAGACTCTGGAAGAGTTCTCCGAGACGGAGCCGGACTTCAACTGCTATCTGGCGCACGTGGCCATCAACGAGGTGGGGCTCGATCCGTTGGTCCGGTTCTCTGCCGCCTCGAGTTTGCGCGCGAACATCAACCGCCGCCTGAACCTGAACAAGGACGTGGTTGCCTATTTGCAAGCCACCATTCCCAACGGACTCCTGGACGAGGTATGTTGGCGTCGTTGCACGTGCCTTTATGCGCCTACACAAGCCCACAGAGCCTCCCAAGGTCCAAGGACATGCGCAGACGGCAAGGCCCGTCGGGCAAAGCACAGCGTTGACACAGAACACCACACGGTGCATGCACACACACCCATACACACACACACGCACCACAGGAATTGATTGTGCGTAAGCAGGTGACCACCATCATCTCCAACATGGCCACCCTGTTTGGCATTGGCGAGTGGGATGGCCTGCTGGAGTTCTTGCTGGAGCTCATCGAGTCCGACAACGAATCCAACGTGGACATGGGCATGTTGGTGCTTTCCAAAATGGTCGAGGATGACTCGGAGTGCATGTTGGAACCCGTGCCGGGTGAAGATGGCCGTGACGTCAAGCCCCTGGACGTGTTTTTCCCCGTGTGGCTCAACATCCTTCAGTCCGTCGACACCCCCTCTGTCCGTGTCTGCACCCTCAAGTGCATATCCGGCATGATAGACAAGATCTCCAATCGCCAATCTGAAGATTTGGCCACCTTTGCAGACGTAAGTGTGTGTCTGGGGCCAAAGAACACCCCCTTTGCCACTCTCTCGCACGTGTCTGTGTTGACGACCATTTTCTGTGCAACTACGGGCTCAGCCTTATCACCACTCCCCACCACTCACCCCCTCCCCACCGCCACCACCACCACCACCACCACCACTATCATAGACACTGTGGGATGTGATCTCGCGAGACGGTGACGTCAAGGTGCTGCAGACGCTGGTGGAAACGGTGACGACGATGGTCGACCTGCGACCGGATTACGTGATGGGACACATCGACGACTGGGTGGCATTCATGTTGGACAATGCACAGCATGAGGAGGATCTGGTGGCGTGTTTTGCCATTGAGTTCTTCTCGGTGCTGAACGAGACGAGTGCGTTGGCGATGGATGTGCTGAAGCCACACCTGGACGATGTGATTGCCACGCTGCTGCAGTGCATGCGCTACACGGACTGGGACGAAGAGGTGGAGGATGCCGACGAGGAGGATTGGGAGGAGGAGGACAACGTGCAGGACTTGAAGCCCAGGCACCACGACATGGCAAACGACAAGTTTGAGGAGACGGACGACGACCTGGACAGTGGCACCACCATGAAGCTGAGCAGGCGCAGATACGCCGGATTGGCCCTGGAAATGCTGTGTTCCACCTATCAGGGCTCCATTGTGGATCTGCTGTGGGACCACGTGCGCGAGTACCTGGACTCCAACAACTGGGAGGAGCAGGACATTGGTGTGCTTGCCCTGGGTGCTTGCTCCTGTGTCAACGAAACCATTGAGGAGATGAGCAAGCTGTACCCGGAGATTGTGCCCTACCTTGTGGAAAACCTGCGTTCGGAGCACTCCCTTCTGCGTGGCATCTCCGCATGGTCGTTGGCCACCATGAGCCGTTGGATTGTGCACCAGACGGAGGACAAACACTTGTTCAAGGATGTCCTCGACGGTCTCCTGGTCCTGATGTTGGACAACAACAAAAAGACCCAGCGTGCAGCCTGCGTTTCCCTGGGCAGCCTGATGAACCAGGCCAAGAACTACATGGCCTCCTACCTGCCCGAGGTGCTGGAAACCATGCAGGATGCCTTTGACAAATACCATTACGCCTCACGCATTTCGCTGTTTGACAGCGTGGCCGTGCTGGCCGACGCCGTGGGCGACGCCCTGCAGGAACAGGAGTTCCGCGACATGCTCATGCCCAAACTCATGCACGAATGGGAGCAGATGAACTTTGAGGACGATTACTTCCTTATTCCGCAGTTTGAGGCCATGGTGGCCGTGGTGATGGCCCTGGAGGAACACATCCGCGAGTACGCAGACATCATCTTTGAAAAGTGCGTCCTCATGCTCCAGCGCTCCATCGACATCAAGTACGAATGCATGGAGAACAACACACCCCTGCCTCCCAGCGATCTGATGGTCGTCATCCTCGACACCATGGGCTCCCTGTGCGACTCGGTCGGCGATGTCGTCCCGGAGCTGTGGCGTGAGGCGGACCGTGAGCTGGACCTGCAGGGCCCTCTCATCCTCATGCTCAAGGATTGCCTGGGTGATGGTTCGCAGAACGTGCGCCGGTGTGCCTTTGGCATGGTGGGCGACCTTGCCAACCTGGACGTGGGCATCCTGGAGCCGCTGTACCCAGAGGTGGTCAACATGATCCTGGACACGCTGACGGTGCGCAACGTGACGCTGAAGCCGTCGCTGTTGAGCAACGCGACGTGGGCGGCGGGCAATCTGATCAAGGCCCTGGGCGAGGATATGGAGGAGTTTGCCGACGAACTGTACAAGGTGCATGCCGACCAGTTGGGTCAGGAGAGGATCAAGGCCACGCTGTTGAACAACCTGACCATCACCACGGGCCTGCTGATGACCGTGTTTCCCAAACTGGGCCTGGAGTACGTGGGCACCCTGGGCAAGTTCTACTGTGTGGGCCTCACATACATTGTGGACAACGAAGAGCGTGAGAACGCGTACATGGCCCTGTGCCAACTCATCCTGGAGGACCCGGAAATCATTGCCAACCACTTTTTCTACTTTTGCGACGCCGTTTGCTTCTACGAGGAGCCCAGCGAGGAGCTGGAGGGTGTCATCACCGAAATCATGCACACCTACCGCGAATCCCTTTCCGACCGCGAGTGGAAGGTGTACATTGACAAATATCCGGACGAGTTGCGCGAGATCATGTTGGAACGCTTCTTTGCCGACTGAAGAAAGAGGCAAGAGTCGACCAAATTTAATACATTGATGGGGTCTGTTCACATGAGTCCAGGCATGCGATCGGCAAGCAGGGAGGAGGAGGAGGAGGAAGATGATGATGATGAGAGGCCAGCAAGGCCCAGGAGGGAATCACTACCGTCGCCAAGCCCCATGGCAGACAGGAGATCGTTTGCAGTGTACGGAGCACCGTAGCCAGAAGCACCAAAGCGAGAGACATAAGCAGCCGCAATTGGGTTGTCGTGAGTGGGTTCTGCGCGAGAGCGAGCGCTAAACTCGTCGTACTCGGAGGAGTCGATCTGTGTGCCTCCCTGGGCTTGTTCCATCTGCATCTGTGCCTGCATGCGCTGCTGACGGTTGGCAGAACTCAGGGTCTTTCCCAACACAATCTGCAGTCCTTCGATGGCGGCGAGAATGAGACCACCCATGCCGGCGGAAACGAGGGCGGGCATGATGCCACCGCGGATAGCCAGCACACCACCTGTGATTGCACCGGCTGCAATGGAGTTCATGGGGCCCTCTTCCTGACGCAGGGCAATGATGGAGCATTCGACGGTGGAAAAGGTGACTCCCCAGACGGCAAAGGCCACTCCCAGCTGCGGACTGCGGTGAGCAATCGACACACGCATGCCGTGCAATCGTTGTCCTTGCGGCGAGTTGCGCAACCCCTGTGCAGATGTGTGTGTGTGTGTGTCCATGTGTGTATGTGTGTGTGTGTCCATGTGGTCCGCCGTGCCACAGCCACGTGAGTCTGTGTGTCAGCACCGTTGTCGAAAGCGCCTTCCGGTGGATTTCCTCCGACAAGCCTCTCCGTCCGGCCAGGCACGAGCACCCACGGCGAGCGTACAACCACACACGTGGCGAGACATAGATGTGATGGAACGAACGCCGTGTTTCCATGGTGGATGCTGCAGGTGTGACCTGTTGACAAAAGGCTCCACGTACCTTGAACGCATGCCAGCCGCCACCGCCAACCACGCCCATAAGAAAAGCACCTCCAGCATCCTCAGGGATACGATAGGGGCAGGGGTGCCGTGTGTAGTCTTCGTGCTGACGTCCCATGATACAACCTCTGTGTGTGTGTGTGTGTGGGGGGGGGGTAGCACTGGCTGCACCTGCGCTGCCAGCCTGAACCATCACCACCCAGCACACAGAGATCACACCATCTCATGAGCTTCCGAAAGAAGAAGAAGCCGTATCAGGTGCGTGTGCATGTGATCGAGGCACGCGAGCTCAAGGGGCGGGACTCGGGCGGGATGTCCGATCCGGTGTGCCGCGTCACCTGCTTTGACAAGAAGCAGAGCAGCGACAAGTTTGAAAACTGCCTCAGTGCAGAGTTTGACAAGCTTTTCTTCTGGGAAAAGACCATTGCCGAGTCTGAACTCGAGACTGCCAAGCTGACGTGAGTTTTTTGTGGTTTGGCGTTCCCCGACCTGCCATCATCTTCCGTCCCGCCTGCCCTTGCTGACACCAAGATCCTCCGCGACCCATGCGATGGACCTGTGCTGCTGCGCTGCAACGTCCTCCCTTCTCCCTGTCTCCTCGTCTCTCTTCTGTGTGCACTGTGCAGGTGTGAGGTGTGGGACGCAAACGCTTTCAAGGACACCCTGATTGGCGGCTACGAGTTTGACCTCAACTACGTGTACAACCAGTACGGCCACGAGCTGTGGAAGACCTGGGTGGCGTTGGCCGACACCACAGGCAAGTATGAAGGCATCCAGGTGAGTGCACATGTCCACACAGAGGCATGGTGGGGCCAGGGTGAGGCAGCGCATGCCCTCTCGTGAAAAAACGCGGGCGGCTCCTCGGGGAGGCGCAGAATCCGTCTGCGGGCCCTGGGCGACGCATGCGCGTGTGTGTGCACAGCAGACCGGTGGCAATGGATGTGTGGGAGGGTGCTGACACGTGTGATGTGTGTGTGTATGTGTGCAGGGCTATGTGAACCTGTCGATTTCCGTGTTGGCAGACGGCGACGAGCCTGTGGAGCACGATGAAGACGAAGACGACGACGACGATGGCGACCTGGGTTCCATGGTGCTGATGCCACCCAACATTGCCACAGAGAACTTCTACCTCATCTGTCGCATCTACCGAGCAGAGGGCATCCCCAAGATGGACACGTTTGGGGCCACCGATGCGTACGTGCGTGTGACGTTTGGTTCGGAGCCGGTCAAGACGTCGGTGCGCAAAAAGACCCTCACGCCCGTGTGGAACGAGGAGGTGCGTGTGCCTGTGAAGCTTCCGGCCATGAGTGACCTGGTGCGCATCGAGTTGTTTGACCACGATACGGCAGGGTCGGACGATCTGATTGCCACCAGCTTCATCAGCTTCGACAAGGTGATGAAGGGCGAGATTGCAGGCAGCATGTGGATCAACTTCAACGGCGCACCCAAGGGTGGTTTCCAGGGCAAGGATGCAAAGGCCATGAATCAGGGCAAGGAGCCAGGCACAAGCTTTCGTGGGCGTGTGCTCTGCGATTTTTCGGTGGAAAAGACGGAGGAGGAACCCAAGGCGAGTGTCAACACATGCTACGGAGGCACAGAACCGCCTCTGGAGATGTATGTGGTGCGTTTCGATGTGTTTGAGGCCATCGAGGTACCGACCAAGCACCAAACCATGGTGGAGTTGTGTGTGGGCGAGGACGTCATCAGTTCGGGCTGGACGTCCACCAAGAAGGGCAAGGCCAGCTGGTACAAGAGCATTCCCGACAAGGAGTTGGCACTGCCTGCAGATCCCACACAACTGCCCACGTTTTTCATCAACCTCTACAGCAAGGGAGTCTTTGGCCGCTCACGCCTGGGAGTGATCAGCTTCGATGCTACAAAGATGATGGGCGATGACAACGATCCGCAGTGGGAACTGCTGTTTCCGGACAAATTGAACCGCAACCTGGGCGAAGGGTCGATTCCGGGCTTTCTGCTCTTTCGCCTCAACTTTGTCAACACTCGCGGAGGCGCACCGGTGGAACGAGAGGAGGTGAGCATGCCTGAGATGCAAACGTACGAACTGCGTGCTCATCTGTACCAGGCACGCGGCTTGCCTGCAGCCGACCCGACCGGCACCTCGGATCCGTACTGCGAGGTGCGCCTGGGTGACCAGTTGGCCATCACCACCACCAAACCAGCCACCTGCTTTCCCATTTGGTACGAAAGCGTGGTGCTCGAGGTGGAACTGCCCACAGACCTGTCGCTGGCACCCAACATCAATGTGCTGGTGTATGACGAGGACGAAGGATCGTCGCCAGACCTGCTGGGACGCATCAGCGAGTCGTGCATGAACGTGGTGGCAGACAGGCCTGCGTTCCCCACCTGGTACCCTGTGTACATGAGCAACCCCAGCGAGAGCGAAGGCGAGCTGCTGGCGTCCTTCCAGCTCATTCCCATCGAGGAGGCCCTGGAATACCCGGAAGAGGACATCACGCCGCCGTCCAAGCCCTCGTTCATCGAAATCAACGCCGTGGGCCTGCGCAACCTCATCTCTGTGGACCGCAAGCCCATCACAGAGTCGTACCTGACGATCGACTGCGGCGACATCGACAACATGGTCATCACGGCAGGGTCGTCCACACCCAACGTGGAGAACCCCAACTTTCTGACCACGGAGAAGATCAGTGTGGACCTGCCGCGCAACCCGATGTTTGCCCCGTACCTGAACATCAAGGCGTTTGACACGCGCGGAGGCAAGGATCTGCTGTTGGGTGCCACCGCACTGCCTGTGGGGCCCATGCTGCCGTGGGGTGTGTCTGCAGAGGACGAGAAGCTGATGCGTGCAGGCAAGAAGAAGATCATGGGCAAGCTTGGCCAGCGACGCAAGAAGAACAAGAAGAAGAAGAAGCGCAAGAAGAAGGCAGCAGCGGGAGACGAGGCAGGCGCAAGCAACGACATTCCAGGTGACGTGGAAACCCTGGGGCTGGATGTGCAGGTGCAGGTGGGTGACGATGACGAGGAGGAGGAGGATATGGACGAGGACGCACCGCTGCTGGACAACGAGGCTGTCAGTGGCGCCGGAGTGGGACCTGCAGCAAGCACGGGAGACGATGGGGACGAGGAGGACGACGATGACGATGGAGATGGAGAGGTGGAAGAGGTGGAAGTGGTCGTGGACGAGGGAGACGAGGAGGAGGGAGGCGAGGGCCAGGAGGGCGATTCGGAAAAGAAGAAGGAGGGCGAAGAGGGCGACGAAGGGGAGGAGGGGGAAGGAGGGCGAAGAAGGAGAGGAGGAGAAGAAGAAGGAAAAGAAGGAAGGGGAGGAGGATGAGGAGGGAGACACGCTGGGGGAAGCCAAGCCGATTGCAAACATGGAGCGTGAGCTGGACGACCAGCCGTTTGAGCTGATCGATTTGTACAGGGGCTCGTCGAGGAGCAAGAAGAAGGGCAAGAAACTCAAGGTGACGGGCAAGCTGAAGGCGGCGGTGCAGGTGACGGAGAGCAAAAAGGGGGCCAAGTTCAACCTGGTGAAGATGTTTGCGCCCAAGTCGTACGTGGTGCGTGTGTACGTGCTGCGTGCACACAACCTGATGCCCAAGGACAGCAACGGGTTCTCGGACCCGTACCTGGAGGTGTTGTGGTCGGACAAGAAGGAGGATCGGATCAACGACCGGGACAACCACAAGGAGATGACGCTGAACCCGGGCTTCTACAGGGTGTTTGAGATCCCGCTGGAGATTCCGGGCCAGTCCATGTTGACGATCAACGTGTGGGACTGGGACATGGGCATTGGGGGCGACGATCTGATTGGTGGCACAGTGATCGACTTGGAACACAGGCTGTTTTCGGACAAGTGGAAGGCGATGAACCCGAAGCCGATCGAGTACAGGCAGTTGTACAACACGGGCTCGTCGATTCCTCAGGGCAAGCTGGAGATGTGGCTGGAAATCATGACACCGGAAGAGGCCAAGGCGACGGCGCCGACAGCCATCGGACCGCCGGAGCCAAAGGACGCCGAGTTGCGACTGATCATTTGGGACGCGTGGAACCTGACGCCCAAGGACACAGATGGGGACGAGCCGAAGAACGATGCGTTTGTGACAGCCAAGATTGGGGAGCTGAAGGAGCAGGAGACGGAAATCCACTGGGTGTGCAAGGAGGGAGACACGGCAGTGTTCAACTGGCGCATGGTGTTTCCACTGCAGATTCCGATGGAGAAGTCGCGTCTGAGGCTGCAGGTGTGGGACAAGGATTTGGTGGGGAGCAACGACCTGATCGCAGAGGCGTCCATCGACCTGAAGAAGTTTTTCAACCGTTGCTACAAGAAAGATGAGACACAGCTGATGGAGGATCAGACGTTGACGCTGTTGCATCCCAACTTTGAGGGGCCGCAGGGCAAGCTGCGGTTCTCGCTTGCGGTGGTGCCGTCGCACGAAGCAGAGGCGCAAAAGGCAGGCGTGGGCCGCTCGTCACCCAACAAGTATCCGACGTTGGAGGAGCCCGAACGACCCGAGTACAGTGTGGATCCACGACGAGTGGATAAGAAGGTTGGTGCGTGGGCCAAGGGCAAGATTTGGGAGCAGATCAAGAAGCGCATCATTGCCATTGTGCTGAGTGCACTGACCAGTCTGCTGGTGGCGCTTTGGTGGCTGCACATCTGGCCGTTCAGCCCTGATGGACCTCTGAAAATGGTGCCCCATCTGTAATGTGTGTGTGTGTGAGAGAGAGAGAGAGGGGGGAAGAAGGGAAGGAGCGGGCGTGATGGGCACGCATTGCAATGCAACTCAAAAAAAGAAAATCATGATGACGCGTGGACAGATCACACTGGTGCTGGTGGGCATGCTGCTGATCCAGGGGATCAGTGCAGCAGGGCTGACGCCGCAGGCTGCGGCAGACAAGATCGACCGACTGCCCGGGATCAACGGCGACTCGTTCAACTTCAACCAGTACGCTGGCTACCTGAACGTGGACGAGACCAACGACCGCAACCTGTTCTACTGGTTTGTGGAGAGCGCAAGCAACCCTGCCACGGATCCTTTGATTGTAGGTGCACCTCACCAAGGCCAGAGAGGCGGACCGAGACCACCGAGGGCGCCGACGGGCCGTTTGAAGCAAAAAATGCAACCCAAGGCCGAGAGGGGAAATTGACGTGGGATATGACGCATGGGTACACGTGTACACACACACACACACAAACACACACACACACACACTGACACGGACAAACACACGCGCATGTGGAGCACAGCTGTGGCTGCAGGGTGGCCCCGGGTGCAGTGGGCTGGGTAAGTTTTCGAAATCTAGAATCCACGCAAAAACGCGCGAGGCAAAAGGGAGGGAGAAGGAAATGAGGACTGACACAGACAGAGGTGGATGTGTGTATGGATAATGGACAGTGGGCTTCCTGAGCGAACACGGCCCTTTCTGGGTGACAGGCAAGGGAGGGGAAGCGGCGTTGCAGAACAACCCGGACTCGTGGAACAACCTGGCAAACGTGCTCTACATTGAGGCACCGGCGGGAGTGGGATTCTCGTACAGCAAGAACGCAAGCGACCTGAAGACGGGCGATGCCAAGACGGCGGAGGACAACTGGCGTGCATTGGAGCAGTTCTTTGCCAGGTTCCCGCAGTTTGCAGGCAACAAGTTCTACGTGACGGGTGAGTCGTACGGTGGCCATTACGTGCCCGACCTCACCCTGAAGATTGTGGAGAAGAACCGTGCTGGACTCTCCAAGATCAACCTGGGCGGGTTCATGCTGGGCAACCCTCTGATTGGCATGAGCGAAAACTCGCGCCAGGGCACATGGCCCACGTGGTTCACCCACGGCATGATTTCGCGTGCGACGTACGACAATCTGATGAAGGAGTGCCCGCAGCTGGAGAACCCAAGTGACGCATGCAACCGTGCCCAGAACGAGGCGGCGGTGGGACTGCGCAACATCGACGTGTACGACCTGTACGTGGACGTGTGCAACGACGCACGCAGTGCCTCGTTGATGGAGATCAAGCGACGCATGCTGGAGTACATGCACAGTGGCACGCCACGTGAGCAGCTGCTGGGCAAGCCTGCGGGACTGCCCTTTATGGCCTGTGTGGACCGATTCATGACCACGTACCTGAACCGAGGCGACGTGCAGCAGGCACTGCATGCGTCCACCAATGGACGTGGACAGGTGGAGTGGAACGAGTGCAGCAACACACTGCAGTACAGCGTGGCAGACACGAACATCAACATGATGCCTGCGTACCGCCAACTGCTGGCCCTGCCGGAGAAGTTGCACCTGTGGTGGTACAGTGGCGATCTGGACAGTGTGTGCCCGTACCTTGACACACAGCAGGCGCTGTTGTCGCTGAACCAGACGGTGGTGAAGGAGTGGCACCCGTGGATGGTCGACGGTCAGGTGGGTGGCTTCCTCACCCTCTTTGACACCTTTGGCTTCTCCACCGTGCGTGGTGCAGGCCACATGGTGCCCGAGTTCCAGCCCACTCGAGGTCTCGAGCTCCTGCGTCTGTACCTGGACCATGCAAGGAACTGATCACCCCACACACGGCAAACAAACACAAAGAATGAAAATAATTGCCAATTGTTTTGAGTCTCTCTCCATCATCATCATGCCCACCACCGCGGAAAGGTCCAGCGCCGTTCGTTGTGCCTCTGTCCTCTCCTGCTCCTGCTTCCGCTCACTTGCCGTTGCTCTTGCTGCCACGGAAGCCGGGGATGATCATGAGCTTCTTGGGGATGAGCTTAAAGGTGCGTGAAAAGACGACAAAGCGCTCACACAGGTGGGTTTCCTCCTCAAACTCATCAAAGATGTTGCGGTGGTGGAAGTAGCTGTGGGCAAAGATCCTGTACAGACGTCGAGCAATGGAGGAGAAATACTTGGTGCTCTCCTGCTTGATGGTCACCCGGGAACCAAACCACTTGTTGCTGTTCAGCATGGCCGACGTGCCATCCAGGGTGTGAAGGATGTAGTCGATGGCACAACACTCCCTCGGATCCTTGTGTGCAGCACACAGGTACATCCTGCACAAACACACACACACACACACACACATGCCACACGCACATGGCATTGGGTTGGTCCACTGCTGTGTGAGTGACAGTCGCCCATGGGCAGGCAAACGCGTGGGAAAGGCGGCTCTCTCTTCCTCGCCACTCACCATTCGTCCGTGGCGCGCATCTTTTCGCACGTGTCCTTTGTGCACTCCTCATCCAGTTTGACCACAAGCAGGTTGAGTTCGATGACGAATTGCCTGTGGTTGGAATGCGGCAGGTTTCGGCCCCCGTGACACGATGTACAAGGAATGGTGGGCACAGGCGTGTGAGTACGAGTGGAATTTCCCCTCCCGAGGCCCACGGTTCGCTCACTCTCTCCCTCTCTCCCTCTCTCTCCCTCTCGTCACTCACCTGAGGTGTTCATACTGCCAAACAGCCTGGTCCTGACGCTTGGGCAGGGCCACCAGCTTCTTGACGTCTGTGTTGTCCTCACGCACCAACTGCTGCAGGTACTGCTGAGCTTCGAAGCTGGAGTCCATGTCGCTCAGCTCCTGGTGCTCCCATTTGCTGATGTCCTCCAACTTGGTTCCCGGACGATTGCGCTGCTTGTTCTCCTCAGCCACCTCTTCTGTGGTGCTGCTCATGATGGGGTGGGTGGTTGGTTGGTTGGTTTCGCTGCCGCCCTCGGCGACGCAACTGCCCCCAACCCACCTCTCTCTTTTTGTGCCCTCATCGTGCCCTTTCCGAGCGAGAGAGAGCTGAGGAGCAACGAGGACGCAGCAGAGGCATGAGCAGAGAGGCATGGCTACGGACACGGCCCCAGCGAGACCGTGGTGGTCGCGGGCCAGGTCGGAGGACAAAGGACGAGACCTCGTCGACGACGACGACGACCAATTCAGGCAAGAGGCCCGTTCGGGCAAAGGACACAGACACAGGAAGTGGTCATCGACAGGACAATGGCAATGGGTCCACATGCGTATATGAGCATCGTGGAAGGGGGAAAGGGGCAAGGAGGAGATGGCTCAATGGCACAAGGGCCGCGCAAACGCAGGCCGGGTCGACGCGCCATCATGACGGCAACGACTTTCGTCGTCGCGAGAAGGATGGGCCTCCCACGGGGCAGGGGCAACGTGGGAGGGTGTGGGGAAAGGCGGGAACATGGACACACAAGCATCGGATGCTTGCAGAGTACTTATTGGTGACGGTGCTGCTTGTGGTGGCACAGGAGAGCGGTTTGCTGCTGGGCGGCGGGGGCGGGGATGGGGCCAACGGGGGGCCACCGGAGCGAGGAGGACTCTCGCTGTTTGTACAGGCACACAGCATTCGGACGCTACACACCAACGTGCAATTGGACAGCAATGGGACGGTGCACGTGCATGAACACATCGAGTATGCGTACGATGGGCCTGTGAGCACACACACGCGCTTTGTGACGCTGCGCAACTGCTCGCGGAGCACACGCCTGACCTTTGTCTCTCTAAGTTCGCCCCACGTGCCCCTGGAACTTGTCCATCGCAACGAAATGCCTGTCATGGACTACGATGGCGCACGCATCGGTATGCGTGTGCCCTTCCGGTTCCCACGCTCACAGACCAACGTGGCCATCGACTTGCGGTATCGGGTGGAACAGTGGGCCTGCGGCGTGCTTGCCTCCTCCTCCTCCTCCTCCCCGTCTCCATCCCATTCCCATCTCAACATCTCATGGCCACTTGTGGATGAGACATGGGATGCCCACGTGGCAAGTGCATCGGCCAACATCAGTCTGCCCTTTGCGGTGCCGGACGACGTCTCCCTGGACTCGCCGCTCAGCGTTTCGCCTCGCGCAGGCGCTTCTGTGTACAAAGCAAGATTCAACGCCAGCCAGAGTGCAGCTGCACAGGCGTGGCAGGTGGCACAGGGTTTGCAGGACGATGGGGCCACACACGAGGTGGTACGGGCGCCCAACGTAGCCCCTGCCCCAAGCGGCACCCTACTGGACCGGTTGTTGCCTTGTGGCGACGCCACCCTTGCCTCGGCCACAAGCCAGTGTGTGCAGGTGGTGTTTGACGCACGTAGCATCACCCACAGCACGGCGGAGGTTGTGCCACCGGTCACGGTGACGGTGTTGGTGCCTGCAGCGGTGGTGACGGGGGCGGGCAATTTCAAGCCCAAGCTGGACAGCGTGTCCACCTGCTGCTACAGCTCGTCAGGCATCGATGCGTGGGTCATTGCCCTCATTCTCACCGGTGGGTTGGGTTCGTTCATTTGTGCGTATCAGTGTCGCAAGTGGCATCGCAGGGCAAGCCAGGGGGTCGATCCCGTCGATTTCCACATCACCCTCTCCGAGAAGGATCTCGCGGATTTGCAGAAGAAGGCCACCCAATCGCCAGGGAAACGACGAGGCCGTTCCATCCTTTTCTAAGCAGGAAGTGTGTGTGGGAGAGGAGCGAATGCAGAGGTTGTGGTTGTTTGTTGTTGTTGTTCACCCTCGTCGACGCATGCCATTGCCACTGGGGGTGGCCAGTTTGAAGCCAGGAGGGAGCATGGAGGAGTTGAGGGAAGGGTCGGAGGATGGGGAGGTGGTGGTGGTGGGGGAGGTGGGGGAGGGTGCCAGGACGAAATCATTGACACGGGGAGTGGCATGGCCTGCGGCAACCAGACTCTCCTGGAGGGCAAGTTCACGCTCGTTGCGGTCGCGTTTGAGACAGTCGCGTACGTCGGGTGGGATGTCGTCGATGATGGTGGCGATGGCAAAGCGAACGCCGAGGACGATGTGTTCGATGGCGACAAAGACGGCAATCTCCGTGGCCAGGTCGGCGGAGGGGAAGTGTTGGTTAAAGACGGAGCTGGTGAGGATGAGAAAGGTGCAATTGGTCATGACAGCCACAGTGGCCATGAGTTCCATCACATTGAACCAGGTGCCAATGTTGGCGGCCTTGACCGGACGTGGGCGACGACACGTGTGCACCAACTTGAACGCATCACTGCGCACCTCCATCACATTGTTCAGCAGGGCGGCCAGGGCGGCAAGCGGGAAGGCAGGTGCGAAGAAGGTGACGTAGCCAAACTGCAACACCATCTCCAGGTAATCCTCGTTGGTGCTGCTGTACTCCTGCAACATCGACTCGGCCTCAATCTTGGGAATCTTGCCGCTGCCTGTGCCATCGACATCGGTGCCACCACCGGTGCGCAGGCGTCGCTGGCGGAAGCGAGAGACGAGCCAGGGCAACAGGGTTTCACGCACATTGTCCAGGATCTGACGGGTGACCAGCAGGGCAGCCATCTGCTTCTGCAGCTGCTGCAGATCGCACTTCCAGAAGGCGGTGTAGAAGAGGGAGGCGTAGGAGTTGACAAAGTCAAACAGAACCACCTTCCAGATGAGATTGTTGTCGTGCTGCGACTCGGTGCGATAGTTCTCCCACGAGTTGAACCAGCTGGCCACGCGTTGGAAGATGGAGTTGAGGGCGGGCACGAGGGCACTGTACGCCACAGTGGGCAGATACTGGATGGCCCAGTGTTCCCTCTGCACGCGTTCCGCCAGCCAGAAGCTGGCAAACATGGAGGCAAACGAGAGCAGAAAGAGAGCCCCCAACACGGGGATGCTCACCAGAAACTTGAGATTCCGCTTGAGGGGCGAATACACATACTCTTTGTCGCCTGTGATGGGGTTGTCCACAAGGGTGCCGTAGAACTCGGGCCGTTCCGTCTCGGTCACCTCGTAGTCCAGGGTGTGCCATCGGTATGCCAACCGGGCGTTCTCCCTCTTCCAATACTCCAGGAAACAGACACTCCACAGGGAAATGGCCACGGAGAAGAGGGGCACCCCAAGGTTGTCCAGGGTGGTCAGGTACTGGTACACGGCAAGGGCCACCCCGGCCACGGTGGGGAACACCAGCCAATGGGTGTAAAAGTCCAACCAGGCAAAGTACAGCGCAATCTTTTCCCCAAAGTAGTTGCGCACCTCGTCAATGGGCTGCGCCGCAAGCAGCGGTCGATGCACCCACGTTTTGTCCAACGCCGCCTTTTCCCTGCTCTTGTGCAGTGGGAATGCACTCTGCACGCTTCCTTCGCTCAGACACTGCGACACAATCGGTCTTCCATGCTCCACTGTCCCACCCATGTCCCTGCCCCGTCGCGAGCGCAGCCCTGCGATCGCATCCCACACCAAACTCGTCCGCTCCGTCGTCGTCTGCGTCACACACACACACGCGCACGCACACGTGTGTGAGTCATGGAATGGGGTGTGTGTGAGGGGAAGAGGGAGAGAGGCAAGGGAAGGGTCCTACGTAGCCCCATTCCAACACAAGGAGGGGAGGGGGGAAACGGGGCCTGGGCACGTACGAAAAACGTGGGCGGGTCTTCGATCCCTTCAAAGCGCTCACAGTTGGCGACGGCAAAGTCAGAGACGCCGCCTAGTTTGAGGCGCTTCTGCATGTGGACACGCTCGGCAGTGCGCATGAGCTTGTCAAACGGTGCCTTGATCTTGACAAAGACGGTTTTGGCGTCGCTGCTTCGTGTGCGTGAGACGCCAAAGCCTTCGTGACGAAGGAGATCCACAAGGGCGCCCTGGTGGCCCTGGTGCACCTCATCGTCCGCCTTGAACACAAGAATGTAATCGGTGGGGTCTTTCAACGCAGCCGCACTCTTCTTGCCCGACGATGCTCCAGCACGAGGCGGTGTGGACGGCAACGAGCGCACGGGGGTGCTTGTCATCGTGTTGTGAGGCAGGGCAGGGCAGGCAGCACGTTTTGGGTTGGTGAAAAGTGCGGGAACGCGCGTGCATTCATTTGGGGGTGGGGGGGGGATGCCACATGCTCGGTGAGGACACAGAGACACGTGGGGAGTACTGCAGTAGGTGTGCAACAGGGTTGAGTTTGCGGTGGGGAGCCACGGAGAGTTTTGCGGTCCGGGATTGGCCTTCGCACACACGTCAAACAGCCGTGGGCCCAGCAGATTCACCCTCTGAGGAGGATGTGGACGCAGTGGTGGATTCTTTGGTTGATGAGGAGGAGGAGGTTGTGCCGGATGAGTCCTTGAGGTAGTTTGTGCGATATTTGTTCGCGTTCTTCTTCTTGCCGTCCCGGGACTTTGTTTTGTTGATGGCCACAAACATGATGGCCAGACCGACAAAGAGAAGAGGGATGCCTGCTCCCTGCAGACCCTCATTGATGAGGATAATGGCGCCGATGACGCATCCCAGAAAGAGCAGGAGGGCAATGAGACGCTTGTGATTGCCGGTGAGTTCCATCGCGAATGAAAAGCAGTAGATTGTCTGCCCCAGGGCACACTCTGATTGGTTCAATTAATCCCCAGCACATCCTTTGGTGCCGGTGCCCCTCCTGCACATCGCATGTGGCATGGGGGCATGGGGTCACTCTCCGGGCAGGCACCCAAGACAAACCCCGGAGAACCACAGGATGACCTGGTGGCTACTGGTGCTCATTCCCGTGTGTCTTCGCCTGTGGGGATGGATCCGCAGTGTAAAGTCACCCAACACGGTGGGGTTCTTCCACCCGTATGCGTATGTACAAGTGGCAGGGGCGGGCAACGGGGAACCGGAGCCCGTCTGTGTGTGTGTGAGTGACGTCAACGGCTGACCCACCACCCACCCGCACACACGACACACGACACACAGCAACGACGGCGGTGGGGGCGAACGGGTACTGTGGTGTGCAGTGCATGCGTTGCAGACACATCGGGACACACAGTGCATTGTGTACAGTGGAGACGCGGTGGAAAAGGCAGCGGTGGTGGCCAAGGTGCAGCAGCGTTTCGGGATTGCTCT
Source organism: Mantamonas sphyraenae (assembly GCA_026936335.1). Taxonomy (NCBI): domain Eukaryota; family Mantamonadidae; genus Mantamonas; species Mantamonas sphyraenae. The sequence continues at coordinate 86,722 of JAPMXV010000013.1, forward strand.
GGACCCGCAACGGCTGAGCCTGCGCAGACTGTACACACGTGTGCTTGTGGAAGCCTGGTTGTACCCTCGGTTCACCATGTTGGGCCAGAGTCTGGGTTCGGTGGTGCTTGCCCTGGAGACCGTACTTGTGGCAGGCGTTCCCCGCTTCGTCTGCGACTCCATGGGCTACGCCTTCACCTACCCTGTGTTTGTCTGGCTGGCTGGCTGCACCGTGGGCTCCTATGTACATTACCCGACAATCAGCACAGACATGCTTGCGCGTGTGCAGCACGCTCACCAGGGTCAGGTGACGAATGCCGACGTCATCCGCAAGTCGCAGACGTTGACACGCGCCAAAGTGGCCTACTATCGTCTGTTTGCACGGATGTATGCTTGGGTGGGTTCCTTCTCCTCGTTGGTGATGACCAACAGCAGCTGGACGGCGGCACACATCGACGACCTCTGGCACACTCGCTCGTCCGTGGTGTATCCGCCATGCAACGCAACCCTGTTTGCCCAATTCCCACTGTTGCCACGTGATCGCTCCCTCATCATCTCCATTGCCCAGTTCCGTCCGGAGAAGGATCAGCTGCTGCAGCTGGAGGCGTTTGCGCTGCTGCGGGACATGTTGCGTGAGCGAAACAGTTCCCATTCGCCCCAATTGCACATGATTGGCGCATGTAGGCATGCACAGGACGAGGAGGTGCTTGCTGGGCTGCGTGTGCGCGCCAAGGAGCTGCAGCTGGAGGACGATGTCACCTTTGTGGTCAATGCAAGCTTTGACGCCCTCCAGGAGTACCTGCAGACTGCACACATGGGCTTGCACACCATGTTGGACGAACACTTGGGCATCAGCGTGTGTGAGATGCTTGCTGCCGGGGTGCTGACCATTGCCAACAACTCGGCAGGACCCAAGATGGACATTGTGGTGCCGTGCCACCCACAGGACCAGGCAGTGGGGTTCCTGGCCCTCTCTGCACAGGAGTACGCCGATAGCATGGCCTATGTCCTGGACATGTCCGAGGACGAGCAGAGCCAGGTCCAGCAGCGTGCACGCAAACGCATGCTCGACCTCTTTAGCGAGGAGGAGTTTGCAAAGGTGTTTGTGGACAAGGTGGATGCCTGGAGGGGCGCATGAGCACGCCGTGTGCGTGGGAGGGAGAAAACCCAGCCGAATCCTCATGAAGCTTCAGGAAGTTTCAGAAATGTCCAGCAAGAATTTGCCAAGAAGGCCCATCGCCGTGCACAGAAGACAGATAGAGATAAATAGGACACTTCATTGTTTGATTGGATTGACTTTTGCTGTACATGTTGGAGGGATGACGAGGTGCTCACATGGTGGCCTCGCGGGAGACATAGCCCGGGGTCATCTTCTTCATGACCTCCTCCTTGTCCAGCTGCATCACGTGGTTGTCCGTGCGCTTGCCCGTCATGGACGGGAGCGGAGTCTTGTCCAGCTGCACATCCGGGTTGTGCATCAGCTGGTGGGTGACCATTGTGCCGGCACCGGTGACCACACCGCCGAGCAGCAGCACCAGCGGGGTCACTTCCCATGCAAACCATGCGTTCTTAGCCTTGCTCATTGTTGTTCGTTTAAAAGAGTGTTCGAGGTGGAGTCGAAGAGTTGTTAAAAGTCCTTGTCGGAGTTTCTTGGTCGACCCGGCGCAGGGGCGCCCTCCGCTTTTCAAGGCGCCACGGAAGGTTCTGCGAATCTTCGCGCCGGATCTTCGAAACCTCGCGCACCTTCGAGCCCAGGACACACATAGGGGATGCGGCGCCACATGCACCACCCGACCCAAGACAAAGTCGTCTCCAAACACACACTCATACCTACCATGTCTCGTATGCTCCAATCCGTAAAGACCAACGCCAACGTCCTGTCCGTTGGCATCACACTCGGCTTTGCCGTGGGTCTCACCGAGACCATGCATGCACAGGGTCTCAGCTCTCTGTCGCCCGAGGTGCAATACACTACATCGCCGGCCATGTTTGATGCCATCCAGGCTCGTGTCGACGCACGTGCTGGCTGGAGCCTCGGCCGCAACAACGTGCCCCACCATCCCAGGTGATGACCTGTAGTCACCTGGTCGACTTGAGTTCTCCCTCCCTCGCTGTGGGTGGTTGTGTACATTGTGTGCAGCCTTGCGCAAGCAGTCGGTGTCCTCGAACCTCGTGGAGGATTCGATGGCGAAAATCCGCAAACCCGCGGACAACACCGGTGTCCACACAACCACATCCCCACGCATCCCTCCATTCCCTCCCGGTTCCAACCATGGATTTGTAAATGTTGTGGGTCGAACGAACGCGCATTCCAACACTGAAGACAATGGCATCAGACGGCGAACGCTGTGGCACCTGCAGCTGCCAAAATCAAAGTCCCTTTGACAAAATCTCTTCATCATCCTGGCCTCCATCCACTGTCTTCCATGCTCATCTCCTCCCACCAACAAAGGCAGCACAACTCAGAAAAAACTCCTCACAAATTTCCATTCCAACCGCGCCCACCATCCTCATCATCGTCCCACAACAACTGCACGTGGTCATCCACAGTGTCCACACGCTTCTCCAGATTCACCAATGCAGCGCGCAGCTCGTCCGAGACTGCCACGTGGCCCATGGACGAGGAAGAGCCCGCAGCCTCCATCTGCTCAATCTTCTCCCGCGTCTCCCTCAACCCGCGCCTCAGTTCCTCCACCTCGGCTTGTGTCATGGCTCCCTTGCTGCTGCTCTTTTGCTGCAGCTCCGTGACCCACGCCAGAAGTTTCGGGTACTGTGCCATCAGGCGCTTGATCGCTGCAAACTGCTTCCCCACGCGTCTCTCCAGTTTGTCCATGCGCATGTCCTGTGCATCCATGCGTCCTTCCTGTGCATCCATCCGCTCGTTTTGTCTCCTGAACTCCTCTCGGACCCATTCCTGGTCCGATTGATCAGCCTTTGTTGGCGCAATGCCAAACAGAAGCTCGATGCGTTTCAATCCCACCTCAGCCGTCCGGCAGTACCCTGCGTCTGCGCTACTGCCTTCCAACAGCTGCTCAACCGTCTCTCGCAGCGTGTGGTCGTTCCAGTCCATGCGACACACCGTCAGCACGTCCGTGCTGCACACACATCGGTTGCACAGTGGGTACACAAACAACCTGCTGTGCAGTCCTTCATACAGGCCCGACTGCTTGGCCACCTCTCTCAACTTCTTTTCCGCCTTTGCCATCATGTCAGCCACCCCGTCCCACTCTGTGTGTGCCACAATCACATCGATGTGGCGTGTGTTTGGCTCGTGCACAGCCACAATGTGCCCCTGTCCAGACACGTACACCTTCATCCAATTGAGGTACACGTCTTCCTCCAACACATCACCACGGTACTCCTCCAACAGCCGCACCTGAAGCAGATTGAACAGAGCTGGTGGCAGAATGTGCCAGTTTTCCTTCTGCCATGCCTCGTTGTGCTCCTCCTCGCTTCCATCCATCGTCTCTGGCGCATCACCTGTCCACTCGTGACCGTTGGCTACCCACACGAAGCGTCGTCCCATGCGACACGGGTTGTTTTGAAGCCACTTGTCCGGCAGCGGATCCAAACGCCTCCGCAGGTACGGGAACAGCAGCTGCTCCTCACCCACACGTGCACACATCTCAACCTCACATAACAGACCCAACAACACATCTCCCACAACACCACAGTCGTCTTCCACACGCACGCTGGTGCTGGTGCCGCTGCTGGAAGACTCTGACGACGACAGCAACGACGACGACGAAGGTGACGACAAGTCCTCTTCTGTGGCAGCCACCAAATGCATGTGCAAATGCTCCACCTGGCGTCGCAGCTTGTCATCCCATGTCACCAGGCCATGATGCGATCCCCCGTCGATCTGCGCACTCTTGTCCAGCCCCTGCACGTCATCCCCCTCGATGAAACCTCCCATCAACTTGGCCAGCCACACAGGATTCAACACAACCAGACGAGCTTCCTTGTGCCACACCACTTCCTGCAGGTGGTGCAGCTCGTCCAGCGACGCCTTGAAAATGCGTCCACTCTTGCTTGGAAAATGCTCCACCATCTTGCTGTCCCTGTTCACCGCGTCTTCCAACTCCCACGTACGCAACCACGGCTTGATCCGCATGTCCTCTTCCTTGCGCAGCGTCTGCACGTACTTTTGCAATTCCACCGTCCCACGCGGCACCATCCGTCTCGTCGCAAGCTCCTTGCTCGCTGCATTCAATGACACAAGCAGCGGCTTCACATTGCCTCTGTACGACGACGCATCCACCACAAATGCCCCGTCCTCGGCGTCCATTTTGAGCTGCTTGTACCTGTTGCTCTGCTTCCACGCTTGTACCCACCCCTTCAAGTCCTTCAATGCCTTTTCCCTGTCCATGCGTGCTCCTTGTGTCACTTCCTCCGCCAGATCCGCATGAGTCAGCACAAACCACATCTGCGGTTTCTTTTTCTCCGCCACACGCGCAGACACCTTGCTCGACACCATGTCCAGCCACAGTTCCAACTCTGTCCTTGCCGCATCCATGTCCACCTTGTGACACTCCGACAGGTCATCCCATGCCACCATCGATGCCACCAGAACAAACACTCCGCCCTGGCCCATCAGCAGATACTGGTGGCCCACCCAGTACTCTGCCTGCCCGCCATAGTCGCTGATACGCACCTGAACATTGTCCAGTGGGAATTCGTACACGTCCATGCCGTGTGTGGACAGCGTGTTGCGTCGAGCGTTCAGCGCCTGCTTTCTCGACTTGAACTTCATCTTTCCCCACAACATCTTGCCAAACGAACTGTGCTCTCGCATGGTATTGATCAGGGTCGTCTTGCCCTGTCCCCCATGACCCAGCACCATCCAGTTGACCCATTCCCACGGCGTGTCCATCCGCGACAGGTAGTCCACCACTGCAGCCCCACCCTTCTTCACCACATGACCCGGCACATCATCCAGAGTCTCGTCATCGTCCAACAGGAGCACTTGCAGCTTCTGCAGCCTGGCCATAGCCTGTCGTGGAAGCACGCTGATGACACATTTCCGCATGTCCAGGATCTGCAGCTCCTTGCACTGGCCAATCCCCTCTGGCAGCTCGCGCACCTGCTCCTCAACATCGTCCTCCTGTGTCAGCTGCAATGTGCGCAGATTGGACAGGTCCAACGCAGAAAACGCATCCGACAGATGCTGCGTGCTGTGGAACCGCACATTGAGAGGGGCACTCCAGCACGAGATGATCTCATCGGCCTCGTTGCCTACCGAACTGCCACGTTGCACAGCACGGTGTCCCTTGTCCAGGTGCATTCGCATCCCTGTGGGTGTGTGGATGTCTGGGTGCACCAGGCCGTCCAAACACGCCGTGAGGAGCTGCGTGGCCACTTCTCGCGTCCACTCCATCTGATGTTGCATACGCCAACCATGCAAACTGGACCCATAATCCCTCAGGATGGCGTATGTGTGTGTCCCCTGCATCATCCGAACCAGAGTTGGGCACACGCTCAGATCTTCGCTCGTCACCCGTGCGCCACATTGGACCAACAGCACCATCACACGCAGATGACCACTCGAACCTGCATACCACAGTGCAGAGCGCCCCTCGTGATCTCGTGCGTCGATTCCAACGTCATCCGAGTCCAACATCGCTTTCACCAAATCCATCCACCCTTCCTCCGCTCCAATCATCAGCCCTGACATCCCCTCCAGATCCCTGCCGCGTCCTCTCGATCCTGCCTTTAACAGGCAATTCAGAATCCCGTGATGCCGTATGCGAAGCGCTGCCTCCCACACCGTCTGCTGTTCCTTCGCCCCCGCATCACCCAAAGCTCCAAAGGCAAGCAGTGTCTCTACAGCCTCTTGCTTGCCCGACAGCACCGCCCATACCAACGGCGAGTTGCCCACGGCTGTCGTGCGATGGATGTGTGCTCCGGAGGCGTGCAGAGTCAACACGCACTCTCGCCTTCCATTCGCCGCAGCCACCATCAGTGCATCCCATTGGTCCTCTCCACTCGCATACGAAACGTCTGCACCAGCATCCAACAGCACACCCACCACACCAACAAATCCACCTTCGGCAGCCACCATCAACGGCGACCATCCATCCACAGTCGCAGCGTTCACATCTGCCCCATGCCTCACCAGCACCTCTACGCACGCCTGTCGTCCCTCCAGGGCTGCATACATCACAGCTGTGCCACCAGACTCCTGGGCAGCGTTGACATCGACACCAGCGTTCACCAGGGCTTCGAGCAGATCTGCGTGTCCGTCTTTTGCCACGTGCATCGCCGGTGTCCACCCGTCTTCATCCACATACGTCGCACGTGCACCACGTGCAAGAACTAGGTTCGCCAGCTTGGTCCACTCCTCCTCACACGCCACCAGCAGAACTTTGTCCAGCACATCGTCACCTGGGTTTGCTTCGCTCCTTTCTGCCAGCACCGTCATCAGCTGTCTGTCTCGTGACCCTAGACCAAGTTTCCACAGAGTGGAAACAATTTCTGTGTCCTTCGGCATCTGCTTCATGTGTGTCATCAGCGACCGCATCGCTTGCAGATTGCCACTTTGCAAACAGAGGGCGAGCGCCGTTTTCCCATCCACGTCCTCGTCTTCAGTCCTTGCACCGGCTTCAAGCAGTAGGTTCACAGTGATGATGTTTGTGCTCTCGCGAACACATGCCTCCATGAGCGCTGTGCGCTTTGTCTCAGCCTGTACGGCGTTGACATCCACACTCGCAGCGAGGAGCGTCCGAATCCCATCCAAATCGTTGTTCCTGACATCGGAAAAGAACAAAGCGGATGCATCACCCGGATTGTTGCGAACCAGTATCTTCAACATCTCTTCACGTGCCTTGTCTGTCCATTCCCGCGTCACCACTTCCACCAAGGAGCGGCCACGCACACGCACTCTCGTATCCGCCCCCGCCTTGACTAGCGCCATGATACAATGTCTGTGACCACGTTCCATCGCTTGCTGGAGTGCTGTCGCCCCCTGATCATCCTGGGCTCCCAAATCTGCGCCAAGCGCAATGAGTTTCTCGACGGCCTTTGCGTTGCCATAGAACGCAGCAAGGGTGAGTGCTGTGTCATTGCCAGATTTTCGCTGTTCCATATCGGCTCCTGCTCCCACAAGCACGTCAATCATGTCCGCATTGTTCTTCGCTGCAGCCATGTGGAGCGCACTCCAAAGTCCTTCCTCAGTCGTTGCGTTCAGATCCACTCCATGTTCCACAAGCTGTCGAGCAACTTCAAGATGATTCCTGTTTGCTGCTCTGAGCAAAAGTGTCCATCCATCCTGGCCCACCGTATTTGGATTTGCACCCGCAGCCAGGAGCGCTCTCGTGATACCAAGGTGTCCTTGGTTCACTGCCACAGCGAGAGCAGAATACCCATCCGCATCCGAGCGGCGTGGGTCCGCCTTTGCTTCGATCAGTAACTTCACAAGCTCTTCATGCCTGTACGCCGCCCTGTACAGGGGCGAGTTCAGGACCTCTTTGCCACCATCCACATCCGCTCCAGCCTCCAAGAGCACTTTAACGGCCTCCACATGACCATCGTCACACCCAAGAGCTAAGGGAGTACTCCCCGCCTTGGTGAGTGCCTCCTTGTCAGCACCTGCATCGAGGAGGGTTCGAATAGCCATGGTATGCCCCTTCTGTGCACAGCAGTGCAATGCCGTGAACGCATTGGATGGGTTGATGTCATCCACATGAACTCCTTCTGTGCTTAGCAGCCAGTCAATCACCTCTGCATGGCCATCGAGTGCAGCCAGGTGGAGTGCATTCCACCCGTCTACGTTTTGTGCCAGGGGATTGGCACCCGCATCCAACATCATCTTGGCACAGTGTGCGTGGCCTGAAGCGGCTGATATCATGAGGGGGGTCTCTTCCTCGGCATGTTTGGCTTCCACGTCCGCTCCAGCATCCAAAAGCAACTGGACGCAGTCCTGATGCCCTTGCTCGCACGCCAGGTGAAGTGGAGATCTCCTCTTTTTCACATCACCCCTCTCAATGTCAGCACGTGCGTTGATGAGCTGAGCAACAATGTCCTTGTGCCCAGTGCAACAGGCAGCCCCGAGCGCGGTTAACTGTGAAAAACCAACTTTGTCCACATCAGCACCAGCTGCAAGGAGAATATCGACGCATGCGTAGAAACCTCTGGCTGCTGCAAGGGTCAGGGGGCGTACATCATCGACCACAAAGTTCACGTTGGCCGCGTGTTTGCACAGCAAGTCCACGACGTCGCTGGCACCGATCGCCGCAGCACAGAGCAGCGGAGACCACCGATTCGTTGTTGGTTCCACCTTGGCACCCGACTTTAAGAGAAGTTCTGCACATGGAGCATTGCCCAATTGGGATGCAGCGCACAGTCGATGTTCGCTTCGTGTTCGACCGTTTGCAACATCTGCACCACTGAGAAACCCTTTCAAGGCGTTGTCATCTCCACAGAGAAGAGCCCAATCCACACTCTCATTGCTCCTCTTCAGTGCTTGGGAGACCATTGCTTGCACACTGTCCAGTAGCGACGTCGTCTTTGGCAGAACGACAATCCGGCTCCTTTGGACCACATTGGTCCTTCTGAGTTTCTCCAACCGTGCATCCGCATCCGCATCCCCCAAATAGGCAATGGTGATTGGATGTTCCAGCTCGTCGCGTCGATCTCCCCACAAACGGTCGAAAAGGAACCCGTCGTCACTTTGTGAGCCCGGTTCGTCATCACACAGCACCACCAGAGTCGCCAGATGTGCTACCGAGACATCCGATGTTGTAAAAACATTCATCAGCACATCCACTGTGTCGTGAATGCCCGGAAATCTCCAAACACCACCTTTCAGGGCGACACGTTCCGATGCGATTGCTGGTGATCACCAAACCCTCATGTGTGAGTGCCCTATCGTGTGAAGAATGCGTGCGATTGTATCACCCACTTACCATCCAACACCTTTTCCACATGTTTTTCGCTCTTGACGTGCAGATCCACCATCACCGTCCGTTTTCCTGGTTCCTGATGAGGCCTCTTTTTGTCCACGTCCCTCTCCCGCTTCTCCTTTCCAGCCCCAGCCTTCCTCTCCATCTCCTGCACCCCCTGTTTCGTTTCAACATCCTCTCTAGGGCTATCTGCACCCTCTTGGTGGTCTGCTTTCTTGCCATTCTCCTGTTGGGTTCCCACGTCAATGGTGGCACCCTCGCCACCCACTTCCACCACCATCTCCTCGCCTTCTTCTGCCACCTCATCATCCTTCTGGCGGTTGTGCCCCTTTGGCACCTCTTTGTGGATCTCGTTGTCATCTTCCTGGGGTGTAACGGTGTTGGCAAACACAGCCACGTGTGTCAACACCTGCTTGCGCATGTCCTCATCGTCTGGTTTGCTTGTTTCCCACAGAGACACCATGTCACGCACACTCTGTCTCTTGTTTTGACTCATCGTTCACCCACACCCTCTCTCTCGTCACAACAACCTTGCGTTGGTGCATCCATCGCAACCCCCCTGCATCCTCCATTGCACCAACCATGGACTGTTGTTGGTTGGCCACACAGTCACGTAGACATGCTTCCCTGCACATGAGCATCTTGCGTGTGTGTGCCACAATGCGTCACACAGCCGCTGAGGCTTCCTCCACTCTCTTTCTCAACGCCGTCTCCACGCTCTCTGCCCTCATCGCTGGTCAACATGCTGGCACAATCTACTTTATTACCACCACTGTGCACACACATCTCTCCCATGCATCCCCCGATCTCGCTCAACGCCTCCTCGACGCCTTGCCTGACGCACAACCAGCCCGTGCATCGCTCGCTTGCCACACGCCCACGACTTTCACTCCACACAAGCCACACCACCGTAGCAGCCCCTTTGTATATGCGACGCCACGAGCCGACTTTTTGCGTGCTCTCCAAAGGGCTGACAAAGACGCTCTCGCAGCCCTGTGTGCCGCTGCCGCTCGCGATCACCCTCAGCGCCTCTGCACCTACCAGGCCCTCATGTGGCGCTGCATCCCCCCTTCTCCCTCGTCAATGCCTACAGCCACAGCCCTCTTCAACCGCCTGACGCCCACCAATGTGCATGCGTCTGCAACGCAAGGCCAGCTCGCTTTCCACTTGGGCATCACGCCTGTGCCTACGCTTTGTGCCCTCTATCGCTTCTCCTTACGCCACAATGACTTGTCACTTTGTCAATCGCTCCCCCTCGTGTCTGACCTGCCTCCCAGCTTGCACACAGCGGCCGTGGCTGCCCTGGCAACCCAGGCTGTCCTTGCCGCCGACGAACTCGCCCTCGAGCACATCATCAGCGCCTTTCTGCAGCCGCATGCAGCACTGTACACCTATTTCACCTCTATCGGACGTACAGGCCTCCTCCATGGCCAAAGACTATCCAGCAAGCAACGCTTAGCTGTGTCCTACCTCGCCAATGCCACGAATTTTGATTCAGAGTAAAATACAAGACCACACCACCAGAACCACATTTCCACGTCAATCAAAATTCATTCACTGGTTCTTCTTTTCATCGTCGTCACCTTCACTCTCATCGTCTTCTTCATCTTCTTCCTCATCGTCATCGTCATTGTCATCGTCATTGCCTATCCTGGTGACGAGGAGGACGAAATCGAGCAGCGCCAAGCCGACGGCCACGCCGAGGGGAGAGACGCGAGGCACAAGCTGAAACGCGCCCCAGGTCTTGTTGATGGCGTAGTGATACCAAGCACTGAGGGCCAACGAGGCATAGGCTGCCAAGCGTGCCAGAAAGAGAATGCCACTGCCCACGGCAAGCAGGGTAGCGTTGGGCTGGTCGTCGGAGAGGGCCATGTCAAGTTCAACCAGGCCTTGACGCACGGCGATGAGCAGGCAGACGACGTGGAGGGTGCGGTTGCGCACGTCGGCCAATTCGATAAAGAGAGGCAAGGCCATGCGTTGGAGAAAGAGGAGGAGCAGGTAGAAGGGAGAGGCGTTGTCGGCGGCCAACTCAAAGAGCAGGCGGCCGGCAAAGTAGACAAGAAGGAGGGCGTTGGACACAGAGGACATGCGGACAATCAAGCACAAGGTGGACTTGTGGCCACACACGTCGACATCTTCGCTCAGAGCCTGGGCCATGTCGACGGAGGAGTAGAAGCCCGGAAAGAAGCTGCGGAGGCGCGGAATGACAAAGGTGTGGGCCATGACGGTGGCCAAACTCATGACCACCGCAGCCAAACACAGGGCAAAGAGGACAACACGGTAGGAGGAGAGGAGGTGCATGGCGAGAGTGGGGACCCGAGTGAGTGAGGGATGTGTGTGTGTGTGTGTGTGTGTGTGCGCAGGGGCAGACAACAACTCCACCACCACCCCCCCCTCAAACATGCACAGGAAACCACAGCAGAGGATTGCAGTGGTTGTGGCCCTTGTGCTTATGGCCACCAGCATGCAGATCACACCGACACAGGCATGGTGGGATGGGGGACACATGATGGTGGCACAGATTGCCCTGAACGCACTGGACGCAGAAACACAGTCGGAGCTGCACAATCTGACCTCCATGCTGCCCGCTGTGGCCAAGAGTGGCATGTTTGTGGAGAGTGCATGTTGGATGGATGACATCAAGTCCCAACATGTGTTCCTTTACAACAATTGGCACTTCTACGACCAACCCCTGGTCAATTCCAGCAGCCTGAACCCGTCGTTGCCTCCGCAGGAAGGACACCTGTGGTGGGCCATCTCTGGACTTGTGGCCCAGATCAAGAGTGGCACGACGTGTGTGTTGAGTCGTGCGCTTGCTCTTCGTCAGCTGTTGCACCTTGTGGGAGACGCCCACCAGCCCCTGCACTCGGTGGTTCTGTTTGACGCCGCCTTCCCCCAGGGAGACCGTGGAGGCAACCTGTTTCACATTGGCGCCCCTTCATTTGATCCATCCATCAACAGTCTGCACAAGCTGTGGGATTCCACCATGGGTGTTGTGGCCGAGCCCACACGTCCACTCAGCGTGGCCGATGCCAAGGCCTTTTCCACCCTGGCCGACCAACTGGTGCAGCAGGTGGACCCGCAGCGTACCTTTCCACCCAATTGGCAGTATGTGAACACCACCCGGTGGGGTGAGGAGGCCATGCATTTGGCACGCACACGTGTGTACGAGGGCATCGAGGTGGGTCAAACACCCACCCAGGCCTACCTGGACCGAGGCAAAGACACCATCCGCTACCAACTGGTGCTTGCGGGCATGCGATTGGCAGAGGTGCTCAAGGACATGCCCACGGTGACATGGTGTGGTGTGTTGCCTGTCGACGAGACGGACAGGGTGAGCCAACTCACCGCAGAGGTGGCTTCCCTCAAGACCAAACTCACCACCGCCCAGTTCATGGTCGTCGGATACTCCTCTGGTCTCATCTTGGCCATCCTTCTTCTCTTGGGCCTCGCCTTGTTCTCTCTCCTTTACATTCGACGGATCCAGCGACGAGCACACACCCAACACACCGACTACGTGCACCAACGAGACTTTTGAGGAGTGTGTGTGTGTGTGTGTGTGTGTATTGGGATTGAATTACTGGGCATACTTGCGCACCCACTGCTTGGCCTTGCGCTCAAAGGCGTCGGCGTCGTTCTTCCACTCCTCGGCAGCCTCGATGTTCAGCGGATCGCTGACGTCGGCCAGATCGGTAAACAGGGCATCCAGACCAAACACCACACCCTTGATTCCCTGCACGGGGCTCCATTCCTTCTCACGAAGGATGTTGAGGCACACATGGCCCTCTGTGTCGATGTTCGGGTGCCACAGCATCGTGCGGCACAGCACCTTGGGCGGTGTGATGTTGTACGACTCGGGGCACGACACATCAAACTCAAAGCTGCCTCCTGTGTGGTGCACAACGTATGTGTGGTGCGTGCGTATGAGTGGCGTGTGTGTGTGTGGCGTGTGTATGTGTGCACAGAGAGAGAGAGTGTGTTGGGTTTTTCGGCGAGTTGGTGGGCAGCGGCAGGAGGGGAAAACCAAGAACAACAACCCACCCTTCCACACGCCGTCGTTGGGTCGCACAATGATCTTGAAAGAGCGCAGGTCGTCCACGTCTTCAAACACAAGCTCGCTGGTCTCTGGCACCACGTCGCTGGTCAGTTCAGCCAGCTCTGTGTGGGTGTGCGTGTGTGTGCGTTTGGGGTGAGCGAACAAGGACTCCGGAATTGCGCACCTCCCCTTTCCGCCGTGCCCCACAGAGTCGTCTGCGGTGGGTGGGCTCCACTTGCAGCAACTCACCTTGTTGCAAGAGCTGTGTGCGAATCGAGTCCACCTTTTGCAGCTTGGGTTTGCCGCTTGAGCTGCTGCTGCTGCTGCTGCTGTTGCTGCTCTGGTTCTTCTTGTCCTCCTTGGCCTTGACAATGTTGAACTGTGGTCCAACGCACGTGTACATGCGTGTGTGTGTGTGTGTGTGTCAGTTGTTGGGTCTCTTGTCCACGTGGTGGTTCCTCATGACATACCATTTTTCGTCTGGGTGAGTTTTTGTGCTGCCTTGCACAGCGCTGGGCGTGGATGTGATGATGTCAAGACGCCCAATCAATTCAAAAAAGTGGTGTTGTTGTGCCGGACACGTGCGTGTGTGCCCTGAGCCTTCATTTCCATGGCTCTGGAGGTGGCCAGAGACCCACAAAGCATTCTGCCCAGCAAAGAAGAAGTGATCAGGAATCAGGAATGGCGGGTGAGATGCGTCTGTTCGCCCACAGTGCCCTCCCCCCGTTTGTGTCCCAGATCCCAACCCAAGCCATCACACAGCGCCACCTCTTGCCCGCAATGCAAGCAAAGAAAGCAAGAGCGGCAGGTGATGATGGAAAAGGAGGAGGAAAACGAGGAAAGGAGGAGGAGGAGCAACACGCCACACACAGCGCCTACTCCTGCTTGACTGCCTTCTTCTTGGGGTCTGCTGCCTCGCCCTTCTTGTTGTCGGCACTGGTGTACTTCTTGCCGTACAGTTGGATAAAGAGGACGAGGAAGGAGACGAGGACGAGTTGGCCAAAGATCCAGGAGCCCATGGGACCAGAGCACTCCTGGTTCATGTAGAAGAAGTACACAAAGCCAGAGAGGTTGGTGGCCACGTCAAACACAAACTGGGTGATCTGCAGACCCGTCAGGTACTTCTTCCACCACGGCTTGTGGCCCATGGCTGTCAGAGCATAGTAGAAGTACATCACCACATGCACCACCGTGTTGGCAATGCTGGCTGCCCACGTCACTGCAACTCCCGTGTCGTTCATCTCCATCACCAGGCACGCCGTGATGATGTGGTGGTACCAGTGGAGGAACTACGCGTATGTGTGTGTATGTGTGTGTGTTGTGTGTGTGTGTTCGTGTGTACGTGTGTCTGTGTCAGCATCCCATTCTCTCTGTGCAACACACACACCCACACCCACCCACCAATCATCCTCGCCTCTCACACAAACCTACAATCACTTCCTTCTTCTTCAGGCACAGCAGGAAAGTGTCGATAAACTCGTAGAACTTGGAGAGGAAGAACACGTAGTACCAAAAGTTGTGCGTGCCTGTGCGCGTGTGTCCATCATCCCCCGTGTGCCCCGTCATTCTTCACGTGTCAGTCCTTGCCCTCAATTTCAGCACATATCTCTTCTGCCCTTCCACCGCATGTCCCGCTCCATCCACCGCCACAGCCATTGCACAACACGGACAAACCACAGCACACACACATGCACACGCCGTACATGCCCATGTCCAGCTCGACATGTCGCTGTGGGCTGCAGCGTGGGCGTGCGCGCGTGATGCGCTGGCATGCGAAAATTCCGTGTGCCAGGCTCCCTCGCCTGCCAAAAAGTCCTCTCTTTTCCTTCGCCTTCCCAACGTACCTGTCTGGGTGGCCAGAGTGTGGTCACAGAACAGGAACTGGATGCCAACCTCCTGCACCTTGGTGTACACGCCGTGGATCATGCCCACAGACATGGCCAGGGAGAGGGCGCTGAGAAAGAGGTTGTGGAAAATGGTAAAGTACTTCAGCTTGAACGGCTCTCGGTTGCGCATCCACTGCTGCAGACTCGACACCGTCATGCTGTAGGCAATCACCGCAAACATCGTAAACGCCCAGTTGGCCAAAGGCAGCTTCGGCGAAATGGCAAACTGGTCCAGCGGCTGCTCGTACACCTGATGCTTCAGGTGCTCCAGAGAGCCCGTAAAGTTCTCGCTCGTCAAGAAGCGAAGATACGACTGTGCACACACAACACCCACTGCGTGTCAGAGAGCACACACATACACACACACACATGGACACTTCAGCTGCAGAAACATACCGTCATGTTTGAAATGGGGTTTGTTTGTGGTGCATCTCCCGTCGCGCTCCTCACTCCCCTCACTTCTTGTCCAAACTTGGCATGCTTGGCATCACCGGCATCTTGGGCATTCCCGAGGCAGCCCCTCCGCTTCCTGGCATCGGAGGCAACCCAGGCATGCCGCCCGGCGAACGAGAGGGCGACTTGTCCTGCTCCTGCTCCTGCTCCTGCTCCTGCTCATCGTCCATCTCTTCGTTGTCCTCATCATCCTCAATGGTGCTGTCCTCACGCAACACAGGCATGCTGGGCAGACCCATGGGCATGGAGGGCATGCCAGCAACCCCAGTCACAGGACTGCTCGTGCTGCCACCACGTGATCGCACCCCTCCTGGAGGAGGCAGCTTCAGATCCGCCAGTGTCTTGAGTCCCGTGCTGCCTGTGCGCGACACCTTTTCCATCTTCTTGGGCAGTCTCTGGCTCATGGCACGAGGACGTGCTGGCTTCATCGGCGTCAGGTGACTGGGGATCTTGGGCATCACCCTGCGTCCTCCCTCTGCCTCTTCCATCATGGCCTCGTCCTCTTCTTCCTCCGACGTGCGACTGCTTGCACGGCTGCTCACCGTGCTTCCCTTGGATGGGCTCACACTCGTCCCACGCATCCCCAATCGCTTGCCTCCACTCCCTCCAGGCAACGCCTTGATGGCTCCGATTGCACTCAACGGTGGCAACTTGGGTGTTCGCTTGCCACCACCACCACCTCCTCCCGGGCTGCTTCCTTCCTCCAACTCATCGCCCTCGTGGCCACTGCTTGCCGTCGAACTGAACGACAGCGTGCGTCCATGGTTGGCTCCAGGCAGCTTCAACTTGGCCAATTCAGGCACCTTGGGCACCTGTCCCTGGGCCTTCACATCCACTTCTGCCCCCAACGCCGCACGTGATCGTGGCGTGGATCGCATTCCTCCTGTGCCCACCAGTGGACTCTGCGTCGTAATCGACGCCTCTGCCTTTGCCTCTTCGCTCTCTTCCTTTCCCTTGCGTACTGCCAGACGGGGCAACGGCACCAACCCTGCCGTCGATCCCGTTGTTGTTGTTGTCGGCGCCCCACTGCGCTTCCCTGCCATCATGTCCATCAGCGCAATGCTCTGTGCCGTGGCCAACACATCATTGGCCTCGTCATCGTCATCATCATCGTCATCCTCATCGCTGTCGTCCATCCACGCCATTTCGCTCTTCTTCTTCTTGGCCATCAGTGCCAGTTCCGTTGCCACCCTGTTCTCCTTCTGCTTCTTGCGTCGCCACAACACACCCACAAAGCAGCACGCAAGCACTCCCACAACCACACCCAGAATGGTGATCACACACGTGGTGTCACACACCACTCCAGGATCCACCGGTTGCGGTGTAGGTGCAGGAAGCAATGCCCCAAGACCATCGCCCGCACCGCTGTCATACGTGCCCCAATTGCCTTGCAGCTTGTCCGACGCACTGTCACTGAACCGCGACGTGCCATTGGCGTCTGTCAGACCGCCCGTCACACGCACCGTCAGGTTGAACACGCCAATGGGTGGTGCGGTGGCCAACCCCGTCAGATTGCGTGTTTCCACGAGCAGGGTGGTGCCATTGACCCACGATCCGTTGTACGATGCCCCAAAGGGATGGGACATGCGCAGGAGACGATCGATGTCCAGAGTGGTTGCCACCGCAGGTTGGTTGGTGGCCTTGTCAAACACAATCTCCATGCGGTCGCCCACACTGAAGAAGTTGTCGCTGTTGTCCGGATCCACCGCTGTCAGAGACACAATGGCCGGCGGTGTCACGTCCTTGAAGCCACCAGACACCGGCGGTGCCACCACACTGCCCGGAGGGATGGAGTTTGCGTCGTTGCTGACGTTGCCCACCACGCCCAGGTTGGCCAGATCCGGGGGCACGTCGTTGATCTCCAGAATGGTCAGTTGCAACTGGGTGCCATTCAACCACACGCCGCTGTAGTTCTTGGCAATGGGTTCGGAGAATTGCAACACCAGGTCGATCGCCGCCTTGGTGCTCACATCCGGTTCGTCCGTGGCAATGTCAAACACCACCAGCACCGTGTCACCCACCGCCACAAAGGGCGGGTTGCTAAAGATCACCGCAATGATCTCCGGCTGCTTCTGGCCAAAGTCACCCGAGACAACCACCGTCGAGTGCGACGGCAACGACGACACAATCGCATTCTTGACTCCTCCTGCGTTGTTGCGATCGCTGCGCACCTGCAACACACCCACACGCAGGTCAGTGCGTGCACCTGCACCCAATGTGATGACCAGCGTGCTGGCATTGCTCCACACTCCCGTGTACGTGTCACCCAACGGGGTGCTAAAGTTCAACAGGGCATCGATCTGTGCCTTGGTGGCTGCAGGTGGCATGTTGGTGGCTTCGCTAAACTCCACCGTCAGCGTGTCTCCCTCACCCGACGACGCATCCTTGTCATCCGCATCGTTGGCCACCACACGCACAATCTCGGGGCCTGCCAGCGTGCCAAAGTGACCCAGGCTCAACACCGCACGCGCACTGCTGGCAAACGATTGCTCCTGCGCATCCCGCAGTCCTCCCTCGGCACGCAATTCCAACACAAGCGCACCCACACGCGGCGTCACAGCACCGCTCACGTCCACCGCACGCAACACAAGCTCCGTGGCACTTGTCCAATTGCCCACCAATGTGCCCAGCGACACCGTGGGTGGCTCCACCGCCAGCAGTCGTCGTCGTGTCGGCGCCCCTGCAGCTGCCTGCCGGAACACAAAGAGTTGGGACACAAGCGTGGCATTGTCCACGGCCGGTGTGTTGGTGGGCTCACTAAACACCAGTCGCAACTCGTCCCCATTGCTGTAGATCGCATCTGCTGCGTCGCCCCATGCCGTCACATTGGCCATGTAGGGTCCCTCTCGGTAGCCCCAGTTGCCTGCCAGTGGAGGCGATGTGCTGTGCGACGGCAGCGAGAAACGCCCTGCGTTGAGGAGGCCTCCCGTGGCACGCGTTGTCACACGGCTCACATTCACCACCGGCACGGCCACACTGCCGCTTGCATTGACAATGTCAATCTGCAGCGTGCGTGCGTCCAGCCACACACCCGTGTAATTGCTCCCCAGCGACACCCCTGGCCCAAAGTCCAGCAGGGCATCCACCTGTGCCCGCGTTCCCACTGCCTCCATGCTCGTGTCCTCCGAGAAGCGCAATTGCATGCGATCGCCGGTGGAAAAGAACACGTCGCCGTTGTCCGGATCCCACGCCGTCCAGTTGACCACACGCGGACCTGGCAACAGGCCCCAATCGCCCACCAGCACGGGACTCACGCTGATGGAGGGTTGGGACGTGCCCTCGGCGTTGGTCAGTCCACCGTCGTAGAGGACCTGCAGACGGGCCACCGACACGGCCGGCGTGTTGGCCCCGGTGGCATCCAGCACCGTCAACAGAGCCGTGCGGTTGTCCAGCCACGTGCCTGCGTAGTTGGCTCCCAACGAGTAGCCCTGGGTCCAGTTGAACACTCGGTCCACGTGGGCCCGTGTGGCAAGAGAGGGCATGTTGGTGGAGCTGTTGAAGTGCACACGCACCGTGTCGCCTGCACTCAGCAGGGCATCGGCGTCGTCCGGATCGTTTGCGGTCACGTTGACCACCACGGGTGCGTTGGCCCACACAAACACGTACACAGAGTTGTTGGTGCAGGACAGGTACGTGTCACACACTACGTACTCAAACGAGTCGCTGTAGTACGCCGTGTTGGCCTGTGGCACATACCGCAGCACCCCGTTGATCCCATCCACCTCCACCGTGCCGTTTTCAGGCGCACGACGCACCGCCAGCGACGTCACATTCACGTTGCCGTCCACATCACTCACCAGCAGCTCGGTCACACGCACGTCCACCGCCACGTTCTCCGTCGTGTTCACCGTCACGTTGACTCCAAACGGAGCGTCGTTCACGAAAATCACCGTAATGTTGGCCGTGGCATTGTCGCAATGGCCGTACGTGTCGCACACCTGCCAGCGCAACGAGTCGACGCCGTAAAAGTGCAGGGATGGCGTGTAGCGGATGGCACGGATGGGCACCAACACCTCGGTGGTGCCATTCCTGGGCTGTTCCAACACACTCAGCGTGTTCCAATCCAGATTGCCATCCACGTCGCTTGCTGCCAGGGTGCCAGCAATTGTCAGCACCGTGTCTTCCAGCGTCACATAGTTGCGATCCTGCACCACTGGGCCGTCGTTGACAAACACCACCTCCACAGTCACACGCACGTCGTCACACACCACACCACCACCGCTGCCCGTGTCACACACACGCACCACCGCCGTGTTCACACCAAACCAATCCTGCGCCGGGGCAAAGGCCACGCCGCCGTCGGCATACGACAACACACCGTTGGCAGGGGCGGTCACGGTGGCGAGGGTGGACACGTCCATGAGACGCGACGCATTGTTGGACAGCGTTGTGTTGGCATTGCGCACCACGGCGGCAAGCTCATCCTCGAGGGAACGCACCTGCACACTGGCTTCCGTGCGTCCTGCATCGCCTCCATTCCATCCGGGGTGGCTGTCGTATGCCACTGCGCTCGTGCGTCGAATGATGTCGTTGATGGCCTGCGACTGCACGTTGAACACCACACGCACCGCACTGCTTGCGTTGCGTGCATACCTGTCCACGCGTGCCTCCACCACGGTGTTGCCCGCAGTCGTGGTCACACTGTCACACAGTGCACACGACAGACCACCGGCAAACGTAAACAGGGCCGGATCCAATTGTTCCCGGATGACCAGATCGGCGGCGGGGCCTGTGCTGACTCCACTCACGTGGGCCACATCCATCACAAATTGCACCGTGCCACCCACACCCACGTTGGACACACTCGTGCTGTGTGTAATGCCCAACACCGGTTCAACCACAGTCAGATCCACACTGTCGCTCACCGACGATGCCAACGGCGCAAAGTCGGTTCGGCAAACCACACGCAGGTTGCGTGCGTCCACATTGGCCACCACGTCGTCCTGCACACGTGCCACCACCTCCAACACAATGTCCCCGCCCGCAGGGTTGTTGCCCTGGTTCACCACATCCGCACCAAACGCAAACACCGCTGCGTAGTGCGTCACATTGATGACAGGGCCGCCTGCGGGCAAACCGCTGATCCCGGCATCGACCGAGACCACGCGTGCGGTCAACACATGCATGTGGCCATGGACAGCACCGCCAGTGGGCACGGTGCACGTGACGTTGACCGCCTGCGTGCCCTGCATGAGACGTGTTCGGTAGTGCAGGGTCACATGTTCGTCCACACTCACCTGTGTGCCATACGAGTCTGCGTTGCTGCTGGCCACCAGGCTCACCTGGCCCGTGGCACTGCTCACCAGGCTCACACTCGCACTTGCGTTGCGTGCGCCCGCACGCGCGTACGCATTCACGCCGGGGAAGCTGTCGTACGTGACATCGACACGTGTGTCCACACGTTGGGCAGGCGCAGCATTCACCACCAAATCCGGACGCACGGTGTCGTTGTAACGCACCGCATACGTCACCACCACGGGTCCCTCGCCAAGCTGCACCGTGGACAGACGCACACGCACCTGCGTGTCACCTGCCCCGTTGCCCATCTCCACTGCAACCAGCGTCGTCACAGGCGTGGTGCCCGTCACACTCACTGTGCCTGGAATGAGATTGCTGCGTGGATCCAACGCATCCACAATGACCACGTCGTACATGGCGGCTGCACTGGTTGCAGGGTCGTGTTGCAACACCACACGCATGCCCACCACGTCTCCCGCGTCGGCTGTGCTCACATTGCTGCTCACACCCAACACAGGTGCACTCTCGACAATGCGCAGGGACAAGGAGGCGGTGGTGTTGCCCAGCACGGGGGCACCGTATGCAAACACACACTGCATGCCCACACGCGTGTCATTGACATTGGCCGCAACCTGTGCCGGCACACGCACCTGCATGCGCACACGCAGCACATCTGCCTCACTGCTCCCCGCCACACTCGTGCCACGGTTCACCACATCCGTGCCAAAGTCAAACACCGCCCGATCAGCAAGCCCGTCGCCAGTCACCACTGCATCTGCCACCAACGTGGCATTGGCTCCCTGTGCCAACACGGTGTTGGTCACATCGGCGCCTACACTGTGCACCCAGGCTGCCACCAGATGAGCACGTCCCACACTGTCTGCAGGGTTGTCGCACGTCACACGCACTCCCTGCGTGCCCTGCATCAACACCACACGTGCCTCCAACTCCACCGTCTCACCCAACGCCACGTCCAATGCACCCGTGGACGACAGCGTACTGTTCACCTGAGCCACCTCCACAGCCACACTCGACACAAGCGACACGTCCGTGGCCGCCGCCGTGCGTGCGTCAGCACGTCCTCCCGAGCCCGGATGGCTGTCGTACGCCAGCGTGGCATTGTTGTACACACGCTGGAGGGCATTCACAACCACATCGGGTCGCACGGTGTCGTCCAACACGGCCAAGAAGCGCACAACGGCACTCTCGCCCAGTGACAAGCTTGCCACACGCCATGACACCGTCCCATTGTTCGACAGCACCACCACACTGGCACTGCCACCCACCTGGGTCACACTGCCAGCCACCAGAGTCATGGCATCGCTCATGCTGTCGTCAAACACCACATCAAAGGCTGCCGTGGCACTTCCTCCCGCATGGCTCACCGTGGCCGTGTATGCCAACACATCGCCTGCGTCGCCCTCACTGGCATTCACGCTCAGACCAAAGCTCAGCCTGGGTTCCAACACACGCAACGCCAGCGCCGTCTTCAGGGTCTGTCCCGCGCCAAAGTCGGCCACACAGCTGCTGTTCAACACACTGCCATTCACATTGCCTCCCACGTCGGCCACAGTGGCGTTGAAGCGCAACAAAATGGTTTCGTCGCCAGAGGCACCCGTGTTGATCAGAGCCAACGTGCCAAACGCAAAGTCAACCCGCGAGCCGTTGAAGCTCACCGTGGCGTTGGGTGCAGACACAGTCGCACCGAGGCTATGCACACGTGCATCGCCCACCACCAACTGACCCACAGGCACGTTGCACACCACATGCAGGCTCTGTGTACCCTGCATCGGGGTGACGGCCAACTGCATCGTCACTGTTTCGCCCACGTTCACATCCACACCCGCTGCACTCTGTGCCACGCTGCTGTACACAGTGCGCATATCGGACGCAATGGGAGAGACCACATAAATGGGCGTAAGCACAGCCGAGGCGGCGTCGCTGCGTCCACCCGCGTTCGGGTGACTGTCGTACGTCACCGTCGCATTGTTGCCCACCACAGAGGCACTGTTGGGAGCCACATACGGTTGCACGGTGTCATCCACACGCACCACATACGTCACCACCCACACATCGCCACGCAGCAGTTCAGGCAATGTCACGTTGACAACACCACCACTGGCTGCGGCGCCACCACAGATGCCTCTGCCTTGTTGGACGTCACACTGCCACCCACAAGCGTCACTTGATCCGACACCAGGTCGGTCAGACGCAGAGAGAACGCAGCTGCCACACTGACCCCAGGTACGTGAGACACTGTGGCCGTGATGAGCACGGCATCGTATGCATCCGCCTGTGACACATTGCTGCTCAGCGACACCTGTAGCTTGGGCTCCACCACATCCACCAAGCGATGCACTGCCTGTGTGCCATGCACATAATCCACCACACAGGACACGTTCAACTGTGTCCCGTTGACGTTGGCCGGCACATCTTGCACACGTGCACGCACATCCAACTCAATGCGATCGGCTTCGCTCACACGGTTGTCACCCCGGTTGACCACAATGGCACCCAGGGCAAAGTTCACCGCTTCCAACGACGCAGAGGTTGCGTTGCCCAGGGCTCCCACGGCCAAGTCGTGGCCGCCGATGTTGCTGCCCACAGACGCAACGCGTCCGTCGAGCAACCTCATCTGGCCCGTGCCCTGAGGCAGTGCACACGTCACATTGAGTCCCTGTGTACCTTCCATCAGCCACACCGAGTAGCGGTACGTCACCACCTCATCGATGCTCACGTCCTGCACCACTGCGTCATGGAATTGCAGGGCATTGCTACTCACAGTGTGGTTCCACACTTGCAACGTGCTCATCAGGTCAGACACCGCAAAAATGCTGCTGATGCTGGCTTTGGCCTCGTTGCTGCGTCCACCATAGCCCGGGTGGCTGTCATAACGCACACTCACGTTGTTGTCAATCACCAGCTGGTTGTTGACGACCACGTCTGGCACCACGCTGTCCTGCACGCGACCCACATAGGTCACCGTCCATGTCTCACCGCGTGGCAAACGCGCCAGTCGCACCTCCACCGTGGTTGTACCACTCACCACCACGGCCTCGTTGCGATCACTTGTCACCGAGCCGGACACCAGGGCAAACTTGTCCTCAAACACATCCGACAGCACCACATCGTAGGCATCGCTGCTGCTGCCACCCAGATGGCTCACCGTGCTTGTGAACAGCACCCCATCGGCGGCATCGGCCACGGTGGCGTTGGTCACCATGGTCACGTTCAACAACGGCTCCACCAACACCGCCGCCACACTCTGCTGCGTGGCCACCACGCCCAAGTCGGCATGGCACGCCAGACTCACCAGCGACCCGTTTGTGGTCAATCCGGTGTCTTGCACACGTACGCCCACACGCATCACAAGCGTGTCTTCTGCATCGCGCACATTGTCACCCACGTTGGTGAGTACACCCAAGTCAAACACGACACGGTCTCCTGTGGACACCATGCGTGCATGCATCTCGGATGCACTCACACCCTGCACCTGTGTGCCCACATGCGTCACGTTGGCAAGCTCAAACACAGCCACACTGCCGCCTGCCGTCCAGCACGTCACATTCACACTCTGGCGACCCTCCATCAGACCCAGCGTGTACTCTGCCTCGAGCAACTCGCCCACGGCCACCTGCGTTTGCAACACCGTCGACGACACGCTGCTGTTGACAAACACAAGGGTGTCCGTCACCGTCGACACAAGGGCAATGGGCGCTGCGTCGGTGTGTAGCACATACGCACGAGGTCCATCACTTGCGGGCGCACTCAGATACGCCACCGAGGCGTTGTTTGCCAACTGCAACCCCGCCGTGGCGCTCGTATTGGCATACACCGTGTCATCCACACGCACCACGTAGCGCACCGTCACAACCTCGCCCAGACGCAACACATCGGTACGCACATGGACGCGTGCATCACCAGCCGCGTTACCCACAAGCACATAGGCACCAGCCGACGGCGTCACACTCCCATTCACAAGACTCATCTGGTCGTCCAGCACGTCTGTCACGTCCACTTGGTATGCAGGAGCCACACTGGCGCCCGTGTGACTCACCACCACAGTGTACTCCACAAAGTCACCCGCATCGGCCGCGCTCACGTTGCGGCT
Organism: Mantamonas sphyraenae; assembly: GCA_026936335.1. Lineage (NCBI taxonomy): Eukaryota > Mantamonadidae > Mantamonas > Mantamonas sphyraenae. The sequence continues at coordinate 111,325 of JAPMXV010000013.1, forward strand.
CAGCGCAATGCTCAGCGCAGGCTCGACGATTTCCGCACGCACTCCCGTGGCTGCCAGTTTGGCGTAGCCATAGTCCACCTGACACGCAATGGCAAGCTGCGTCGTGTTGACATTCGCTGCCACGTCATCCACATGGGCCACCACGCGCACCAGGATGCGGTCATCACCGTTGCGCAAGAAATCACCGCGGTTCACAACGTCGCCAAAGTCAAACTCGGCACGCGTTGTGTTGACCAGTGCAGATGCACCCACGACCAACTTGGCAGCGGTCACACGTGTACCCATGGACACCACGGTGGCGTTGGTGACACTGACGCGCGTGATCATCGGTGTCTCACATGTCAGGTTCAGTGCCTGTGTGCCTTCAACCACATCCACCCACGTATCCACGTTGAGATACTCGCCAACGGCCACGTCGATCACACTCGCGTTCAGCTGTGCAGCGGTTGTGTCCACCAGCGACGTCGAAGCAATCGCACTCGCCGTCTGCATCTGCGACACTGCATCCAGGCTCACTTCGGCCACAACCAATCCCACGCGACCGTCACGCGTCGGGGTGCTGTACCAGGTCGCACTTGCGTTGCCTCGGATTTGGGCAAGGACGTTGGCGACCACGTCCGGTCGCGCCGTATCACTCACCAGGGCAGCGTACGTCAGGTTGACGCTCATGCCCAGGGGCAACACCGGCAAGCGCAACACCACTGTGTGGTTGGACGCGTCCAGTGTACCAGATGTCACGGAAACACTGCCAGGGATCAATTGAAGGTCTCCCGGGAACAAATTGCTGATGACGAGATCCGACGGTGACGCCGTCGACGTGTTGGTGTGTGCAATGGAGTCGTGGAACAACACCACATCACCGGCATCGGCCACAGTGACATTGGCTGTGTGTTGCACGGTCAGTGACGCCTGAACCAATTCCACCTCGACTGGCGTGAGCAGAATGCAGCCACTCTCGGTGCCACAGAACGTGGCCTGGATGCGACCGACCACGCCCTGCGTGTTGGAGAGGACGTCTTCAAAGCGGAGGTCCACCTCGACTGTGACGTCGTCGTCGCTGTTCTTGAAGTTGTCGCCTCGGTTCACAATCGCACCGAAATCAAACACCGCACTACCAGCAGTAATGGTACCGTTGGAGCCCACCGTAAGGTTGCTGGATGATACTTGTCCACCCATGGCAACTACACGTGCTCGAACGACGCCCATCACACCTGCACCCACGCTGTCCACAGAGATGTTGGCCAGCTGCTGAGAGCCTTCAAAGAGGCGCACAGTCACGTTGACACTGATAACTTCATGCACAGACAGATCCAACAGAGTAGTGTTGAACTGGGCAGATGTGGTTTGGTCAAACGCTGTTCCGATGACGGCAAACGAAGGGACGTTCTCAGAAAACACTTGGATGGGTGTGATTGCTGCCCAGTTGCCGTACGAGCGATCCACGCTTCCCTGTGCAGGCAGCGAGTCCCACACAGCGCTGCTGTTGCTCGCCAGTGTCTGCAGCGGACGCACCGTGTCATCCACACGTGCCACAAGCACCACTGTCACACTCTCGTTGCGCAGGATATCAGACACATCCACACGCACCGTCGTGTCACCCACACCGTTGCCTTGTGTCACCGCTCCCTTGCTCGTGCTCACACTGCCGTTCACCAGCGTCATCTGGTCCTCCAGCAGATCCGTGATCACCACATCGTACGCAACACTCGTCGACGCTGCCGCATGGTCAACCACAATCGTCAGCTCCACAAAGTCACCGGCGTCCACAACGCTCACATTCGCACTCTTGCTCATGTTCAGTGCCGGTTCCACCTTGTCCAGCTTGATCGTCGAGCTCAGGCATCCATACACGAAGCAGCTCGTCGCCGTGGCGTTGCCACTCACACCGTCCTGGTTCGCAGGCAGATCCACCACACGTCCCACAACCTGCACCATGATCATGTCTGCGTCCGTGGCCACGTTGTCTGCCCGGTTCACCACAGTGCCAAAGTCAAACAACGCCCGGTCGACCACACCGTCGCTCAGTGCTGCGTCTGTGTTCACACTCACGTTGCCCACAGCCAGACGCGATGACACAACGTTGCTGCCCATGTACACAACCTCGCCACTCACAATCGACAGCTTGCTTGTGCCACTCGGCATGTCCACGGTCACGTTCACGTCCTGTGTGCCCTCAAACAGACGCACACTTGCGTTGAATGTCACCGTCTCACCCACAGCCAAGTCGCCCACAAACAGATTGTGCTCCTCCGTCTGCGTCGTCGCCTCCGACGTCGACACAGCCACAAAGGTCAGTGCGTTGGGCGAGAACACTTGGATGGGTGTGATTGCTGCCCAGTTGCTGTACGAGCGATCCACGCTGCCCTGTGCAGGCAGCGAGTCCCACACAGCACTGCTGTTGCTCGCCAGTGTCTGCAGCGGACGCACTGTGTCATCCACACGTGCCACCAGCACCACCGTCACACTCTCGTTGCGCAGGATATCAGACACATCCACACGCACCGTCGTGTCACCCACGCCGTTGCCCTGTGTCACCACTCCCTTGCTCGTGCTCACGCTGCCGTTCACCAGCGTCATCTGGTCCTCCAGCAGATCCGTGATCACCACATCGTACGCAACACTCGTCGACGCTGCCGCATGGTCAACCACAATCGTCAGCTCCACAAAGTCACCGGCGTCCACAACGCTCACATTCGCACTCTTGCTCATGTTCATCACAGGCTCCACAATCGTCACACTTTGCACCTGCTGCTGACACTGATACACGTAGCAGCTGCGCACCACAATCGCTTCGTTGTCGCCCAGCTGGTTTGCGGCAACGTCCACAGCACGCACCACAACCTCCACAGTGATGTCATCGCCTGCCGTGTCCACGTTGTCGCCCACGTTCACCACCGTGCCAAAGTCAAACACAGCACGGTCAGACACACCGTCCACAACAAGCGCATCCGACACCGTAGCCACGCTGCCCACACCCAGTGTGCTCGACGTCACCTGACCACCCATGCTAATCACACGAGTGCTCACCACGCCCAGACGCACGGCACTCACAGGCATGTCCACAGTCACGTTCACGTCCTGTGTGCCCTCAAACAGACGCACAGTTGCTGTCAGCACAAGCTCCTCGCCAATGGCAAGCTCACTTGCACTGGTGCTGGCCAGCGACGTGTTGACCAGCTGCAGTGTCAGTGCGTTGGGTGACAGCACTTGGATGGGTGTGATTGCTGCCCAGTTACTGTACGAGCGATCCACGCTGCCCTGTGCAGGCAGCGAGTCCCACACAGCGCTGCTGTTGCTCGCCAGTGTCTGCAGCGGACGCACCGTGTCATCCACACGTGCCACCAGCACCACTGTCACACTCTCGTTGCGCAGGATATCAGACACATCCACACGCACCGTCGTGTCACCCACGCCGTTGCCCTGTGTCACCACTCCCTTGCTCGTGCTCACACTGCCGTTCACCAGCGTCATCTGGTCCTCCAGCAGATCCGTGATCACCACATCGTACGCAACACTCGTCGACGCTGCCGCATGGTCAACCACAATCGTCAACTCCACAAAGTCACCGGCGTCCACAACGCTCACATTCGCACTCTTGCTCATGTTCAATGCCGGTTCAACCTTGTCCAGCTTGATCGTCGAGCTCAGGCATCCATACACGAAACAGCTCGTCGCCGTGGCGTTGCCGCTCACGCCGTCTTGGTTCGCAGGCAGATCCACCACACGTCCCACAACCTGCACCATGATCATGTCTGCGTCCGTGGCCACGTTGTCTGCCCGGTTCACCACAGTGCCAAAGTCAAACAACGCCCGGTCGACCACACCGTCGCTCAGTGCTGCGTCTGTGTTCACACTCACGTTGCCCACAGCCAGACGCGATGACACAACGTTGCTGCCCATGTACACAACCTCGCCACTCACAATCGACAGCTTGCTTGTGCCACTCGGCATGTCCACGGTCACGTTCACGTCCTGTGTGTGCCCTCAAACAGACGCACACTTGCGTTGAATGTCACCGTCTCACCCACGGCCAAGTCACCCACAAACAGATTGTGCTCCTCCGTCTGCGTCGTCGCCTCCGACGTCGACACAGCCACAAAGGCCAGAGTGTTGGGCGAGAACACTTGGATGAGTGTGATTGCTGCCCAGTTGCTGTACGAGCGATCCACGCTGCCCTGTGCAGGCAGCGAGTCCCACACAGCGCTGCTGTTGCTCGCCAGTGTCTGCAGCGGACGCACTGTGTCATCCACACGTGCCACCAGCACCACTGTCACACTCTCGTTGCGCAGGATATCAGACACATCCACACGCACCGTCGTGTCACCCACGCCGTTGCCCTGTGTCACCACTCCCTTGCTCGTGCTCACACTGCCGTTCACCAGCGTCATCTGGTCCTCCAGCAGATCCGTGATCACCACATCGTACGCAACACTCGTCGACGCTGCCGCATGGTCAACCACAATCGTCAGCTCCACAAAGTCACCAGCGTCCACAACGCTCACATTCGCACTCTTGCTCATGTTCATCACAGGCTCCACAATCGTCACACTTTGCACCTGCTGCTGGCACTGGTACACGTAGCAGCTGCGCACCACAATCGCTTCGTTGTCGCCCAGCTGGTTTGCGGCAACGTCCACAGCACGCACCACAACCTCCACAGTGATGTCATCGCCTGCCGTGTCCACGTTGTCGCCCACGTTCACCACCGTGCCAAAGTCAAACACAGCACGGTCAGACACACCGTCCACAACAAGCGCATCCGACACCGTAGCCACGCTGCCCACACCCAGTGTGCTGGACGTCACCTGACCACCCATGCCAATCACACGAGTGCTCACCACGCCCAGACGCACGGCGCTCACAGGCATGTCCACAGTCACGTTCACGTCCTGTGTACCCTCAAACAGACGCACAGTTGCTGTCAGCACAAGCTCCTCGCCAATGGCAAGCTCACTTGCACTGGTGCTGGCCAGCGACGTGTTGACCAGCTGCAGTGTCAGTGCGTTGGGTGACAGCACTTGGATGGGTGTGATTGCTGCCCAGTTGCTGTACGAGCGATCCACGCTGCCCTGTGCAGGCAGCGAGTCCCACACAGCGCTGCTGTTGCTCGCCAGTGTCTGCAGCGGACGCACCGTGTCATCCACACGTGCCACCAGCACCACTGTCACACTCTCGTTGCGCAGGATATCAGACACATCCACACGCACCGTCGTGTCACCCACACCGTTGCCTTGTGTCACCACTCCCTTGCTCGTGCTCACACTGCCGTTCACCAGCGTCATCTGGTCCTCCAGCAGATCCGTGATCACCACATCGTACGCAACACTCGTCGACGCTGCCGCATGGTCAACCACAATCGTCAGCTCCACAAAGTCACCGGCGTCCACAACGCTCACATTCGCACTCTTGCTCATGTTCAGTGCCGGTTCCACCTTGTCCAGCTTGATCGTCGAGCTCAGGCATCCATACACAAAACAGCTCGTCGCCGTGGCGTTGCCGCTCACACCGTCTTGGTTCGCAGGCAGATCCACCACACGTCCCACAACCTGCACCATGATCATGTCTGCGTCCGTGGCCACGTTGTCTGCCCGGTTCACCACAGTGCCAAAGTCAAACAACGCCCGGTCGACCACACCGTCGCTCAGTGCTGCGTCTGTGTTCACACTCACGTTGCCCACAGCCAGACGCGATGACACAACGTTGCTGCCCATGTACACAACCTCGCCACTCACAATCGACAGCTTGCTTGTGCCACTCGGCATGTCCACGGTCACGTTCACGTCCTGTGTGCCCTCAAACAGACGCACACTTGCGTTGAATGTCACCGTCTCACCCACAGCCAAGTCGCCCACAAACAGATTGTGCTCCTCCGTCTGCGTCGTCGCCTCCGACGTCGACACAGCCACAAAGGTCAGTGCGTTGGGCGAGAACACTTGGATGGGTGTGATTGCTGCCCAGTTGCTGTACGAGCGATCCACGCTTCCTTGTGCAGGCAGCGAGTCCCACACAGCGCTGCTGTTACTCGCCAGTGTCTGCAGCGGACGCACCGTGTCATCCACACGTGCCACCAGCACCACTGTCACACTCTCGTTGCGCAGGATATCAGACACATCCACACGCACCGTCGTGTCACCCACGCCGTTGCCCTGTGTCACCACTCCCTTGCTCGTGCTCACACTGCCGTTCACCAGCGTCATCTGGTCCTCCAGCAGATCCGTGATCACCACATCGTACGCAACACTCGTCGACGCTGCCGCATGGTCAACCACAATCGTCAGCTCCACAAAGTCACCAGCGTCCACAACGCTCACATTCGCACTCTTGCTCATGTTCATCACAGGCTCCACAATCGTCACACTTTGCACCTGCTGCTGACACTGGTACACGTAGCAGCTGCGCACCACAATCGCTTCGTTGTCGCCCAGCTGGTTTGCGGCAACGTCCACAGCACGCACCACAACCTCCACAGTGATGTCATCGCCTGCCGTGTCCACGTTGTCGCCCACGTTCACCACCGTGCCAAAGTCAAACACAGCACGGTCAGACACACCGTCCACAACAAGCGCATCCGACACCGTAGCCACGCTGCCCACACCCAGTGTGCTCGACGTCACCTGACCACCCATGCCAATCACACGAGTGCTCACCACGCCCAGACGCACGGCGCTCACAGGCATGTCCACAGTCACGTTCACGTCCTGTGTACCCTCAAACAGACGCACAGTTGCTGTCAGCACAAGCTCCTCGCCAATGGCAAGCTCACTTGCACTGGTGCTGGCCAGCGACGTGTTGACCAGCTGCAGTGTCAGTGCGTTGGGTGACAGCACTTGGATGGGTGTGATTGCTGCCCAGTTACTGTACGAGCGATCCACGCTGCCCTGTGCAGGCAGCGAGTCCCACACAGCACTGCTGTTGCTCGCCAGTGTCTGCAGCGGACGCACTGTGTCATCCACACGTGCCACCAGCACCACCGTCACACTCTCGTTGCGCAGGATATCAGACACATCCACACGCACCGTCGTGTCACCCACGCCGTTGCCCTGTGTCACCACTCCCTTGCTCGTGCTCACACTGCCGTTCACCAGCGTCATCTGGTCCTCCAGCAGATCCGTGATCACCACATCGTACGCAACACTCGTCGACGCTGCCGCATGGTCAACCACAATCGTCAGCTCCACAAAGTCACCAGCGTCCACAACGCTCACATTCGCACTCTTGCTCATGTTCAATGCCGGTTCCACGATGTCCACTGCCGTGTCCACACGGTGCAAGCCGTACACGTATCGGAACACGGCTGTGTTTGTCAACGACACACCGTTGACATTGAGAGTCGATTGGGTCACTCTGGAGGTGACCTGCACGCGGATGCGGTCGTCGTCCGTGACCTGGTTTGTTTCGGCAAAGTTGACGACGGTGCCAAAGTCAAACACCGCAAGGGCGGCACCAGACGTAATGACACCCGCCTGACCAGCAGCCAAGGCGTTCCCTGTCACATGCGTTCCGACATGAGTCACACGGGCATCTTCAATGGCCAGGTAGCCATCGGGCACTGCAAAAGTGATGTTCACGGGCTGCGTGCCTTCGATCAGCGTCACGGTAAAGTTGTACGTCACCGTCTCGCCCACAACCAAATCGGGCAGTGTCACGTTGTGCTCTGCTGTGCCACTGCTGGTAAGAGAAGTGTCCACCAGCGTCAGAGTGGGCACGATGGGCGACACAATTCCGATGGTCAAACTGCTGGATGCGTTCTCGGACCGTCCCAGGTTGCTCGGGTGGCTGTTCCATGTCACATTGACCGTGTCCTGCAATACCTGCGTGGGCACCACATCCTGGCTCACTCGTGCGCTGTACGTCACCGTCATGATCTGACCCAGAGGGAGCACATCCACGTACACTCCCATAAAGCCGTCGTTGGAAGTCACAGTGCCATGTGTGGTGGCCACTGTGCCCACACTCATGCCCAAGTTGTCTTCCAAACCGTCGAGCAGCACCAACTCGCTCGCCGCTGCCGTCGAGGCACCCGTGTGCGAAACAGTCACCGTGAACAAAATCACATCCGACGCATCGGCCGTCGTGCGGTTGACCACACTTGCAATCTGCAGCTTCGGCTCGCGCAGCGTGAGTTCCAGCGTGTCGCTGATGTTGCCATACACAAAGTCCAGCAGGACCAGCGGGTTGAAGCGAACGCCGTCGACGTTGTCGCTCAGGTCCGGCACCACTGTGGTCACTTCCAGACTGATCCTGTCCAGGCCGTCCACAAAGTTGTCGCCCGTATTCTGCACCACACCCAGGTCGAACACCGCACGGTCGTCCACGCCGTCCGCGTTGCTGTCGCTGACGTTGGCAGATGCACCCACAGCCAGGTTGGATCCACTCAACAGTGCTCCCAGGTGGGCCACGCGCGTGGACACAATGCGCAGTTTCTCCGGCCCTTTGTCCACAAAGGCCGTTGCGTTCAGGCTTTGCGTACCTTCGATGAGGGTAGCGTTGAATCGCAACACCACCGTCTCACCCACGGTCACGTTGAATGCATCTGTGTACGCGTTGCTGGTGCTAAACACACTCAGAAGCGCAGAGTTGGGTGCGAACACCTTGATGGTGGTCGCACTGTCCGTCTGGCGCTCGCGCGACACGCTCGGCTGCAGGGGCAGACTCTGCCACACCGCCGTCACATTCACGTCCAACACTTCGTTGGGCAACACCTCCTGGTTGACCACAGCCATGTACGACACCACAATGGGACCTGAAGAGCGAGGGTAGTGGGCCACATACACGCGGACGGTGCTGTTGCCCTCTCCGTTGCCCGTCTGCACTTCGGCCGTCACCGGACCACCACTCACCTGCACACTGCCCACCACAAGCGTCAACTTGTCCCACAACAGGTCGGTAAACACAATGTCAAAGGCATCTGCGTCCGAGGCAGCCGTGTGTGCAAGGGTGGCTTCAAAGGCCACCACGTCTGCGCTGTCCACCGCACCCACGGTGGCGTTGGAGGACAGGGACGAGTTGAGCAGACTCTCGATGACACTCACCTGCACCGAATCACTAAAGGCGGCGGAGTCGTAGGCGAATCGGCCTGTTGAGGTCATCACGTTGCCTTGGGCGTTGGCAGCCACATCCTCAAGACGTGCCACCACCTCCACAATCACCTGGTCGCCATTATCCACCACATTGTTGCCATAGTTGACCAGCGTGCCAAAGTCAAACACCACTGCGTGTGTCTGCTCGCTGCCCGCCTGGCCCACGGCGAACGGCGACCCGGTGATTTGTGCTCCCACGTGCAACACCTGCGAACTCACGGTACGCAGCTCGCCCGTGGCCACGTTGGGCAGCGTCACCGTCATGTTGACGCGCTGTGTGCCTTCCGCCAGCGTGGCCGTCAGGTTGAATGTGACGGTTTCGCCAATGGCGAGGTTGGCACCCGCAGATTCGGGCAGAGACGAGTTGCTCAGCTGCATGGACACACCCAATGGGGCGCGTGACACACGGCTCACCTCCGCTTGTGTGCTGTTGTACCTATCCACGTCGTCCTGCGCCGGAAACGAATCGAAGCGCAGATGCACGCGTTCCACAAAGCTCGTGCTGGGCACAATCACCTCGTTGACGCGCAGCACGTAGGTCACCGTCACACTACCACCCAATGGCAGTTCTGTCACGTTGACACGCGCGAGTGTGTTTCCACCGGCGTTGCCGGATTCGACCGTGCCTGCACTTGTCACCACAGATCCGGCCACCAGCGTCAACTGGTTGTCGTTGTCCTCGCCTGCAGTCCACGAAAGGTCGAATGCGTTCTGAGTGGACGCAGCGGAGTGCCACACCGTGCTGGTGAACTGAACATAGTCGCCGGCGTCCACATCGGTCACGTTGCACGTCACGTTGACCAGCAAACGCGGCGACACAACATCTACATCGGCCGTGCGCACGTAGAATCCATACGTGTAACCATAGTTGGCACTGGTTTGCAGTGTGTCACCAGCCTGGTTCTGCGGCAAGTCCAAAAGACGCGCGGTGACTTGCACGCGGATGCGGTCGTTGTCGTCCACCACGTTGCCCGGGGCGTAGTTTGTCACCGATGGCCCAAAATCAAAGACAACCACATCCGAGACGCCGTTGCCGGTGGTGTCGTGTGCGGTGCCTGGTTGGCCCAGGGCAAGGGTGTTGCCGCTGATGTGTCCACCAACATGTGCCACCGTGCTGCTCACCACACCCAACACACCGACACTGGTGCTGGGCAGCTGCACCGTCACATTGACAGGATGCGTGCCTTCAATCAGCGTCACCGTAAAGTTGTAGGTGATGGTTTCGCCGATGGCCAAATCGGGATTGCCGCCCACAAATTGGCTGCTGCCCGTCTGTGCCAGAGAGGTGCTGTCCACCTCCAACGTCGGTGCCAGGGGCGACACAATGGACGCCGTGGTGCTGGAAGACGAGCTGTTGCTGCGTCCACCCGTGCCTGGCAGCGAGTCGTACGTGACGTTTGCCGTGGACGGCGCAATCAGCGTAGGGAACACGGTGCTGGCCAGACGGACGGCGTAAGTGATGGTCACCGACTCTGTACGAGCCAGCTCAGCCAGAGTGACACGCAGAGTTGTGTCGTTGACGTTGTTGCCAGACACCACCACAGCGCTGGGATCGCTGACCTGCACGGTGCCGGGGTTCAAGTCCCAAAACAGCTCAAGGCCGTCTTGGATGACCACATCGTAGGCATCCGAGGTGGACACACCCGAGTGGCTGACCACCACAGTCATGAGGGCCGTGTCTGCTGCGTCGCCAGAGGTGAGGTTGGAGGAGAGGACAATGTCCAGCACGGGCTCCACCACATCGATCTCAAACGAACGGGACAGCGTCACACCGCCGTTGTACTGAAAGTTGGCGGTGAGGGAGAGACGTGTGCCGTCTGTGTTGGACGGAACGTCGGCGAGCAGATGGGTGAACTGCATGCCCAGCTGGTTGTATCCGGGCTCTGTGTTGAACACATTCGTCACCTGTCCGTAGTCAAACACCAGCAACTGTGGGTACACGGTTGCCGGTGAGCCCAGGGGCAGGGACGAGGCGTTGATGCCCGCACCCACCACGGTGACCAGGCCGCTCTGCGCTTGCAATCCCACCCACGAGTCGACCGTGACGTTGACTGTCTGCGTGCCCTCAATGAGCCCCAGGGTAATGTTCAGCGTCATGGTTTCGCCAATGGCCAGGTCCAGCACGGTGGTGTTGTGCTGTTCGGCGGCGGTGGTGTTGAGCGAGGTTGCGTCGAGAAGCAAGTTGGTAAACTCGGGTTCGCGCACGGCAATGGGCACAATCGATGCAGAGGCGTTGTACAGGCGACCGTCGTACACGGGATAGGACCAGTATGCAAGGGTGGCATTGTCGCCAAAGACATCGCGTGGCTGCACGCTCTTGCTCGTCAGCGCCACAAACTGGACGGTAATGGCAGGCGAGGTGAGGTTGAACTCGTCCACACGCACCTCTACGTAGACATCGCCTCCGTTGTTGCCAGACACAACAACCGCACCCACCGTGTTGCACACAACGGAGCCCGTGACGAGTTCGAAGCGGTCATCGTACAGCAGCTCGCGGATGGTCACTTGGAAGGCAGGAGCGTGCGATGCCGGAGCATGGCCCACAGTCACCGTGAATTGCACCGCGTCCTCAGCGTCCACCAACCCAGTGATGTTTGTGGCTGTGGCCAGAGTCAGGACCGGTTCGACAAAGTCTGCGCGCAAAGTGCGTGAGTCTGTGCCGTTGAGGAAGTTGAGGGCGCCGGTGATGGTCACCCGGTCGCCGTCGTTCACGGCGGCCACGTTGGGTGCCACCACCACGAGTTCTACTTCAATCTGGTCGTCGCTGCTGACCACATTGTCCGGCACGTTGACGAGGGTGCCAAAGGAAAACACAGCTGTGTCCAGCAGGCCGTCACCGGTGGCACGCAGATCCTGGTGCAGGGCACTGGCACCCACGGCCAAGAGCGAACCCTGGATGTTGGCACCAATGCGCACCACCGATGAACTGACAATGGCCAGCGGACCGGGCGTCAGTGGCAGGGTGATGGTGAGGGTGTTTGTCTGTGTGCCTTCAATCAGAGTGGTGACGTGTCGCATTGTCATGCGCTCACCCACAGTCATGTCCGGCACGGTGACGCGGTCGATGGCACTCGTCGTCTGAGCCAGGCTTGTGTTGAGCACCACAAACGTCGTGGTGGGCACCGGGGTGCTGATGCTGACACCGGTTGAAATCAGGTACACACGTCCACCGGGTGTGTTGGACGACACACTCACCACCGCATCCAACGCAGAGTTGGGACGCACGGCGTTGGTGACCCGTGCCGCGTACGTGACGGTAATGTTCTCGGCCACACCCAGGAGCGACTTTGTGACGAGCACCGTCGTGTTGGCTGCATCGTTGCCCGACACAATGACGCCTGCACTCGTGTTGACACTGCCCACAATCAATTCCAGATCGTCGGGAAACACATCGGCAATCTCTAGGGAGAATGCACTGGTGGTGGAGTCTGGTCGATGCACCACACGCACCGTGTACAGGATCACGTCACCGGCGTCGGCCTGTGTGCGGTTGGCTGTCATCGTGGCTGTCAACAGCGGCTCCACAACATCCATGCCCAGAGACACGTGCTGCACACCCGTGTCGGTGGCATACGTGCCATACGCGGTCAGAAGCACGCCGTTGGTGTTGGCCACATTGTCTGGGATGACACCCACCACGCGCACCTGCACGACGTCTGCGTCGCTGTCCACGTTGTCCGCCGTGTTGACCACCCATCCACCAAAGTCGAATGTGACTGTGTCGTTGAGACCATCGCCATGTACGGCATCTGTGTGCACGCCGGCCTGGCCCAAGGCCAGTGTGGCATTCTGCACATTGCTGCCCACATACGTCACCTCGCTGCTCACCACCTGCCCGCGTCCTGTGCCCGTGGGCATACGCACCGTCAAGGCCAATGCCTGCGTGCCCTCGGGCAAGCGCACGCGCATGTCAAGCGTGAACTGTTCGCCCACAGCCAGATCGACCAAATCGGCGCGGAATTCTCCGTACGCCGTCTGTTCCACCGAGGTGGCGGTGATGTTGAACAGTTCCACCGTGGCCTGGTCGGTCAACACACTCGTGTCTGCCGCACTGCTGTACTCGCGTGCATACGTGTGCGACGCGGCCGAGTGCCACGAGCTGTTGCCGGTCAACGCAAAGGTGTTGTTGATACGCGCCGCATCGGTCAACGTGGCCTCAAACACAAGCCACGCGGCCCCTCCTGCTCCGCCCAGATCCAACACATCGACTGTCATTGTCACGCGTCCGGCACCCACATCGACACTGGTGGTTGTTCCCACGCCTCCGGCAGCCGCCACAGACGCAGCCTGCACCTGCAGCTCTGCAGGGACACGCACCTCCACCGTGGCATTGTAGGCGGGTGCGTCGCTGGCACTCTGGTGGGCCAGTGTGTAGTTGACGGCAATCGTGTCGCCTGCATCCAGACGCTGGGTGGGCGACGATGTGTTCAGGGAGACAAACAGCTGCAGTTCCGGTTCGACCACATCCACGCGCACGACATCCACAAAGACACCGTTCACGTGGTCAAAGTACGCCGTGGCAGCCAGTTGCACAGCGTCGGTGTTGAGCAAGGCTCCCCCCGAAGTGCGCACGTCGGCGGCGACCACATCCACCTCCACCACAATCTCGTCACCTGCGTCCGCGCTGTTGTCGCCCGTGTTGACCACGGAGCTGCCAAAGTCAAACAGAGCCTGCTGGCCACTGACAAGACTCGAGGCAGGCTGGCCCACACCCAAACTGGCGTTGGTGATACCTGCGCCCACAGAGACCACACGCGATGCAACCACATCCAAGCGTCCGGCGGGTGTGGATGCAAGGTGCAGCGTCAAATTGACGCGCTGCGTGCCTTCCATGAGTTGCACGCGCTGCTGCAGCGTGAACAGCTCGCCCACAGCCACGTCGACCACGGCGGGCGAGTGGCGTGAGGCATTGGTTTCCACGAGCGCGGTGTTGACCAGGGAAAGAGTGGATGCAATTGGCGCACGCACAGCCACAGTGAGGGTGGCATTCGTGGCAAAGGGGCGTCCGAGGTGGTTGGGAAAGTCGGAATCCCAAATGAGGCTGGGCGTGAGTTGGACGAAGCCACTGGCACGCACCGAATCCAACACACGCACGAGGTATGTCACTGTCAGGAAGCCATCGACGTTGACGGCGTCCGAATCCACTTGCACGGTGCCCGTGGAGGAAACCACCGTCCATGGCTGCGTCGTCTGCACACCCACGCTGTTGTTGAGCAACTGCAGAGGCGACGGTACGGCGTCACTGAGCATCAGATCAAAGGCATTTCCCACCGTGGTGGGCTTGTGCGACACCGTCACATTGATGGCCAACACGTCGCCTGCGTCGACCAGCGTGGCATTGGCACTGATTTCCAGTTGCAAGTCAGGGATGACACCCCAGTCACCTGCCAGGGGCGGCGATGTGAGCGCGGAAGGAAGCGACTCGTTGGCTGCGTTGCGCAAGCCGGCGCTCACACGCGGCGTCACCACAAAGCCACCGATGGCCGGCGTGGGTGCACTGCCCACGTCGTGGATGGTGATCAGCACGGTGGAGCCGTTGGTCCACACGCCCGTGTAGTTTGTGCCCAACGGGGTGGAAAACACAAAGAGGGCATCGAGATCTGCCCGTGTGGCCACAGGCACCTGGTTCGTGGTTTCGTTGAACACCACTCGCAACGTGTCTCCATTCGAATACACCGTGTCCAGGTCGTCGGGATCGTTGGCAAGCAGCAGGGTCACAAACGGACCCTGGCGCAACCCAAAGTTGCCCGTGAGCAGCGGCGTGAACGATTGCGAAGGCAGCGAATCACGCACGGCATTGCGCAAGTCAGCCGTGGCATTCAGCTGTGCCGAGAGCACACCAACGGCCGGCGGAGCACTGCCGGTGCGATCCACCACGGTGATGACCAGAGTGGAGGCGTTGGTCCACACGCCGGTGTAGTTGGCACCCAACGGGTGGGAAAACACAAGGAGGGCATCCAAATCCGCACGCGTGGCCACCGGAGGCGTGTTGGTGGACTCGTTGAAGTGCAATGTGAGCGTATCGTTGTTGGAATACACCGCGTCACTCACATCCGGATCGGCTGCCACGAAGCTCACCACGTAGGGGCCCTGGCGCAGGCCAAAGTCTCCACCCAGGGGCGATGTGGTGAAATTGCTGGCAAACAGTGAGTTGCCCAGGGCGTTGAGCAGGGCAGCCGCAGGCTTGGCCGTGGCCGTAAACACACCCAGTTGTGGGTTGCCACCGGTGGCGTTGTGCACTGTGACACGCAGGGCGGTGGCGTTGACCCACACTCCCGTGTAGTTGCTACCCAGGGGCTGGCTAAAGTCAAACAGGGTGTCCACGGCCGCCTTGCTGGCCACAGGCACCTCGTTCGTGCCCACGTGGAACAGAAAGGTGATTGTGTCGCCATCAGACCAGATGCCATCGTTGTCATCGGGGTCATCGGCCACGGCGGCGTACAGACGCGGCACGGCGCGGCCCCAATCGCCCGTGGCGGGCGGCGAGGTGGAGCGTGATCGCAAGGACGTGGCCGCCGCGTTCAGCAGGCGCGCATTCTCGATGAGAGTGATGTTCAGTGCCGATGGAAACGGTGTTGTGTCTGCCTGGGCACCTGCGTCGTGGATGGTGATCAGGGCCACGTCGGCGCTCAGCCACTGGCCCGTGTACTGCGCACCAATGGGATAGGAAAAGGCAAAGAGGGCGTCCACCTGTGCACGTGTGCCAATGGCCACCTGGTTGGTGGCCTCTGTAAACTGGATGCGCAGTGTGTCGTTGACGCCGACCACGTAATCCTCGTCATCAGCATCGTCAATTGTGATGTTGGCAATGGCCGGACCGGCAAGCAGACCCCAGTCACCCACCACTACGGGAGTGCTGCCTGTCGTGGGCAGCGACGTCTCGTCTGCGTTCAGGATCTCCCCCTGGATCGACAGGCGCAGCTGATGGTTGTAGTAATCGGGCGGGGTGGCACCAGTCGGGTCACGCACAGTGATGATCAGGTGGCGTCCGTCGGCACTCCATTCGCCTGTGTAGTTGGCACCCAGGTTCTGGTTGTACGAAAACAGGGCGTCCAGATCTGCCTTGCTGCTCACCGATGGCTTGTTTGTGCTGTTGCCAAACGTCACGTTCAGCGTATCGCCCACCGAGTAGATGCCGTCCAGGTCGTCGCCTCCGTTGGCCACCAGAGACAGCATCTTGGGGCCCGCTCGTCCAAAGTCGCCCGTCAGTGGGCCTCCCTTGGACACCGAGGGCAGAAACGTTTCGTAACGGTTGTTGAGATTGGCGCTCTGCAGCACAGAGACGTTGGTGCCGCCCAGCATGCCGTCTGGGTTGACACCCGCCAGGTTGGTGATGGTGATGAGCGCCAGGATGCGCTCCTTCCACACGCCCGTGTAATCCGCGCCGATGGGGCGTGAAAAGTTGAACACAGCGTCAATCTGGGCCTTTGTGGCAATGGGCGGCCTGTTGGTTTCCATGTCAAACTGGATGGACACGGTGTCACCCACGCTGTAGAAGTTGTCCGCATCGTCGGGGTCGTTTGCATAAAAGGCGAGAATGGCCGGTCCGGGACGCAGACCCCAATTGCCCGTGAGTGGCGGTGAGACGCTGACCGAGGGCAGCGAATCGTCGGCTGCATTGCGCAACAATGCTGTGGCACGCACCGTCAACACGAGCCCACCTGCACCCAGGGTGGGTGGCGTGGCACCGGTGCTGTCCAGGATTTGGATGCGCACCACAGAGGCGTTGACCCAGGACCCGTTGTAGTTGGCACCCAGCGATTGGGAAAACACAAACAGGGCATCGAGCTGGGCACGTGTGGCCACAGGCGGAGTGTTGGTCGATTCGTTAAAGTGCACCTCAAACGCGTCGCCGGTGCCATACACGGCATCCTGGTCATCGAGATCAAACGCACGCATGAAGGTGATGTACGGGCCCTGACGGTTGCCAAAGTCTCCTGTGGCAAAGGGCGACACGGCACGCGAGACACCCGAGCTGCCGTTGGCCACCTTGACGAGGGCAGCCACGGTGACGTTGAACACGTCGGTGCCAATGACGATGTTGTCGGCGCCAGTGGCGTTGACAATGGTCACGGTGAGGGTGACGTTGGTGGGGTCCCACACACCCGTGTAGTTGCTGCCAATCGACTGCGAAAACAGCAGCATGGTGTCAATGTCCACTTTGGTGCGTGCAGGCGGTGCGTTGGTGGCTTCGCTAAACACAAGCGTCAGCGTGTCGCCGTTGGACAGGATGCCATCGTTGTCGTCGGGATCGTCAAACACAGCCTGCAAGATACCGGGGCCTCCAAGACCGCAATCGCCGGTCAGAGCAGGCGAGGTGCTGTTGGACGGCAACGACAAACGCTGGGCGTCCTGCAAATTGGCTGAAGGAAGGGTGCGGACAGTCAGGTTGCCCACCAGCGGGGGATTGCTCTGCGAACCCAGCATTTCGATTTCCAGCACACTTGGGGTGACCCACACACCGGCGTACGCGGGACCCAAGCTCGAGGAGAAGACAAAGACGGCGTCAATGGCCGCCTTGCTGCCGACCGGTGGCTGTGTAGTGGACTCGTTGAAGGTGATGCGCAGGCGATCACCCAAGCCACAAATGTTGTCGCGTGCCACGGGGTCAAAGGCTTCCAACGAGACAATGGTGGGACCTTGGCGGCCGCCAAAGGAGCCAGTCCACACAGTGGGACTGGCCAACGAGGTCAGGGAAGTGTCGTTGAGAGTGCGCAAGACGCCCGGACGGATGCTCACTGTGGACACCCCAAGCACGGGGTTGCCCCCGGTGGCGTTGTGCACAGTCAGCAGCAGCTGTGTGGCGTTGGCTTGCCACACGGCGCTGTAATTGGTGCCCACATTGGCGGAAAACTGCAGGAGGGCGTCGACCTGAGCGCGTGTGGCCACAGGAGGTGTGTTGGTGGGCCTGTTGAACGTGACCAGGAGTGTGTCGTGGGCGGTCCAAAACGCATCCGAGTTGTCCGGATCGGCAGCCACGGCGCTGACAATGACGGGACCGGGCAACGTGCCCCAATCACCGCTCAGGGCAGGCGACGAGGCGGTGCTGTTCAGCAGAGTGTTGCCTGCGTCACGCAAACCGGCGGTTGCACGCACCGACACATTGAAGAGGCCAAACTGGGGCGGAGACAGATGCACGGTGGCAGTGTTGACAATGGTGAGGCGCAGCTGTGTGTTGCCGGCCACCCATGCACCCACGTATTGGTCGGCTAACGGGGCATTCATGGACAGCAGGGCATCCACCTGCGCCTGTGTGGCCACAGCAGGTGCATTGGTGGCCATGTTGAACAACAGGGTCACCGTGTCGCCGTCGTCGTAGATGGCGCTCTGGTCGTCGGGATCGTTGGCCACCAGCGACACAATCTGCGGTCCCAAAAGACCCAAATCACCGGCCAACACGGGCGACGTGGACACAGAGGGCAACGAGGTGGCATTGGCGTTGCGCACATTGCCTGCGGCCTGTGCCGTGAGCGTAAGGACGCCAATCTGGGGCGGTGCGGCACCGGTGGCATCCACCACTGTGATGCGCAGTGTCGTGTTGGACAACCACACGCCGGCCAACTGTGCCCCGGGGGCCTGTGAAAAGGCAAACATGGACGTGAGCTGGCCGTGTGTGGCTGCAGCTGGCATGTTGGTCGGCTGATCGAATGTGACGGTGAGGGTGTCCTCGTTGCCATACACATTGTCGCCGTCGTCGGGATCGTTGGCCACCACCGATGCAATGGCCGGTCCTGCCAGCGTGCCCCAGTCGCCACTCACCACAGGTCCTTGGTACGTGGCCACAAACGACTTGTTCTCATCGTCGCGCAAGCCACCGGCCAACTGAAAGGTGAAGCGCAGCACGCCAATGGCCGGTGCAGGCACACCGGCCCCGGTGGTGTCATGGAGGGTGATCTGCAGCACCAACGGCGTCTGCCACACACCGGTGTAGTCTGCACCCAGGGCAGTACTCCACGTCATCAGCGTGTCCAGGTTGGCTCGTGTGGTCACGTTGGGCCTGTTGGTGGCCTCTGTAAACGTGATGGTCATCACATCGCCGTCGCTAAAGATGCCGTCGAGGTTGTCCGGGTCGCTGGCGACAAAGCTGGCCACCTGGGGCGGCTGTCGCAAGCCCCAATCGCCCGTGAGTGGGCTGCGGCTACTGTTGGCCGCCACATACAACAGAGCGGCGTCGCGGATGTCGCCAATGGCGGTTACGGACGACGCGCCGCCCAGCGGAGGCGAATCGAGACCCGGATCAACAATGGTCAGGCGAAACAGGGTGTTGGACACCCACACGCCGGTGTAGTCGGCTCCAAACGACGGGGAAAAGGCAAACATGGCATCGACGGCAGCCTTGGAGGCCAAGGCACCGGCTTGGTTGGTGGCAATGTCAAACTGCAGATCGACCGTGTCACCGGCGCCAAAGAAGGAGTCGTCGTCGTCCGGATCATTGGCCACAAAGGCAACCAACACAGGCCCCAACTGGCCCCAGTCGCCCAACAGAGGGGTCGATGTCTGGGTGGAGGGCAGCGAGGTTGCGTTTGCATTGCGCAGGTTTGCGCCTGCATTGATGGTGAGGGTGAGCGCGCCGATGGCCGGAGTGGCTGTGCCCGCATCCACAATGGTGATGATGGCCACAGACACAGATGGGGACGGGCTGAGCCATGCCAGAGTGGCTGCGTTGCCAATGCTCACCGAGGGGGTAAACAGGGTGAGCACAGGCAGGGCAGGCTCGTTTGTCTTTGCATCAAAGTACACCCGGATGGTGTCCCCGTTGGAAAACACGCGATCGAGATCGTCGGGATCGTTGGCGGTGATGTTGACGATCTGCGGAGGTGCAAGAAGACCCCAGTCGCCGGTAATGGGTGGCGATGAGGAGCTGGATGGCGCAGAAGTGCCGCTGATGTTACGCAGGTTGCCCGCAGGCTGCAGGGAGACGTTGAACACGCCGATGGGCGGGTCGACAGACACGCCGGCCGCATCGATGATAGTCAGCTGCAGCGTACGTGCGTCCAGCCAGGCACCGGTGTAGTTGGCACCGATGGGATGGCTAAAGGCAAGGAGGGTGTCCAGTTGGGCCTTGGTGGCCACGGACGGCGTGTTACCATCCTCCGACAGCGTCAGTGTGAGTGTGTCGCCGGCAGAAAAGATGGCGTCGGCGTCGTCGGGATCGTCGGCCACAAGGGAGATCACAGAGGGACCGCCCAGGCCCAGATCGCCCGTGAGCACAGGGGAGGTGGCCACCGAGGGCAGCGTGGAAGCAGCAGCGTTGCGCAGGTTGCCCGAGGCACGCACAGTGACGGTGGAGGCGCCAACGGCCACGGAGGAGGCGCCTGTGGCATCGAGGATGCGGATGAGGGCCACGCTGGCATTGGTCCAGGAGCCGTCGTAGGAAGAGCCAATGGGGGAGGAAAAGGCAAAGAGGGCATCGATAGAGGCCGTGTTTGCCAGGGACGGGGTGTTTGTGGCCACGTCAAATTGGATGGTCAGCGTGTCGCCTGTGGAGAACACGGCGTCGCCGTCGTCCGGATCGTTGGCTTCGTAGAGGACAATGACAGGGCCTGGGGCGGTGCCAAAGTGGCCTGCAAGCACGGGCGATGTGCTGTTGGACGGCAATGAAAGGTTGTTGATGTCCTTGAGGTTGGCAGACGGACGCACACGCACAGTGGTCACACCGAGCACAGGGTTGCCGCCGGTGGGATCCACCACGGTGATGTTGAGCGTTCGTGCGTCCTGCCACGTGCCCGTGTACAAAGTGCCCAGCGAAAAGGCCCCAAAGTCGAGCAGGGCAGCCAGTTGTGCGACGGTGGTGGCATTGGGGGTGTTTGTATCCTCACTGAACCGCAGTGCCAACGAGTCGCCTGCGCTGTAAATGGCGTCTGTGTTGTCGCCGGTGGCCTCAAAGGAGACAATCAGCGGACCCGGGCGAGTGCCATAGTTGCCCGTGGCGGTGACGAGTCCCACGGCTGGACGGGAGGTGCGTGCGGCGTTGAGCAAGTTGCCCCGGATGCCCACCTGCAGGGTGGCAATGTCTGGGGCGGTGAAGGCGGTGGTGTTGGACACAACAATGCGCAGGATGTTGCCAGCGGCGTTCCAGGAACCGGTGTAATTGGTAGCCAGGGGCTGGGAGAAGTTGAAGAGGGCGTCGATCTGGGCACGGGTGGCAACGGCCTCCTTGTACATGGGCACATCAAAGGTGAGGGAAAGGCGATCTGCGTCCGAGTAGAGGGCGTCTGCGTTGTCGGGGTCGTCCCAGACAGCGGATTGGAGCACGGGAGCGGGGGCAAACACGCGCACAAACACAGTGCAGGTCACCTGCTTCACTTCTGTGTCCTCAAACAGAAGGGAAAGGTCGTATGTGATGCCCGCATGTGCGGCAATGGGGGTGTAGGACGCAGAGACGGCAAAGGGCACGGGGGAGGAAGAGCCGGAGACCGGTGTGAGGATGGTGCCCGGTGGAGTGAGAGGCGCAGTCATGGTGAGACTGGGCGAATCAATGTCATTTGCGGTGGCAGCCAGGGTAAAGGTGTCGCCAAGGACGACATCCTGGGTGCCAGTCTTGTCGAGCACGCAGGTGGGTTGGGTGCCCACCACGTCGAGGAGGACGTCGATGGAGGTGCGTGCAAGCGAGGCAGCCCTCTTTTCCACCAATGTGATGGAAAGGGCGTACAGGGAGCCAATGGAGGCGCCGACATTGTTCCAGCGGAGGGTGCAATTCTTGAGCACCGTGAGTTTGTTGCCCGCCACGGTGGGTGGTCCCTGGATGCCCGACTCGCCCGTAGAGGCCAGACGACACTCGATGCCGTCCGAATCCGAGTCTGACACGGGCACGCTGAACACAAACGGGTTGCCGATGCCCACCTGAAGGACGGGCGCCAGGGATGCGCGCGGACTGGCCGCGTTGAGCGGATCTGTGATGTCCACGACGGCCTCCACGCGGAAGGGACTGCCCGGGGTGTTTTGAAGAACCAACGAGCGGCAGCAATCTTCCATGTATGCCACGTAGCGGTCAGCCGAGGCGTAGTTGTGCCAGACAACGCGTTCGTACAAGTGCACTCGGTCGCCCGATGTCGTGTTGTATGCAGACACAAAGTAGGAAGGCGACGAATCTGTGTCCACGGCCATGTGTGCACACGTGTGAGCTCGGTGAGGTGTCGCCCACGTGTGTGGAAACCCACTTCGGAGGCGGGATAAGATTCGGCGTGGGAAACGGCCGCGCCAACAGACAACATGCGCGAGGCTTCCAACGGTTGCGATTAGAGGGTGGAAACGCCGGTTGTGGCGCGGGAAACGGAGCAAAGGTCCATGAAAGGGAGGGCAAGGGTGCGGGAAAGGGCAACAGTGCGCCGTGTGTGCGTGTGGGGACGCGGATAGGGTGTGGGTCGCGCACAGCCCAAATCGGGCAAGGCGCCGAGTGGACGGAAGCGAAGACAGAGGTCCATCCATGAGGCCAAGTGGGGTTCAATGGGACACAGGGTCCCAGTAGAGGCTTGGCGTGGACGGAAATGGCTGTGTGGATGCACTCGGTTGTGTGGCGGCGGGAAAGAAGATTTCGCGGGAAGAGCTGGTGAGGCGGATTCTGGAGGAGCACGTACCTGAGGAGCCGTCGCCAAAGAAGAAATCGAGGTTACCAACTTCGTCACTGCGCCAGGCAGCACGGATGGTGAATGTGACATTAGTGCCAACGGCGGTGTAGTGGACAGAGCCGCTGAAAAAGTGACTTGCGTGGCCGAGGGTGGCCAGCAGCACGAGAACAAGCAGAATCCGGGTCATGGGACGTGAACCAGACATGGTGTATATGAGCAACAGTATAGTTTGTTGAGGTCAAGTGTGCTCACCGAGTCTTGGTCTGCCTTGAGTGTGTGTGTTGTGTTGTTGTTGCGGTCGCCAGGGCAGAACGAAAAACCAAACCAAGCTCACCATGCCTACGGTGTGCTATGCCTGCAGGCAGATGTTTGAAGGGCCGCGTGGCTTTTCGCAGGTGCAGTGTCCGCACTGTGGCGTGGTGAACCAATTGGAGGGTGGAGGGGGCCCGTCCATGGCACCGTTTGCCGAGAGGAAACGGGACATTGAGGACATGGACCCTTCGGAGATTGAGTTGCCTTCGCTGGACCGTGCCAAGGAGGCAGCCAAATCAAACGTGCCGCATCTGGTGGACACGGATGGCACCGAGGTGCCCTTCAGTAGGTTTTCGCCGTTACGCGGGGAAACGGTCGTCCACAACGTTTTCGGGTTCCGTGACGAGGTTCGCTGACACAAGAGAACACAGGTCTGTTTGCTCCGTACCAGGTTCTGGCGGAGAACTTGGGCATTGGGATTGCTCTGTACTTCAAGTTTCTGACGTACTCCGGGTTGGCGTTCATGGTGGCGGGCGCTTTGCTGCTTGTGTTGGCAAACCGAAATTTCCAAGGCTCCCTGCTTGCCGGGGACACCATTTTCATGCAGACTACAGCGGCGAACCGACTGCCCATTGGCGGGCCGTACGACGCGGACAACTACATCTACG
This sequence comes from Mantamonas sphyraenae, assembly GCA_026936335.1. Lineage (NCBI taxonomy): Eukaryota > Mantamonadidae > Mantamonas > Mantamonas sphyraenae. The sequence continues at coordinate 134,893 of JAPMXV010000013.1, forward strand.
GTCTGCTGACGGTGTCCACTTGTCTGTTCCTGCTGATGTTTGTGGAGCTGTTTGACCGGTGGTTGGAGCGGGAAGAGCGGGAAACGGAGGAGGCTCTGCTGACGGCACAGGACTTTTCTGTGCGTGTGTCCAACCTGCCGCCAGAGACAGATGCAGAGGAGCTTGCAAGCTTCTTTCGGGAGAATTGGGGTCCCGTGCGCAACGTGGTGATCTCGCTGTCGAGTGCGCGGTTGGTGGAGTGCCGGGACACCATCCACGATGGTCGTGCCAAGTACGAGCAGCAGGTGATTCGTGAGAAACTGGACGCCAGCAAGGCGGCAGATCGCAAGTGTTGCGGCATGTGTCGTGCCAAGAACTCCACATACTGGCGGGAAAAGATCAACGATGCGGAGGAGCGGCTGCCGGAGCTGCTGCGGGACGCAGTGGCAGTGTGTGCGTTTGTGTCGTTTGAAGACACGCGCAGTAGGGACCAGTGTCTCAAGGACATGGGAAGGGAACATCTTCCGGCGTTTCTGTACCACATGGGATGCTGTGCGTGCACGCGGCCGCAGTTCCGAGGCCAAGACCTGCTGGTGACAGAGGCACCGGAACCGAGCGATGTGTTGTGGGAGAACCAACACATGCCGAGGAATCTGCGCACGTTCCGGCAGTTTTTGACGGCGTTGTGTGCGGTGCTACTCGTGATTGCCAGCGTGATTGTGATCTACCTCATGGCGCAACGCACGACGTCGTCGACCAACATTGCCCTGTTTATTACGGCGGTGAACATTGCGATGAAGCTTGTGTTGCAGCAGCTGGTCAAGGCGGAGCGGCCGGAGAGTGTGAGCCAGCTGGAGAGCGGGTTTTTCACCAAGCTGATCCTGCTGCAGATTGCAAACACCTCCATCACGGTGTTTATCTTTGGCGTGACGAACCCGCTGTCACGTACCACCCAGTACCGCAAGATGTTGGACGCAGCGTTGTCCATTGTGGTGTCGGAGTGCACCAAGAACGCGCTCATCCGCATGGCCAACGTGGACATCTGGCTGAAGCGTTGGGTGTTTGCGTCGCGGGCAATGACACAAAGCGAGATGGACCGACAGTACACAGCGCCCGAGTTTCGCCTGTACGAGCGCTTTGTGAGCGTGAGCAACGTGCAGTTTGCCTCGCTGATGTACATGAGCGTGGTGCCCATCATGCCCTTCCTGGCAGGCCTGGGCAACTGGTTGCTGTTTGCCATCGACCGCGTCAATCTTCTGCGTGTGTTTAGCAAGCCTCCACGGTTTGACGGGCGCATGTGCCGTCTGGCGCTGGTGTATATGCGACTGAGCATTGTGTCGCACCTGGGCTTTGCGGTGTTTTTCTACCAGGACACCATGTTCTTTGCGGGGCCCTCGTACCTGATTGTGATTGTGCTTTCCGTGCCCGTCGCCCTCTATTACGTGTACCGCTACACGCCTGTGTTTAGCATCCTCTTTGCTGTGCTGAAGCCCGTGGAATGGCTGGCCAGTGCGGTCAAGTACATCCTGACGTGTGGGTGCTGCCGTGCGAACAAGGTGGTGCCCGACCTGCCCATCCAAAGCTACGACAACATGCGCCGTGTGGCTGTGTACCTTCCGGACGAGTTGAAGCACTTCAACGTCCCGGTCAAAACTTGGCCGGCCCGTGAGATTATTGAGGGAGAGGTGACAAAGGCCCAGACACGCCAGGGAGGATGGTTGTAGAATGGAAAACAAGCGCGTGTCTTTGTCCTTGTGTGGCATTGGTTCTTGTTGGGGTGGTGGGGTGATCAGGATCACAATGGCGGCAGATCGAGAACAAAGCGTCCCAGCTCGCCTGTGCGGAGCCAGTTGAGCCACGTGGCTGCTGCATTGTGTGGATTCGTGGGATGGATCCTGGCAAGGAGATCATCGACGTCGTCCACGGGACGGTCGTCCGAGTGGAGCAGTAGTTTGCAGTAGTGAGAGTGGAGGTGATGTGTGTTGAGCCAGTTGAGGGAATACTGGACCATGAGATGGTCAGAGAGGACTGCTTTGGTAGGAAGTGCGTGCATGAGCCCCAGATGCATGAGCTGACGCATAGAGGAGGCTGTGGGGGCCAGAAGGCCTGGCGTGTCGACAATCCAGGCCGGGGGTTCGCTGTTGATGGGGAACGGGGCACTCAGCTGGCGGGTGACGCCTGGAGTGGGACCAACAGAGGCGTGTTGGCCCTTGCGCAGTGCTTTTGACTGCTTTTGGGTGGCCATGTGGTGGTTGCGGAGGGCGTTGACAAGGGTGCTCTTTCCCACGTTGGGCACGCCGACTACAAGCAGGTGCAGCGGACGGCTTGCGTCTGCGCTGTCCTTGCGCACGCACATGTCGATGGCATCCCGGAGAAGGCGATGAAGAGTGTGCTTTAGGCTGTGTGGAGAGGCAAGGGCGGAGAGGGTGGTCATGCGCAGTTCTCGGCTGGTCAGGGACACGTGACGCACTACAGATGCAGGTGCCACATCCTGCATCAGCTCTTTGTGTCGTGTCATGGCTTGACGCACAGCAGCACGCGAGGCCGATTGCTGGGAAGCCTTGGAGGCAAGCGAACGCAACTCATCCTGAACGGGTTCCGGCAGCGTGGCCACATACTGCTCGCGTTTCATGTGCATACGCACCATGGAGGCCACTCGGCGTGCCATGGGACTTTGCGAGTCTTGCAACTCGGTTGGGGCCAGGTCGCTCTTGTTGAAGACCACCAAGCGCGGTTTGGAGGCAGCACCTGGAGCCCGTAGCGCGGGTGCGGCCGACGAGACCGGGATGCGGGCGTCGCGCACCTCGATGATGGCATCCACCCTGCGCATAAACTGCTGCAGGCGCTTCTGCGTGCTGTTCATGTGCTTGGCAAACATGGTTGGACGTGCGGAGGCGGGGGACGGGTCGTGACGCACGCGATCAGTTGGTTGCCGCCGTGGATGGCCACAAACAGACAATCATCCGAATCACACACCTGCAAACTGCGGGATTGTGTGTGCTTGAGCGCACAGAGAGCTCAAATGAGCTGGGATTGGACTGGAGTTGCGCATCGGGAGGTTTGGGGACTGATTGGGGACGAATTGGGGACGAGCTTACGAGAACCTTTGTGAAATCGAGCGCTGTGCGTGTCGAGGCGATGCACATGGCCCATTGCATGTGTGCAGTGGTCAAATTGAGTCCATGTGAGCAGCTGCAACTCGTGGGGGAGCCTTGAAAGTGGCATGAAACGTCGAACACGATCTAGATGGGTTCCTCTCCACGAACTCCGCAAAAATAAAAGCAGAATCCCCCAAATCCGGCTGCACCCCCCAAGTGTGCATGGTGTCCCCACCTGACCAAAACCCGGCTGTGGGTTGCCCAATACACCGGCAACAACCTATGGTGTGCTGCAGGTTTTCATCATGCCATTGAATGTCTTCCCGTCTAGAAGATTTTGGACGTGCTCGGTGATTTTTGACCGGTGAACTTCCCCTTGCCCCGCACACGTGTGTATGAGGCCCACTCCCCATCCAAGCGCCGCTGAGCTCTTTAATACTCTGTAGAGAAGCTTCAGTCAAGACGAGCATTCGTAGAACATCTGCAAACGGGAGAACAGAGGCAAAGAGAGCACGCGAGGCAAAAACCAACGAAAAAAGCGAGTCCACTGCGCTGTCCCCCCCCAGAGTCACGGTTGGTGTTGATGTCGTCTGTACACACCGCCCCGTCCCTCCTTGGACAGAGCGAAATCACGTTCTTTGACCTGGGCAACTCCGTATTCTTGAAAATAGCCGCATGGGCTCATTCGATGGTGAGTGAATCCGAGCCACGTCGAGGTGTCAGAATACGCGAGTTGAGACAGCATGCGAAGAAGGCACACGTTGCCAAATGCACCCATAATACTCCGTGGGTGCTGCCTGTGTCATGCCGTGTGCTGTGCATGCAGGTGGTGGCTCCGGGTGTCGGACAAACTGTGAGCCTTGGGAATCACGTTTTTTCCTTGTGAACCTGTGAACCACTTTCTAAACACTCCGCTGCGCTGCATCTAACAACACCCTGGGCACAACACCGCGCTTGCAACATGAAACCTCACAGAGCTTCCCTCTACCAGAAAACCTGGCGCATTTGAGTGCTTCCTTCCGCCTGGACAAGGTGGCCCAGTCGCAGCTGGGCATTTTGGCGGTGCAGGTCAAGGAAGGCATGGCTGTGCAACTGGGCATTGTTCTGGTGCCCGCAGCCTCTCTGATGGCCGACGCAGACTTCCCGCGTGCACAAACACTGTATTCACCCGCCTGGATGTGCGACACGGGGAACGGTGGTGGAGGCATCGATGGCACCCAGAAGGCCGACACCCGGCTGTGCTGCCTCTCGCTGTCTGTGCTGTCCGACGCGCTCTACCAACCCCACCATACCCATACCAGGAACCCTTTGAGCAAAGTTATGATGATCCAATGTGCCGAGAACACTGTAGACGTAAGTTAGGGCCGACTGCAGGGACAGGCATCTACAACCTTCGCGAAGATTCCACCGTCCCGTTTTTTTTCCGTGTGCCGCTCACAAACACACCGCCGATGTTTCCTGTGCAGGTGATGCTGAGAGAGACCAAATCGACCCAGGCCCATCAATTTGCATCTCCACTGGCTGTGCATCCGGCCGTGGCTGCATGGGGCATCGGGAACCTGAAAACGGGGGCGCTGGCGCAGATCAAGCAAACGGGCCTGGTTGACACGCGCGGCAGTTTGAAACCGACGGGCAGTTGGTTGAACGACGACGCAATGAGCTTGGAGAATACTGCCAACTCGGACATTCGAGCGGCATACAAGGCCAAGCGCGTGTGCAACAAGACACTGAAGCTGTATCACAACACACTGCAGGACGAGACGACTCGAGCGTGTTGCGTGTCGATCCGTGACGGAGTGGTCATGTACGTCAGCTCATCAGTGCAGAGCAAAGAGTTCTGCAAAGCCATGGTGGCAGAACATCAGATGAACCAAACCTCGTCGAGCTCCAGCATGTCAAAGCGCAAGCGCGAGCCCTTGGTGGATAATTCGGGACAAGTTGTGTGTCTGCACCAGAACAACTCATTTGTGGTCATCAAGGATTTGCCCGATCAACCCTGCGACCTTGTGATGCACTTTTACACGCCCAGCACGGAACATGTCACACTGCCTGAGCATAGTGCTGTGGTGCGCGGCAAGCTTCACGATGTCGACCGCCTGGTACGCATCAAGGTCACGGTGGCCCAAACCGATGTGGCCAATATCCGCGTCAAAGAAAGCAAGAACGGCCCCTTGCTGAACATGGTGGCTGTGTTTGAGGACGAAGCAGGCAACAAGGAGCGCGTGCGACACCGCATCCACTTTGACGAACCGATCACGGTGCGCAGCAGCAGCAGCCGCAAGCGCCACCACGCCACCGATGGCTCCATCAGCAGCAACTCGAGCATGAACGGTGGCGGGTCGGCGTCGGGCAGCAACAGCAGTGCGGCAAGCAGCACTACGGTGCCGGATCTCCACAGCTCGCTGGACACCCTGCTGCGCTCCCTCGACTCCAGTAGCAATTCTTCGGGCAGCGCAGGAGGACAATCAGACATGGCGGGCACACTGAACACTTTGACGTCGTATCCTCTTCCATTGACAACATTTTCCCAGTCTTTGCCTGATTCGTCGTCCCTGGCGGCGTCCTCGATGGCAGGCATCGACACGCTGCTGCGCATGTTCAAGCCGCACAACGGCACGAATACTACGTACGGGGTGTCTGGAACGCCCAATCATGCGGCAGGACGTGGTCGTCGTGGCAACAGCAACATGACGCCGCACGACCTGCACTCGCACAGGGACTCTAACGCAGAGTCCAACCGCTTCCAGGCCATGAGTTCCTGGGCAGACGATGTGGCTGCCCAGATGAAACGCAAGGGAGCCAACGGCATGCACGATGGTGACAGCAAGGACAGCCCATCACAGGAGAGCAGCAGCGAAGAAAGCGATCCGGGGCTCAAGCGCAAGTACAAAGGCGACCACGACGACGACGTGGGGTCTGATTACGACGATGGCGACGATGACTTGGGAGAAGAGGATGATGATGAATATGACGACGACGACGACAACGACGAAGAGGACGACCGAGCGCTGGCCCGCAGCCGCACCACTCGTCCCCAGCGCAAGCGACGCCGTGTGAGTGTTCGCTCGCAACGTGAGTCCGATTCCATGCTGCAACAGGCAGCGCATTGATGTGTGTCCACAGACTCCCAAGCAATGACAACTTCCCAGCGCTTCATTCCTTCCAATTCAAAACTTCCAGCGATTCGAGCAAACCTGTTTCGTGTTTTCTTCTGCTGCTGCGCCGGGGTGCATTGTTGGCCCTCGTGCACTCACGGTGACAGCTCACATGTGCACGGAAACGTTGTGGGAGCCCTTACACGTCGCTGGCCTGGGCAATGGTGCTGGATGCACCGGTGTCGTCTTCATCCAAGTAGAAGTAGTTGCCGCTGCTCTTCTGCTCCTTGTCCTTGACACTGTCCTTCTTGTTGATGCGAGGACGATGGGACGGGTTGGAGCCGCCGACGTCGCGACGGAACGTCACCTCGAGGTGGGCGAGGAACGAGTTCATGCCGGTGACCAGGCCGACGGGCGAGGTGGCCGTGCACTCCACACTGGGGGTGCCCTCGTAGACAACGACACGGTCGGCCAGGTAGGTGGCCATGATAAAGTCGTGCTCCACAATGAAGGCCGTCTTTTTGGCGTGCAGGATGAAGCGCTTGATCACGCGCGCCGCCATGATACGCTGCTCGGAATCCAGGTAGGCACTGGGTTCATCGATCAGGTAGATGTCTGCAGGCTGGCCCAGGCACATGGTCAGGGCCACGCGCTGCAACTCACCACCAGACAGGTTGAGCACCTCCTGGTCGATGATGGGTTCGATCATCATGGGCTTGGACACGTCGGTGGTGAACTGCGGGTGCACAAACGAGTCCCGGATCTTCTTGTGGAGCAGCTGACGCACGGTGCCCTTGTACTTGGGGCTGATCTTCTGCGGCTTGTACGACACGTTCATCTCGGGGATGTCCACCTCGTCGCCCTCATCCGGCTCAAGCAGGCCAGCCAGCATGCGAATGAACGTGGTCTTGCCCGTACCGTTCTCGCCCAGCATGACAATGATCTCCGAGTCAGTAAAGGCACCCTCCTCCACGTGCAGCTTGAAATCGCCCATCGTCTTGGTCATGGACGGGTAGGTGTACATCTTGTGCTTCTGCAGCTCCTCGTCCTCGTCCTCGGCCGTCTCGGAGATGCGGAAGGTCAGCGCCGTGTCGCGGAAGCGCAGGTTCTCGGTCTGGATGTGGCCGGCCAGGAAGGCGTTGATGCCTTCGCGCACAGAAAACGGCAGCGTGACGACGCCGTAGGCACCGGGCACGCCGTAGAGCAGACACACGGTGTCGGAGAGGTAGTCGAGCACGGCCAGATCGTGCTCCACCACAATCACATACACCTGCGTGTCCAGGCACGAGCGAATGACGGCGGCTGCGTTCAGACGCTGCTTCACGTCCAGGTACGACGAAGGCTCGTCAAACATAAACACGTCCGCCTTCTGCACACAAACCACACCAATGGCAAAACGCTGCAGCTCACCACCCGACAGCTGCTTCACGTCGCGCTTCTGCACCGCCTGCAGCTCCAGCATCTCTTCCAGCTCCTTGCGTCGATCGTCCTCCACCTCCTGCTTTGTGTCCAGGATTTCGCCCACCATACCCTTGACTGCCTTGGGGATGTGGTCCACGTACTGCGGCTTGATGATGGCCTTGAGCTCCTCCTCCAGGATCTTCTTGAAGTAGTTCTGCAACTCCGAGCCGCGGAAGTACTTGATGATGTCCTCCCAGCCAGGTGACTCCTGTGAATGTATGGGGTTTGGATATGAGTGATGTGTGTATGCGTGTGTGTGTGTGTTTTGTATAAAGGGTACGAAGGGAGGGGTGGGGGAGGAATGGCGAACAAGGGGAGGCAACGCACCACAAAGTCGCCCAGGTTGGGCTTGACCTTGCCCGCAAGGATCTTGAGGGCAGTGCTCTTGCCGATGCCGTTGGTTCCGACGAGACCCAGCACGTTGTTGGGCTTGGGCATGGGCAGACGATGCAGCTTGAAGGAGTTGGGGCCGAAACGATGGGTGGTCTCGCTCTCCAGGTTCTTGGGCAGGTTGATGACGGTAATGGCCTCAAAGGGGCATTTCTGCAAGTGCAAGGAGTGCATGTGCCCATGTGTGTGTGTGTGTGTGTGTCAGCGTACGTGTGTGGACGTGCGGCGTGTGTGACGTGTGTGTGGCGGCCCCCCGAGGGGGGAGACGGGAAAAGGGGTTGGAATGGAGCGCCCAAGAGATCGTTGCATGCGTGAAACGGGCCTGTACGCGGACCTACCTTGACGCAAATGCCGCATCCGATGCACAACTCTTCGCTAAGAGTCGCCACCTTGTCTGTCTTGGACACTTCAATGCACAGGTTGCCCATTCGCACCGAGGGGCAGCTCTTCTTGCATTCGAAATTGCACTTTTTCGGCTTGCACTTGTCCGCAGACACAATGGCAATGCGTGTCAGCGACTCAGTGTCATCCTTATCGTTCTTGGACTTTCCCTTCTTCTTTCCCGGCCTGTGTGGCGTTGCGTGCGTTTGTGGCGTGCGTGCGCAGGAACCGGGGCAACCGGGGCGGTGTCAGCCACTTTCTCAAGAAACTGTGGGCCTGTGGCGCCGCAGTACGTTTGCGTGACGACGTGCACAGTGGGGCAGGCGTGTTTGGGGCCAATATGGGCCACTGTGACAACAGCGACACGGTGCAACGTACATTCTGTCAGGTGTGGGAGGGGTGTGTGTGTGTGTTTCGGTGGCACGGCACCCGCACGGCGCAACGGATGCCAACCGAAAACCCAATTCCGTGAGGCGAGGCAGTGGCATGAGCACAACAGCCAACGCAGGCACATGGACGGATCTGCAGCCTGCACTGAGTGAGGGGTCGCTCAAGGCAGTGGCGGCAAAGGGGTTTGATCGGATGACACCCGTACAGGCGAGTGCCATCCCACTGTTCCTGAAGAACAAGGACGTGGCAGCACAGGCTGTGACGGGCAGTGGCAAGACACTGGCGTTCCTTCTGCCTGTCTTTGAAATGCTGAATCGGCGCGCGGACGCTCTTCGACACGACCAGATCGGAGCCCTGATTGTGCTCCCCACACGGTGAGTGCACTTGCCCGTCTGTGTTGCACACTTTTGTTATGCAGCGTTGATTGGCCGCCTGTGCTGTCTGTGCGGCGCCGGTGGTGCACAGCCGGAACCACACACACACACACACAGAGACGAGGAGGAGGGGTGGGAACGGAATTTGTTGGGACAGGTGCATGCCCGTTGCTGACGCGTGTGTGTGAACATGCACATGCACACAGTGAGCTGGCACAACAGGTGCATGAACTGGCACAGTTTATCAACCACACGGGGTTTGGAGACACATACAGTGTGCAGCTGTTCACGGGAGGGGTGCACCTTGACGAACACCTCGCGGCGGCACGCAAGCACGGGGCCCAGATTGCGGTGGGCACACCAGGCCGTCTGGATGAGCTCATGACACAATTGGCCGGGGAGCTGGATTTGCGTGAGTTGGAGGTGCTTGTGTTGGACGAAGCGGACCGGCTGCTGGAAATGGGGTTCCAGAGGCAGATCAGCTCGCTTCTGGCACGGTTGCCAAAGCAAAGGCGCACGGGCCTGTTTTCGGCCACCCAGACTGAACAGGTGAGGGATTTGATACGCGCGGGATTGCGCAATCCGGTGCGTGTGGTGGTCAAGGTTCAGGACGCGGAAAGCCGTGCAGAGAGCAAGATGCCGCTGTCGCTGGCCAACTACTACACGGTGGTGCCGTTGCGCAGCAAACCCGGACGGCTGATGGAGTTTATTACACAGCACGCCGAGTCGAAGATCATTGTGTACTTTCTGACGTGTGCGGCGGTGGATTACTACGCGTCGCTGTACGCCCAGCATCGGCGATTGCAGAAACGTGACGTGACAGTGTTCCCGCTGCACGGCAAAATGCACACCAAGAAGCGCAAGGCGGTGTATCGACGGTTTGTGGAGCACCACGAGGGCGGCGCAGTGCTGATGGCTACGGATGTGGCTGCACGCGGACTGGACGTGCCCGATGTGGATTGGATTGTGCAGTTTGACGCGCCGCAGGACCCGGCCATGTTTGTGCATCGGTGTGGCCGCACCGCACGTGCAGGGAGGGCAGGCACGGCCCTGGTGTACCTGACTCCGGACGAGGTGGAGTATTCGGATTACCTGCGCGTCTGCAACATTCCAGTGGCCGAGTGGCCCGAGGATGGAGAACGAGAGGAGGGAAGTGAGAGGGAGGAAGGGGAAGGGAAGGGGAGGACACAGAGGCAGAGGATTGGGCCGCCAAGGCGGAGGAGCGAAGGGAGGCGGATGCTGAGGAGGTGGTGGAAACCTTCAAGCGCATGTGTACAAAGGATCACGATCTGGTGGACAAGGCGTCGTTGGCCTACGTTTCGTATGTGCGCGCGTACGGCCAGCACCAGTTGCAGTACATCTTCCGGTTGGCGAAGCTGGATCTGGGCGAGCTTGCGCAGGCGTTTGCCCTGCTGAAACTGCCGAGCATGCCCGAGCTGCGACGGGCAAAGGTGTCGTACGCAGAGTGGGAACACAGCCTGGACACGGTGCCGTACAAGAACAAGCAGCGTGAACGGCAGCGGCAGGAGCGGCTGGCCAACAAGGAGCAGCTGCAAGAGAAGAAGCGTGCGGCACTCGCCCTGAAGCGGGAAAAGCAGCGGCAGCACAGCAGTTGGTCGGAGCAGGTGGATCGGAAGGAGAAGAAGAAGGAACGGCGCAGCAAGAAGGAACGCAAGAGGGAAGCCAAGCGCAAGCGGGAGGAGTTGGAAAGGGAGCAGAACGAGGAGGAGGACGGACATCAGCAGCAGAAAGAAATGGCAGGAGGAGACGGCTTTGACGACGACGACGACGATGAGGATGACATGGAAGCAGAGATTCGGCTGATGAAGAAGCTGAAGAAGGGCAAGATCTCAAAGAAGGAGTTTGACGTGCAGGTGGCGGCACTGGACGCCGGCATGGAGATGAAGCATGAGAGCAAGAAAGGAGGCAGCAGCAGCAGCAGCAGCACAGGGGCGAATGCGGATGGTGGGGATGATGCAATGGTGGAGGAGAAGGACAAGGCTGCTGCTGCGGAGGCAGAAACAACGGAATCGTCCACGAAGAAGAAGAAGAAGAAGAAGAAGCGCAAGGTGCAACCCATACGTGCGTCTGAGGATTGAAACTGGAGTACATAAATCTAATTCTCGTGAACGACAATGGGGCTATTTGGACGCAAGAAGAAAAAAGAGGAGGCCGACTCTGACACAGACGCAAATGCGTTTGGGTCGAGCACAGAGGACGAAAGCAGTGGGTCGGAAATGAACACAAGCGAGGCCGAGTCAGACACAGCCGGTGCCAAGACAAGTGGTCCGGCGGCGAGCGGCGTTTCCGTTGGACGCAGGCGGCCCATGGGTGCCACACGCAGGCGCCCTGGAGGCTCTGGGTCGAGTCTGGCTTCACGCAGGCAGGGCAGTGGAGGCAGTGGAGGCAGTTCACGCACCATGTCCAAGGGCCTGCGCACGCGGTCGCTGCTTCAGGGTCGCGGGGGTATCAACAGCATCGAGGTGAGTGATGCGCCTGGGCCGAGGGTGAATCCGGCTCTCCTGGCCCAGTGTGGATGCACTGGACGGGATATGGACACCGTCCACGGGTGGCAAAGGCGTGCATGTGTGTGTAGGGATGGACATGAAAGGAGACGATGGGAGGCAGGACGAATGCAGGGGACGGGTTGCCCGCCGAGAATTGTGCAACGGCTCACGCGCGACAAACGTTCGCCCGCACACCGCCACACAGGAGTTTTATGATGCGATTCGAAGCAACGAAAAGATGAAAGTGCAGACGGCATTGAAAGCCGGCACGGTGGATCCGAACCAGGAGTACATGGGCACGGTGCCTCTGTTGTACGCGTGCGAGCACGAGCTGTGGGAGATGGCGTACGTGCTGGTCAAGGAAGGGGCGGAACTGGACGTGGTTGTGCCTGAAGGGGATGAAGAGGGGGCGTCTGTGTTGCATCTGGCTGCGGGAGCAGGTGACGTGACACTGGTGACGACGGTGATGTCCAAGCGGAACGAACTGATCGAAGCGAGGGACGCCGAGGGGCTGACGCCGCTCATGTATGCGGCACGCGCCGGTCACCAAACCATTGTGCAGGCGCTGATTACTCACAGTGCAGATATAGACGCAGTGAGTGCGGAACGGCGCAATGCACTACACTTTGCGGCCGAGTACGGCGCGGAGGAGGCTGCGGCGTTGCTGCTGCGCAATGGCATCAATGTGAACGCGCAGGACGACACAAACACAACGGCAGTGCATCTGGCTGCACGCAATGGATACAACGACATCCTGCAGATGCTTGCGGGGGCAGGAGCAGACTTTACGCTGGCCCAGACGGATGGGGCATCGTTGTTGCACGAGGCGTCGGAGTACGACGAGCCAGACACCATCCAATGGATCATCAAGAACGGATACGCGTCGTTGGACGAACCGACGGCGGACGGAAGCACGGCGTTGCATCTGGCGGCGCAGGCGGGACGGGAGGAGGCTGTGGTGAAGCTTCTGGACTTGGGTGCCAAGGTGGACATGCCAGCCGGGGAGGCGGAGCTGACTCCATTGATGCTGGCCCTGACCAATTCGCACACCAACGCGTGTGCACGTCTGATCAGCAGCGGGGCAAATGTAAACTACACGGCGGCCAACGGGATGACCCCACTCCACGTGGCGGCGCAAACGGGCAATTACGACGTGCTGTACTGGCTGCTGGACAGAGGTGCAGACGCACGCGTGGTGGACGCCGGTGGCAACACGCCGCTGCATTACGCGTTTGCCATCCCGGAACCCGGGGCGGATGGGGAGGATGAGGACGACGAGGAAGAACACGAGGCGGAGGAAGAGGAGGAAGAGGAGGCCACACGTGATGAGAGCAAGTACGTGACGTATTCGTACTGTGCCATGCGGCTGCTGCAGGAGCTGGACGTCAACGTGACCAACGAACTGGACGGCAACCAGCCAATTCACATGGCGGCCCACCACGGCTACGTGGCCGGCATTGACGTGCTGGTGAATGCCGGTGCGGACATACGTGCGCGCAACGCAAGCGGGGCGACGCCGTTGCATCTGGCGTGTTACTCGGGACGCATCGAGGCGTTCTTCAAGCTGGTGGAGCTGGGCGGCGAGGCGGCGGCAGAGGTGATGAACGCACAGACGGACGCCGGGGTCACGCCGTTGATTATGGCGTGTTTGGGGTCACACTCGACGCTGGTGTACCACATGCTGGACGCAGGGGCGGACATGACATTGGCGGACGAGGAAGGACGGACGGCGTTGCACTACGCAGCGGCCACCAAAGACGAAAACTCGGTGGTGTGGCTGTTGGAAAAGGGGATGGATGCAAACGTGTGTGCAAAGGGCGGCAACACGCCGTTGCACTTTTGTGCGCGTTCCGACTCGGCAAACTGTGCGTTGTTTCTGATGCGCGAGGGTGCAGATCCACACATGCTGAGCGAGGCCAAACTGACGGTGGTGCAGGAGTGTGTGGCGTACAACTCGCTGGAAACGCTGGAGTTGCTCATCAGCGCCTCGGAAGAGGTGGGACGTCCCTTGGACCTCACGGCAACCTGCCCCGACGGAATGACCCCGTTCCAAACGGCCATCCGGTACAGTGCACAGGGGGCGGCAAACAAGCTGGTGGAACTCGGGGTGCGCATCGACCAGCCTGCGGACAACGGGTGGACGGCGCTGCACACGGCGGCACGGTACGGCATTGCAAACATGGTGGAGTACCTCAACAGCCAGGCGGTGTTGATGAATCTGGTGACCAAGAAGGAACGGTACACGGCGGTGCACCTGGCGGCCATGTCATTTGACAACCACTCGTTGCGGCTGTTTCTCGAACACGACGTGGACGTGAATGCCAAGGATGCAGACGGCCACACTGCGCTCCACTACTTGTGTTCCCTGCCCGAACCGGACATTCCCAAGTCGCCTTTTGAACAGGACGAGGATGCGGGCAAGGAGGAGCCCGAAGTGGTGGAACAGCGTCGTGCGGCGTGCCTGCGTTCGTTGCTGGGCGACGGCAGCGCAGATCAGTTGGTACGCGACGACGACAACAATCTTGCGTTGCACCTTGCGGCGGAACAGGGGCTGGATGGGGCGGTGAAAATCCTGCTGCAGGGGTACGCCAAGCCGCGAGAGCTGCTGAAGAAGCAGAACAAGCACGGATCGGCGTTGCACAACGCAGCCCGCGGCGGACACGTGGACACACTGCGTGTGTTGCTGGAGGCGCAGGCAGATGTGAATCTGGCACGCACCACAGACGGATACACGGCTGTGGCCGAGGCGGCGGAGGAGTGTCAGTGGGAGGCGGTGCAGGTTCTGCTGGAACACAATGCGGTGCGTGTGGATTGGGTGGACAAGCAGGGCCGCGGCTTGTTGTATCGTCTGTTGGGATTGCACCGCAGCGAGGAAGAGGTGCGCGAGGCAGGCGGCATTGTGCAGGCGGCGGTGATGACAGTGGTGTCGCGTGGAGCGCCACGTGCAGATGGCCAGGGCAGCAGTGTGTTGCATGCAGCGGCGGCACAGGACAGGGTGGAGGCGATCACCTTGCTCCTGGATGCACACGTGTGCCAGGCAAGCGATTTGGACGAGGAGGGACGCACGCCGTTGCACGTGGCAGCGGCGGCAGGCGCACAGGCGGCGGTGCGTGCATTGCTGGAACATGGAAAGGTGGACCCAGAGGCGACGGATGCAGCAGGACGCACGGCAGAAAAGTTGGCGGCAGACAAGGGCCACCAGGCTGTGGTGACACTGTTGCAAGAGTGGGGCAAGTCGCACGGCGAAGGAGGGGCGGGCAATGCGCGCAAGACGGCAATGCTGGAGGCAGCAGATACGCTGAGCGACAATGAGATGCAACTGAGCGAAGACGATGAGGAGGAGGAGGAGGAGGAAGAGGAAGAGAGTGGGAGGAAGAGCAGCAGTCGAGGAGGAAGCAAGGTGAGCACGAGAGCAAGCAGCAAACGTGTGAGCGAAGCAGAGGAGGAGGCGTCGCGGAGGAGCAGTCCTTCGAAAAAGGGAGTCAGTGGAAGCAGCAGCAGCAGCAGCAGCAGCAGTCGGCACTCAACGGTTGCAACGACGCCGAGGGGAGGAAAGATGTCGCTGCGTGCAGGGGCTCGCATGGTGGGGTGGGCTGCAAGTGGCGGAAAGGGGCGGTATGGAGATGAAGAAGAGGAGGAGGAGGAGGAGGAGAGGGAGAAGAGTGGACGGGCGAGTGGTGTGGATGCAGATGAGGAGGAGGAAAAGGAGGAGGAGGAGGAAGAGGGGCGCAAGGAGACAAAGAAGGAACGCAAGAGGAGGAAGAAGGAGGAAAGGAGGGCCAGACGACGGGAGAGGCGAAGGAAGAGGAAGGAAGCAAAGAACGAGGTGATTGGAGATCTGTTTGGGATGGACGATGGCGGAGGGGGCGGCAGTGGAGGGTCGGAGGAGGAGGGTGGTGATGAAGAGGGTGGGAAAGGGCTGGTCAGGAGCACGTTGGATGCGAGTGCACACGCGGCCATGGGCATTGACGAGCTGACTCAACTGTATGGACCAGAGTTGGCGATGCGGATTGTGGAAGAGCGTCGGCTGGAGGCAAGCATGCTGGAAGCGAGTCGTCTGGAAGGAGGCATTCTGGAAGCAAGCATGCGGGAGGTGGAACTCAGTGAGGAGGAAGAAAAGGCATTGGCAGGGTTGGCGAAGCTGCAGCGACGCATGCAACGGTCGCTGACGGAGCTGAGCAAGCGGCTGGTGGTGGAGCAGGACACACGACGTGGTATGGAGGTGGCTATCAAGCAGATCCACTCGGATATGTTGAGTCTGTGGTACGAGCGGGAGAGCGGTGAGGGCCAAGGAAGCAGCGGCAGCGGGAGTAGTGAGGGGTTTGGAGCCAGCAGCAGCATGTCGAGTGCAGCGAATGCGTGGACGAGTGGCAACGGGGGCGACGTGGGTGTGCGTGGCGCAAGCAGCAGCAAACGCAAAGCCATGATTCCGCTGGCGACGTACATGCAACGGATGGCACATCAGACGCGAATTTACGGCGAGGGTGGCGTGCGACGAGGACGACAATTGGGAGGCGGCGGCGCACCGAGTACAGAGTTGCACAGTGCATGTGCACACTGCCGTGCGCTGATGGCAGAGGGGAAGCAATTCCGGCATGGGCCGCATCGGCATGTGCTCCCAGGCAGGGCCGCGGGGGGAGGATGGGAGGACGATGAGGATGGTTGGACGTCCCAACAGGAGGATTGGGAGCACATGGAGGTGGAAGACATCCATGACGAGGACAGTGACAGCGTGGTGGATCTGTTTGTGGGTGGCGAAAGCATGCACAAGAGCAGACGGGACATGGATCGATACCTGGGCGAGATCCGCACAAAGTATCTGTATGGAGTGCAAGACGAGCTGCAGCACGGGAGCAGCAGTACGAACAGCGGTGGTGGTGGTAGTGGTGGTGTTGCTGGTGGTGCTGGTGGTGCCAGGAGGAGGAGGGATGCACAGGTGCCGTACGGGTCGACGGGTGCGTATGCCAACGGAAGTAGCAACAGTGTGCGCTATGCCACGTTTGGCTCACGGATGGAGTTGGGCCACGCCGAATCGCATCCACGCACGGATCCGGCCAGGCTCGCGTTTCGAGACAAGCCGTGGGCCACCCCGCCGCCAACGAAACCCAAATCACGGCTGGCCATGTCCATGCGTCATGCACAGAGTGCACGCAAGGTGCGTGGGAAGCAGGGGCCAGCAGGGAGTGCCACAGGCAGCGGGCGAAGCCAAAGTGCCAAACCACGCAGGCCGTTCCAGACGGCGGGTGCGCCACCCAGCGAGGAGATGGAACGGTACCGGGAGGAGATGCGACAATGGCAGGTGCGACGTCGCACAGGAGGTGCAGGGGCAGGCGGAGGAGGGTTGCAGGCATTGAGTGTGGCAGTGACAGAGGCACGCGAGGATGGCTTTCGATACAGTGCGGTGTGAATGGATTGCGATGATGATTGGATTGGGGTGGGATGACAATTGTGTGCTCTTGTTCATTTGCCGTCCAGCACGCGAAAGGTGTCCTGTCGAGGCGACAGCACCTTGAGTGGGATGGAGTTGCGCTCGCGAGTTTCCCTGGGCAGGGACTTGCCAAAGTCGACCACGTAGGCTTTGGGCGGAGGCACCTCTGCGTTGATCATAAACATGTTTGAGCGCACAGGCTTGTCCTGCTGCGCCCGCAGACGCTGTTCCCGAGACAGCATCTTGTCAAACGGCTCGCCCGTGCTACGCTTTGTGCCTGCCGTCGTCGCCCTCCTCTGTGCACGTGCACGTGCCGACGCCGAATTGCGACGTGAGCGCACTGTGCCACGCTTACTAAACGGACCCGTGGAGGCCGGCCGAGGGGGTTGGCCCGACGACGACGACGACGATGAGCTGGAGGCTTCGTTGCCTGCGTTGTCGTTGTACGTGGCCAGGATGGGTTCGCCACGGATGCCAGTGTTGCGGAAGCGTGGCGGTCCGTTGTCCAGTTTGACGGTGGGGGTGTGTTTCTTCAGGGGCTGCGGGTCGTACATGAGATCGACGCCGTGGACCTTCAGGTTGACGTAATGGTCGTTGTGGCCCGTCATGCGCTCAAAGTTGGGTGCCGAGCTGGGCCGTGCCGACGATGCACGCGGGGTGTCCTGCTTGGCGTGCACGTTGCCACGCGAGTCCACAAACGTGCCCGTGGGATCGATTTCGCCGCCACCGCCACCGCCACCGCCACCACTGCCATTCTCCTTGTTGTTGCCGCCGAGCAGCACCGCACGCGAGCTCTTGGGACGGTAGAACATGCGCCGTTGCGGCGGGTCGGAAAACTTGACCACAGGTTGCCGCTTGCTGACGACGGGATCGGCGGTGCGCACGTCGTAGGGCACCTTGGGCACCACGGGTTTGATGTCCTGGCGCCCAAAGGTGGACACTTTGGCGCGCTGCTCGCGGGAAATCTGCTTGTCAAAGCTGCCGACAAAGACAGGCGTGCGACGGGAGTTGCTGAGGCGGCGGTACGCCTCGTCGGTGACGTCGTACTCAAGACTGGTGGGCACATACGTGGCGGCAGCCATGCTGACCACCTGCTTGTCCCTTGCAATCTGCTTGTCAAACACGGGCACCATGCACGACGCCACACTGCGCGGTCGCGTGGCATCCATGGCCCGTTTCGTGTCGTAGAACGAGGGTCCGGCTTTGCCTTGCTGCCGCGACGACGACCCGTGCTCCCGCGGCGTCAGTTTGCCAAAGTCGTAGCTGGGCGTGTGAGCACGCGGCTTCTCGTCACGCGGGTAGTAGAACGTGTCTGCCCCGTCGCGCCGCACCACATTGCTAAAGTTGCGTGGTGTGGTCTTGAAGAAGAAGCTCTCGTTGCGTTTGCGCTCCTTGGCCTCCTTCTCCTCCAATTCCGCCATCTCTTCCGCCCATGCCGCCTGTGCCTCCGCTGTAGCCTCCTCGTCCACCACCTCTTCTCCCTCCTCGTTGATCATCATGACCAGCGGCGGGCCCATCTCGCTCTCGCCAGCCCCACGCATGGCCCCACTGGTGCCGCTGCGTCCCTGACGTGATCGCAACCGTTCGCGTGCCCGTTCCCTGCTCGTTTGCGGCCGGTGTGTGCGTTCCCGTTCCACAATCGCTCGCGCTCGAATTTCCCCCGCGGTCAACGGCCGCTCGCGCGGCTGCGTGCGCACGTCCGGTCGTATCTGTGTCACTGGGGTGCGCTTGCTCTGGCTGATGGCGTCGTACTTGGGGTTGTAATAGCCCACGGGGGGTGTGTCCCACCGTTCCGTGGACACTGCAAACACGCCGGTGTCCCTTCCCATTGCGTTTGTGAACCGAGAGGTGCTCAGTGACCAGGCACTGGGTCTGGGTTTGCTTTCGGGCTCCTTGGTGCGTTCGTGCTCCTCCAGCAGTTCCCGCAACTTCATCTCCGCCGGTGTCAACTGCGCCTTTTCCCTCTCCTCGGCCGCCGCCTTTTCACGTCGCTCTGCGTCTGCCGCATGCGCATCCTCGGCGGCCGTGCTTCGTGTTGCCGTCAGTGTGTCCCCTTTGGCGTTGTAGTCCACACGGAACGACGACGGGTTCACTTCGCTTTTCCCGTCCGCCTCATATAGACGTGTGCCTCGTTTGCCACCCCCCTGTGTGCCTCCTCCTCCGCTTCCCTGTCCTCCTCCTCCTCCTCCTCCTCCCTCTTTCGCCTGTCGTGCCGCCTGTGACTTGGCCAGCAGATCTTGGAACGCGTGGGCCAGCCTCACTTCCTCCGAACCGCTGCCGCCCTCACTGCTGCTCCCATCCTGCGTCCCCGTGCTCCCTCCCTGCCCTCGCCGCCCAGCATCTCGTCGCTTTCGCTTCTCGTACGCTGTCGGCTCGTCGATCTTGACCCCCAATGCTGTGGACCGCCCACCAAATGTCCCGGTGTCAGAAAGCCGTTGCAGATTTTTCCTTTTTCACTGGTACCCCCCTTCCACCTCCCCAGAGCGTTGCACACTGCATCACACTCCTCTATGCAATGGCCACGTGGCATATGGTTGTATGGCAGTGCCAATGGCAGGCAGTGATGTGGGCATATAGGGTGTAGGTGCTGTGTGGGGGAAATGTGTGTGGGAGCGTGTTTTGGGCGCGCTCGGCATCGTGCTTCCGTGGCGCCACAGCCTTACCTTTGAGTTTGACGGTGACCATACTTGTGGTGGATGCGCCCACACGCGACAGACTCTGCACAGGGGCAAGGTTGACTTTGGTGTTGGACATCTGTGTGTGTGTGGGGTGGGGTTTGCTTGCCGCCGGGAGCGACAACAAATCCACAAGCAACGATGTCGGGGGCAGTCAACACAAACATCAAATTGATGGCACAGCGCAAGAGTGGAGGCATGGTATGGAAGGAGTTTGGCAAAAAGACGGTGTGGGTGGCTGCCTTTGTACTGGCCGTCCGTGCTGCTCCGTACGTCATCGAAGCCGTGTCCTCGTACATGGGCGGCGGCGAGGAGGCAAACCAGCCGCAGGAGCTGCCAGGAGGCTTCCTGCTCCCGGGCAACACGCCCATGTAAAGAATGCAGGTGGCCAGAGCCGGTGAGCAGCGGCGGCGCCGGGGATTGAAATCGTGCGGAAGCATGCGCCGACGGGCTCGCCTGGAGACAAGCCCCTTTCCCTCCCACACACACACACACACACATGACATGAGAATAATAATCAAAGAGTTAATTCAGTGCACACCACATACTGCTCCCGCGAATCCTTGCGTGAGGCCTGCGGTTTTGCCATCCGGACGCGACGGAAGTGACGGGAGGCCCTCTCCTGCAACTCAGCAAGGGCTTGGCCAGGACTGACCTTGGCCACAAAGGCACCGCCTGGACGCAAATGGGCCAGGGCCACGTCGAGGGCAATGTCCACCAGAGAGATGAGTTGGAGGTGGTCGAGTTGTTTCTGTCCCGTTGCACTTGGGGCCATGTCCGACAGCACCACATCCAAACCATGGGTGTCCTCTACGGCACGTTGGATGGCAGCGTGTGTCTTGCGGCTGCGGATGTCTGCGCGCAGACGTCGCACGCCGGCAATCGGTTCCATGCTCTGGCGATCCACAGCCAGCACCACGCCCTTGGGGCAGCGTTGAGCACAGACTTGGGACCAGCTGCCCGGAGCCGCACCCAGGTCCAACACACGCGACGTGGGTTGCAGCAGGTGGAAGCGGTCGTCCAATTGGAGCAATTTAAAGGCGGCACGCGAGCGGAAACCCAGTTTCTGCGCCTTGGCCACCCATTGGTCTTTCATCTGACGTTGCAACCACTGTTGAGACGACAGTTTGCGTCCCTTGTTGCAGCCCATGATCCAAAAGGAGTGGTAGTGTGGAGGGTGAGAACGGGGGGGGGGGAGGAGGAAGGATTTGAATTGGTTTGCTTGCCTTGGATGGTGACTGGACACTCACCTCACCTCACTCACAATTCGGTGCTGACGGCAGCTTCTGTGCTCAAGGCCAGCCATGCAGCACGGACACCCATTCGTACACCTTCAAGGATGGTCTTGCCTTGGCACAGTGCAGCGCACAGTGCTCCCAGGAGAGAGTCACCACAGCCGGTGACACTGAGGATGTGTGTTGGAGCCTGAATGGCCGGGTAAAAGTAATCCACGTCTGCGTGGCGGGAGCTGAGGAGCAAGCCATCGGCACCCATTTTCACAATAAGGTGTTCCAACGCATTCCAACGGGAATCGAGCAGGTGTCGACACATCATCTGCAGCTCCT
This sequence comes from Mantamonas sphyraenae, assembly GCA_026936335.1. Classification (NCBI taxonomy): domain Eukaryota; family Mantamonadidae; genus Mantamonas; species Mantamonas sphyraenae. Next base: position 156,236 of record JAPMXV010000013.1, read on the forward strand.
GCATGCGTGTGTCACTCTGTGTGTTTTCCTGGTAGCTGTGGTTCAGGCGGTCGACGTTGGGTGCCACACGCAGCGAACGCACGCTGCGTTTTCGCCATTGGCCTCCCGTGGCCTCACACAATGCCTCCAATTCCTCTGCATTGGGTGACATGAGCCACACGGCATCCATGCATGCGTCCTGCACCGCACGCTTGGCTTTGGTGCATGAGGTGGGCTCAAAGACGACACGCGCTCGTCCTTGCGCTGTCGTGCACAGGTGTGCCATGGCCTGTGCAGACAAGTTGCCATCCATGACGAGGAGCACGGCGTTGGGTGTCCATTGCGAGCCACAGGCCTTGTCCAGAGCCGCCTCCACGTTTGCTTGCATGCGGGGAGTGTCAAAGATGCGCTCAAAGATGCTCATGTCTGCGAGTCCGTGCCGCAGTGCACGTGTGTCGTCCAGGAGGGCCAGGTAGGTGGCTGTGCGTTCCTGGTCACACACCAACACATGGCTGTCGTCCACACGCAACTCTTGTGTGAGCCGCGCACGTACGAGGGCCCCAAAGGCATCGTTGCCCACGGCAGACACAAACACAGGCACCGATCCGCTGCGAGCCATGGCTTCACACACATTGCCAGCCACGCCGCCAAATCCAATCCCATTCTGCGCTGGCACGCTGTCATTGGTGCGCAAACGGACCTCGTGTGCTGGACGTGCTGTCAAATCCACCGCCACACCACCCACAACCACAGCTTGCATGCGAGTGCCCACCATCGCCTGCAGGTCACGCGCCTCCAGCTTTCCTGGTCCTCCACGGAGCTTCGACAGGGCCACCGCCACATCCGCTCCCTGCCGCGCGTTGTTCAACACCAATTGGATGTTGGACGCCAACGATGCCCCTTTGGTCAATTGGTTGACCCGTGCAAGCAGGAATGGCGTCGAGTCTTTGCCCTTGACGCCACTTTGTTCCAAATCACCCAGTGCTTGATCAATGGCCTCCTGGATGACCTGTCCTTCAGCCTCGTACTGTTCGGGGATGGGCACAGTGAAGAGCAACCCCGACTTCAAACCCAATTGGGAGTGTGTGTGGATGATGGAAGCCATGTCCGCGGGGCTGTCGAGGCGGTTCACGCGGAGATCCTCTGCGTGGCGCCGTGTGAAAAACGCAGGCAGCTGATCTGTGTTGAGACCATACACGGGGACACCCTGTGTTTCCAGGTATTCCATGGTGCGTGGTACGTCGAGGATGGACTTGACACCTGCGCTAACGACGCAGACGGGGGTCTGTCCCAGTTCCGTCAGGTCTGCGGAAATGTCCATGTGTGTTTCGACGCCACGATGCACTCCACCAATGCCACCGGTGACAAAGACGTCAATGCCGGCCATGTGGGCAATCAACATGGTGGACGCCACCGTAGTGGCGCCGACCTCTTGCCGAGCCACCACCGCCGCTACGTCCCTGCGGGACACCTTGCGTGCACGCGTGCCCGTGCGTGCCAGCTTCTCCAGTTGCTGAGCATCCAATCCCACACACAGCATCCCGTCCAGAATGGCAATGGTGGCGGGAACTGCGCCACGACTGCGAATCACAGCCTCCACACGCTTCGCCGTCTCCAAATTCTGCGGGTACGGCATCCCATGCGAAATGATGGTGCTCTCCAACGCCACCACGGGGCCCCTACGTTGCAACGCTGCACTCACCTCGGGTGCCAGCTTCAGAAGGGTGTTGTGACGACGACGAGGGGCCTGTGTGTGCGACGAGGCGGTGCCTCCGCTGTTGTCCACAAGCCGCTTTGTCAGCCTTGCAAACGGTCCCCCCACGCGCTCGGGACACACATGGCTCAGAATACAGTTGGCTCTGTGCACACTCGCCATGCTTCTGCTGGTGGGCGTGTTGATGCAATGCAGCGCTGGTCGAGGCAGCGCCGACACGCCATGTCATCGTCATCGTCGTCATCATCGTCGTCGTCCTCCTCATCATCATCCTCCTCCTCATCATCCTCCTCCTCATCGTTTGGGTTCGACAAGGATGCGTGGAATTCATACATGGACCGTGGCGAGGGAAGCAGCAGCAGCAGCAGCAGCAGCAGCAGCAAGAGCAAACCCAGCCTCGAGTCGTTGGAGGCCTTTCAACAGCGAGTGCTGGAGAAAGAGATCGATTTGTTTGAAGAGGGTGTCGGTGTCTCTGAATTGCACATGCAGGCGTCCATGGGAAATCTGGAGGTGGTCGAGTGGATCCTGGGTGAGTGTTGACACAAACAAACGCGAGCGAGGGGGCACAGACGGAATTGACGCCTTCCGTCTCCTTCCCGGTCTCTTTGTCTCGCTGACACCCTCCCCACCACGCGTGCACACACATGGCTCACAGATCAGGGTGTTGGGGTTGACCTGCGTGACCAGTACGAAAACACGCCTTTGTCTGTGGCCGCAAGCTCGGATCACAAGGAGGTGGCGCATCTGCTGCTGAACCGTGGCGCCGACCCAGAGGCACACAACAAGTTCAACGACTCGGTGATGCACAAAGCGGTGTATCACAACTCACGCAAGGTGTTGGGTGAGCTTCTGGTGCGCGGTGGCCACGGCATGCTGCTGAATGGGAAGAAAATCCGTCCGGACCAGGTGGGCCGGTATGCAGAGGCACAGAACATGGTGGCCAATTGGGTGGCCGACGCATACCACGCCATTGGATCGTCGCTGGTGCCTGTGAAGATGGGAGCGTCGTTTGGGATGCGGTTGCTGATCGAACAGGCACGCAGTATGGAGTCCAGGGGCTATCTGGGGTGCACCCTGTGTCGTCAGAGCAAGGACAGCATCGCCCGCTGCTCCGGTTGTGGCCTTGCCTTTTACTGTTCCCAGGATCACCAGCGGACAGACTGGAAACGAGGCCACAAGGCTGTGTGCAAGGCCGTGCAGGCGCTCCTCAAGGACAACGGTCTTGACGGCGAACGCTATGCCCATTTGCCGCACTTTTACGACGCCCTATCGTTGCCTCCTATGAAAGAGGCAGAGGCAGAGGCAGAGGCAGAGGCAGAGGCAGAGGAGGAGGCCGGAGAGAGGGAAGCGAGCCCCGTGGAACGTCCGCAGGTGTTGAATCGCTGCGCACAGGCTCATGAGAGCGAATTAGACGCATGGGAGGATGTTCCAGACGCAGAGGCAATGCCGTGTGCCGCGTGGTTTCACACGGGTGACACAGAGACACTGGCAGAGGTGGAGGCGAGCGAATGGCTTTCGCTGGTCGGATGCCAGACGTGCGATGAGACGCTGGTCGTGCGTGCTGGAAGCCACGGACACAAGGGTGCAAAGAACATGCAAGTGCACACGCGTCGGTACTATTCGCACTGTCTCAAGCGAGCGGTGGTTCAGGTGGTGGCAGACGAGGAAGGCAACGAGGCGACGGCCGAGTGGATGGCAAGCGATGCAGAGACGTCGCAGGTGCCTGATGGTCAGGTGGACCGCAATGCGGCGCATCGGTTGGGTGTGGCACCTGTGTTGTGGGAGTTGGGTCAACGCAAGGCCACCATGCAGTGCGTGGTGCATTGTGACGCGTGCGACCGCTGCCACGACCAGAATGTGATGCATTGCACACAATGTGGTGACATCTCCTACCCGCGTGGTGTGCCTTGTGTCCATTGTCACGACATGACGGTCAACGACGACGGAATTGTTTTTCTCCCCACTGCTGAGTCAGGCTCTTGTTCAGATGCGCTGTGCACATGTGGCGACGGTGAAACCTACTGGAAGGGTGTGCCCCTTGACGAAACCACGTTGATGTGCGGCACGAAATGAATTCATTGAACACAGCAAAACGCACTCTTCATTCTCCTCTTCGTGGCTGGTCATCTTGGGATGCCACCTGGGCGGTTTTGCGATGCCTGCGTGCCAGCTCCCAATGGCGACCCAGCGTGCCAGGTGGGCCAGGATGCGGTGGATGACCTCGATGGGAAGCTCGCCAAAGGGAAATGTTGCCTCTTGGCGGGGAAAGGTCCAGGCCAGCATCACCTGCATGGCGGCTTTGTGGAAGGCAGGTGCGTTCCATCGGTGGTGCGAACTGGGTTGCCATTCTGCGTCCCTCTCGCACGCGGGGAGACGCAACAGAAGCATCTGCTCTCTGTCCGAATACCCGGCTCCTTCGATGAACCAATGGCCGTCGTTGAGGAGCATGGAGTGTCCACGCACGGGTGCTGGGACACTGGAGATGTGCTGGTCGACAAACTCCACCCAGGATTCCGTTCGCAGCGAGTAGACAAGGATGCAATCGTGGGTGCACATAAACGCCAAATCGTCCATGACGCATGCGTGGTCGCCTGTGATGGTTTGACGGTTCTCTGTGCGGTAGATCTGTGTGCTCAGCAGCGCCCTGCCCAACTCATCCGTCCAAATGAGCATCAATCGGATGCCTGTGCTTGTGTTGCTACCCACCAGAGTGCAGTCCCACGTATCGGCATCCAACTCCATGGGGATTTCCCGTACGTACTGTGCCTGGACCGGGATGGCAAAGGCCGCCAACGTGGAGTGAAAGATCCGAAAGACGTGCCTCTCCGACAACACCATTGTGCGTGCTTGGGCGTCGAATCGAAGTGTGTACATGTCATAGGGAAGTCCTACGAGTAGCAAGGCGCATGCGTGCTGCAGCACTGCAATGGGGCAGCTTTGGGGCAATGTCGTGATCCGCGTCCGTACGCTGGAGGTGTCCACCACCACGTCTTTGCTCACCTTGCCACTGATCAAATCCACTGTTAGAATGGCACTCTTGAGGTGCAAGTCTTGAAAAAGGAAGAGGGTGTCGTCCAGGACGGCGGCGTGGCTGTGGATGCGTTCCAGTGCGCACACCTTGCTCATCTGGTCGCTCACCGCGTCGTAGCGCAGCACAGCACGTTTATACACAAGAATGGCACAGCCATTGTGGGTGGCAACGCAGCAGCAGCCGCCTGTGGGCATCCAGTCGCGTTCAAACTCGGTGGCTTGGATCTTTGCGTACCACCGGCTTGTGGTTTCCCTCACAGTCAGTGACAGGGAGCGTGCAAGCGATGAGGACGATGAAGATTGTGTATCCTCGTCCTCCGTGCACGCATGCGAATCAAACGCGTGCGACACGAGCATGGACGGCGCAAACTCTTTGGACACCCCTGCGCGTGTGCATGCACACAAATGTCGAAACGAAATTCGGAGGATGCCGAGTTGGACAGTGGAGATGTGGCTGCGGACGACTTTGAGTGGGATGACGCAGCCGAGGCGATGATGGAGCAGGTGGAAAAGAGGGCCAAGCGCACACAGGCGTTCGAGGGCATTGAGTACCAACGTGGCGACTTGTTTGCAGAAAAGAGTGCGTCGTTGGTGCACTGCATTGCTGCAGATTGTCGCCTGGGCAAGGGAATTGCCAATCAGTTCCGAAAACGCTTCGGTGGCATCGATCGTCTGAAGCAGCAACAATGTGGCATTGGTGACGTAGCGGTGCTGTCCATCGACAACGAAACTCGGTATGTGTACAATCTGGTGACCAAAAAGACAGCCTGGGACCTGCCAACGATGGAAGATCTGCGCGCGTCGCTCTTTGCCCTTGCCAAGCACGCCACAGAACACAACGTGACCCGTGTGGCCATGCCCATGATCGGCACAGGTCTCGACAAACTCAAGTGGACCGATGTGGCGGATTGCATTGCAGAGACCCTCGGAGGCACGGGCATCCGCGTTTCCGTCTTTGTTCTCGGGAAAGGACCGCTGCCCACCGCCCATGCACGGGGTGGCCTCTCTCAGATGTGGAGCAAGAAGCAAAGCAGTAGCAGCAGCAGCAGCAGTATCAACAACAGCAGCAGCAGCAGCAGTGCTGGCGGCGGGCAGAAGAAGGAGTTGACGGTGATCAAAGGAGACCTGTTCTCCAACAGCACGGCGTCGCTGTGCCATTGCGTCTCTCAGGATCTGTCGTTGGGCAAAGGCATCGCCAAAATCTTTCGGGACAAGTTTGGCGTGGAAGGCCTGGCAGAACAGCAGCCGCGCGTCGGCGGTGTTGTCAAGCTTGCCGACTCGGATCGATTCATCTACGCACTGGTCACAAAGGAGAAGTATTGGCAGCGTCCAACGTTGGACACAGTACGCGCAGCGTTGGAGTCACTCAAACAGCATGCACTGGACGACAACCAGCAACACCTGGCCATGCCCAAGATCGGCTGTGGTCTCGACCGTCTTCAATGGAACGACGTCAGCGCAGTCATCAACGACGTGTTTGGCAACAACGATGCACCGGATGTGACTGTGTACGAGCTGTAGGGATCACACAAAGCCTTTCTTCTTCTTCTTCTTCTTCTTGCGTCCTGCACCCTCCTGCGCCAATTGCATGCCGGACGCTGAGGACGACGACGATGACGCCGTACTGCTGCCACTGTGTGTCTGCTGGCTGTCCTGCTGGCTGACACTTGCCAGCGTTCGTTCAATTTCCAGCCGTCGCTTCTTCTCCGAATGGCTCTCTGTGTACGTTGTGCCATCGTCAAGCACAATGACATTGCCCTCTGGCGTGCTGGGCACCTTCCATGCCTCCTTGTCCTGCTGCCCCTCGTCCTCGTTCTGTCCCGCTTCCTCCTCCATCGCCTCTCGACTCCGTTTCCCGCTTCGCGCTTCCTCCTGGCTGCTCTCACCCACAGTACTAAGCGAGCTGAGATGAGTCACAGAGCCGCTGCTGGCCGTGCTGCTGTCCACTGTGCCCAGGGACAGCGACTCGTGGTACTGCCGGTCTTGCTGCTGCTGTGCGTTGCCTGCCCTTCGCCCGCCACTTGCCGAAGCCACAGCTCGCTCCGTGGTCAGTTGCAGCTCATCCAACTCGTTTTGGGGCACGTTGTGTAAACGCTGTGCCCCTCCGTCGTCATTGTGCGCCTGGGCAAACGCGCGCGCTGAGAAGCGAGATTCCATGTCCAGCCGCGGCCTGCGTCGCACCGCAGCCACTCGTGCACTGCGCAACACACTTGTGAGATGCTCTTCCACATTCAATGCCTGTTCCCTGCCCCGTGAGTACTGTTCCACCAGCCTGCCCTGCTTCTCCAGCGCCTCGTGCAACGTCTCCTCGTACAAGCCCATCTGTGTCACCAGCACACACAGGGGCATGGTCAATCGGTCACGCAGATACATGGCCGCCCTCCTCTCTTCTTTGCCTTGCTCCTTCTCTGTACTGTACACGTGTGCCAGGAAGCCGTCGTCACACGAAAACGTCCACTGGATGTCCACGTCGCCCTGGTTGCTGTGCATGTACAGTTCCAACGCGTGTGGCGTATGCGTACGCACTTCCAACTGGGCGTTCTGCTGCTTCTGACTCAGGTGCAGGCTGAGGAAGCGAAGCAGCTTCTTTGTGTCCAGCGTCAAATCCGGGTTGAACGCTGCCATTTGTTCACGGACGGCGTCGGCGTCCGCGTGGTGTGCCCACACGTGCACCATGTCGCTTGCCACTATGCTGTAGGTGTCGTCCGACACAAGCATTTTGAACAGCAGCTGCACCCCGTTTGCGTTCAGACTCTTCCACGTGACCCTGTCCAGCATCTGCAACGCCTCTGCCTCATTCCTTGGCCCAGACGCATCCAGATACGACACCGACGCGTGTGGAGTGCTCATTGTGTGCAAAGATTTTCGCGTTGTGGTTCATTGGATGGCGCACTTTTTCTGTTCTCCTCCCGGTCCCGCACCGTCGGGTTGCACAAGCGGCTCCTCCTCGGTGGTTGTGTCTGTTTTGCTGCTGCTGCTGTCCTGGTTGCCCTCTTTGCTACCCTCGAGTGCTGCTCGTGTGTGCACGCCGTAGGGGTCGCCCACCAGCCAATCCTGCACTCGGTTCATCACCTCATCCGGCACTGTCCACCACGCCGCACTGGCCTCGTACTCCTCCATGCCACCTGCGTCAAACATCCTCTCTCGTTCCTCCATGTTCATCAGCAGCGCCATCTCCATTTCCATGTCCAGCGCAGGCGGATGCAGCCAGTGTGTCTCGCGCGTCCACTCTGGCATCCAGGCATAACCCAGCCTTTCGTCGTCTCCATACGCCAGAAAGAACTCTTCCATGTTGTGCGACTTGTAGCACTCGCCCATCGTCAACAGCAGCGAGCGCTGGGTTGAGGATGCTTTGCAGTGTTTGCGGATCCAACGTGGCTCGTGCAGGTAGATCCCATGCGCCATGAACACCAGCAACACACCCAAGTGCATTCCCAACATGGCTGCCTGCTGGGGGGTCTGTCCGTGGTCTCCTTGGAACGGGTCTGCACCCTGGCTGAGCAGAAACGAAACGACGCCAGCGTGGCCTGCCTCGCTTGCCTCAAACAACGCTGTCCTTGACCCGTTTGTGTCTGCACACACGTCTGCTCCCAACTCGACCAGCGCCTCGACGAGCTTCAGGTGGCCATTCGCGCTGGCAACGGCCAAGGGTGCGCCTCCAGTGGTGGTCGCATCGTGTACGCTCGCTCCTGCCTCCACCAGGGCTCGCACGGGGCCCGTGCATCCGTATCGACACGCCACACTCAACACACTGTTCCCGTCTCCGTAGTGCTCATTGGGGTCGATTCCTTGGTCCAGGAGCATGCGAACAATCTCCTCGTGGTCGTTTCGTGCCGCATAGAACAGCGCAGTGACGTTTGCTGGCGTACGCTTCACCGTGACTGGGTCGCCTGCCTCAATCAAAGCGCGCACACAATCCGTGTGGCCGTACTGGGCCGCAAGAAACACGGCTGTGACCTGACTTTGTCCGCACAGAGCGTCGGGACGCGCACCGGCCTTCAACAACACACGAATCACATCGGCATGGCCCTTGGATGCAGCCACATACAACGACGTGCATTTTGCTTGCGTGTACTCCTGGTCCACGGGTGCGCCTGCGGCGAGCAGCATCTCCACGATTTCCACATTGCCATGTTGCGCCGCTGCCGTCAGCGGAGGCGATCCCAGTTCGCCGGCATTGGACGGATCCGCACCCAGCTCCAGCAAAACGCGCACAGAATCCACCTTTTGGTGAAATGTGGCAACGTACAGGGGTGTGTGCTGCATGTTGCAGGGTTTCTCCAGATCCACCTTGCCAGCCTCCACCAGCACACGCACCGTCTGTGGGTTGGCATACATCAGAGCCACAGCCATGGCCGTCGAAGGGTATGATGGACATTCCATGTTTGCACCGGCCTCGGCAAGCGCCTGCAAACTCTCCCACTTTGCACGCGACGCGGCTGCCACAGTCGGCGTGGCACCATTCACACCCACCGCCTCAATGTCAGCTCCTGATTCGATGAGAAAGCGCGTGCATGACACGTTTCCCTGCTGTGCACTCAAGTACAGCGCCGTGCACTCTGCAAACCGCCGTTCCAGATCCGCCCCTGCCTCCACAAGCATCTTGACCAGCTCCAAATCACCGCGGTACGAGGCAGAAATCAACGGCGTCGAACTGTTGTGCTTGCAAGCGTTGACATCTGCGCCTCGCTCCAGGAGCAGGGCCGCAGCCTTGCGCTTCGAGTTCAACACCGCCGAGTACAGAGGTGTCTCTCCGATGTCGTCGCTTTGAAGCTCCATGTCGGCACCCAGGTCCAACAACAAACTAATGAGCTCGGTGTGGCCCTTGCGAGCTGCAAAGTGTAGGGCCGTGCCCGTTTTCACCGCCCTGTTCACGTCGGCCCCTTTGTCCACCAGCAACCGCACCAGCGCCACACTGGCAACATCGCGACGACACACACTGATCAAAGGAGAGTAAAGCTCGCCTTCCATGGCTTCGACCGGCGCTCCGTGGCGCAGCAGGAGGTCGACGGCGTCTCTGGAGCCCGCCGCACACGCCCCAACCAACGGGGAGAATTTTGCCCCGCTGGCGTCTGTGTACAGCACTTCTGTCTGTGCACCGCGCTCCAACAGAAGCTTGGCACACTCTAGGTGGTTTCTGGCCTTGGTCACCGCCCAATAAAGGTGTGGAGCGCCGTTTGGGCCTCCGTTCACATCGGCTCCGGCGTCCAGAAGCAGTGCCAGCTTGGTCGGCTTGAACTCAACGACGGCCGTCCGACAGGCCTCGCTCATGGCAACTGGGTCTTTGCCTGCACCTCGTTCCAGCAGATTCTCCAAGGTCGACGGCATGCTGTGCCTCACGGCGGCACACAGCAGGTTGGTCTCTTCGTCCGCCGCCGTTGCCGGGTCTGGCAGGCCGTGTGCATCCAGGTCCTCCCACAATGCTCTCAAGCGACCCGAAGCGATCATGTCGCACAGGTCTCTGGCCCTGGCTCGGTTGGAGGACGCAGAGGCGGGTTCGGTGGTGGACATCGGCGGACAGGCTGGACAAAAACGTTGGTGGAGTTTGCGGGCGAAGATTCCCTTCATTCCCATCGTCTGTCCGTCTGCCTCAACCCCCTGTCCTTCTCCCTCTCTTCTCTCTGCGTGTGCCTCCAGACCCTACGCAGAATGACTGCCGAGCAGCTTGACCCTGTGCCGCTTGGCGAGGTCATACACGGACGGATCCAGGTTCTCTACGCCCGTGATATCGATGGCCTTGAGGTGAGAGAGGGTGTTGAGCAGCAGCTTGAGCATGTCTGTATCCACAGAGGACCAGGCCACCGAGACGCTCTCGAGGCTGGGGCAGCCTTCTGCGAGCTCGGCGATGGTGGCCAGGTTGAGTTTGTTGCACCAGCTGAGGTTGACATCGACCAGAAACGGGTTGGCAATGTACACGTTGTTCAGGTCGGCCACGCCGGTGAGGTTGAGGCGTTGCAATTGCACAAAGTTGCTCAGGGCCATGCGCATGGCCTGGCTCTTGAAATCCACGGATCGGGTCCACGACAGGTCCAGGGACACGATTTGCTTGCAGCGCATGCTGAGTTGGTGGATGGACGCCGCCGTGACGTGCTTGCACCAGGCCAGCTTCAGGGCGTGCAGCTCGCGACAGTGTGCGGCAAGCTGCACGAGCGTCCGGTCTGTGATCTGGCATCCCTCAAAGTCAAGGTCGCGCAGGCTGTGGCACGTGGCAATCAGCGGCACCAACGCCTCGTCGCTGACGTTTTCGCACGAGCCCAAATCCAGCGAGCGCAGGCAGCCGTTGTTGCAACTGACCAGCGCCTGGATGCTCTCGTTTGTGATGCGGCTGCACTTGTACAGGCTCAGGGCCTGGAGTTTGGTGCAGCGCTCCAGGAGGGGAATCACGCCCTCGTCGCTGATCTCCACGCAGCGAGAAAAGTCCACGTGCATCAGCCGCTGGCACAGCGCAAGCATGCGCAAGGCGTCGTCGTTTATCTTTACGCAGTGGCTCATGTTGATGACTTGGATGCTGTTGGCAGAGTACATGTTCAACGCCGAGGCTGTGTGGCGCCCGATGCTTGTGCAGTGGCTCACGTTGAGCTTGACAAGGTGGTCGCCGGCCGCACGCACAAACGCCTGCATGTGTTTGTCGCTGAGGCTGCGGATTTCGCTGACGTCCAATTCAGCCAGACGCTTGCAGTTGACGCCCACGTCGACGATGGACTCGCCGTCGAGCTGGTCGCACTTGTGCAAAATGAGCGTGCGCAGGTTGGCGCAACTCTGCGAGATCTGGTAGATGGAACCCTCGGTGATGGCCTGGCAACTGCCCATGTTGATGTAGCTGAGGTTGTGGCAGCGCAGGGCGACCGCAATGATGCCGCGGTCGCTGACAAACGGGCAGTTGGAGCAATTGAGGCGCTGCAGATTGGGGCAGTGGTTGGCCAACTGCACAAGCACCTCGTCGTCCAGGTGTTCGCAGGAGCTGACGTCAAAGGAACGCAGGTTGGGCATGCCTTGCATGCACTGTGCGATCGAATCAGAAGAGAGGCTCGTGCACTGCGCGAGGCGCATCACGTGCAAGTTGGTGCACCCACGCACACGCAACTTGGACAGTTGACTGCACGCCTGCAGATTGATGGCCTCCAGGTGCTTCGAGTTGAGCGCCACTGTGCGCAGGGAGCTCTGCAGACTGATGTCCACTTTGCGCAGGCGTGGCGCTGCCACACCCGATGACGACGAGTTGGAGGACGCCGACGACGAAGACGACGTGGACGACGAGTTGACAAGCACAAACTGCTTGAGTTTGGTGCCCATGCCAAAGAGCAGCTCCGACAGCTGCGGGCAATCGACGAGGGCCCCGGACAACTGCTCCCAGTCGAGGTTGAAACAGCGCGTGAGCACAAGCCGCTTCAGTTTGCTGCACGTGTTGAGCTTGAGGGCAGCCATCTCATGAGAGTGGGACAGATCGAGCTCGGTCAGGTCTGCAAGGCCGCCGAGGCAGTCGAACGAGGTGATGGGAGCGCCGATGAGCCTGAGCGACGTCAGCTTTGCGCCGTGGGTGGCAATGATGTCACGCACATTGTCATCGACCTGAAAGCGGCTGGCGTGTCCCACGGGCCGCCCAAGGATGCGCAGCGTCGTCAGGTGCTGCACAATCATTTCCAGCACATGTGTGTTGACGTTGCCCAGCACAAAGGCGGTGCTTAGGATGGTGTTGCACAGGTCTGCAGGGAGCTTGTCCATGAGCGTGTGAAAGTTGTCCGCCTCCACCAGATCCTGGATGTGCCTGGCCATCTGTCGCACACAGAGCACACGCAGCTTTGGTGGCTCGCCCGAGCTGCTGATCGATCGTCGAACGGCAAGCTCCCCACGCACCTGTTGCTGTGTGTGTGGCGAAGACGCCGTCCCGTCTTGATGCTGTGCCTGGCCGCCGCTCTTGGCCATGACCTGGCGTGCCACGGCCACCGCGGGCGGTTCGCTGACCGAACGCAGCGACGGGAAACGCGACAGTTCGCGTTCCATCAGGTCCGAGTTGCGCATGCGCCTGCGCTGGTGCACCTCTTCCAGCGCCGCGTTCATCTGTTCCATGCTGTCCTTGCGCTTCAGCGTGTCGTCCAGCACCATGCGTCCCACAGAGGCCTCGGTGACACTCTTGCCCATGCTGCGCTTGCGTCGCCACTCGGCAGCAGCGGCTGCCGAGTTGTCGCCCGACGACACGGGCTCCACATCCATCCACATGGCATTCGTGGACGATTGGTCACCATGCACGGCTGCATCGACGCCTCCTCCTCCTCCTCCTCCTACCACGCCGTCTTCGTCCATGCTCTTGCCAACATTGAGCGTGCTGACACTGTGGCGCCACACTCGCCTGGGAGTGGCCGACAGAGGCACACCGACGGTGCCTCCCATGTCTCCCAAGCCTGCAGACATGGCTTCTGCACTTGCACTCTTGCCCAAACTGGACGATGTCGACTCCTTGCCTCGGATCTGCTTCGGGGCCTTGAGGTGTTCGTTGCGCAGGACGTCTTCAACGTACAGCGGCTCCTCGTTGATCCAGTGTGTAGGCTCGTACGCCACCGTCTGGCCGTTGACCTTGTATCGCACCGGTTGCGTCAGGTCCGCTTCCACCACGTCGATGAGCTCGTCCAGATTCATGGCGTCGAGCCACAGCTCTGTGCGTTGGCGTGCTCCGGTTTCGAGATTGGCCCTGCTGGAGCGTGCGTGTGCCTCGCGTCGCTTGCCCGATTGCTGTGCAGCTGTGCCTGGTTGCTGGTTTTGCATGCCAGCGCCCGCCTGGGCCATGGCCAGCACATCTGGGTGTTGGTACATGGAGTCGCCTGCGAGGCGTGTGTCGTAGCCGCCGCTGTACGGGGACTGGTGCATGGCGGCAGCTGCACTCTGCATGGTGTTCCACGGATACATGAGACTGGACGACCACAGCGAACCACCCATCATGGAGGGCGGCTGACCGTGCGGCGACGTGCTCTCCTGCTGCTGCGGCGACGTGTCGAGGCGCATACGCTTGGCATCGTGACCCATGGACTCGGTGGAGTCCAGGTAGTTTGTGTTGGGCACACCGTACAACAGTGGGTGCTTCTGTTGATGAAACAGGCGCATCTGTTCGTCCAGGGCATCGCGTTGCGGCCCACGCATGGCCTCCACCGTACGCTGGGCTGCAGCCGCCTGTGCCTGTTGCAGCAGGAACAGCTGGTGCTGCAAGTATTGGTGCTGCTGCTGCTGGTTTTGTTGCACGCGCACCAAATGCTGCTCCAGCTTGAGACGCATCTCGGCTTCCTGCTTGAGTTTCTTGGCCATGTCTTCGCGTGCCACACGCTCCTCCTCCAGGGCGTCCAGAAGCTGGTCGATGCTGTGTTTGCGATCGGCTGCGTCGTTGCTTGTGTTGTTGATGTTGTTGTCGTCGTCGGTCTCGTCCTCCTCGTCTTCCGCCTCCTGCTCCACCACCTCCCGCTTGCGCTTGCGCGTCTTGCTGCCCGAGCTGGTGGAGCCTGCGCCGCCACGTGGGCGTTTGGATGTCGATGATGACGCGGTGGTCGTAGTGCCTCCGAACTGCTCCAGGAAGAAGTTGGCCGTGCGTTGTTGCCGTGCGTGCATCTGTTCGTCCACCTGATTCATCGACTGCGACTTGGCCACACGCGACCGCTGTCGTCGCAGCTTGCTCACCAGCTCTGGTTGTTTCTGTACAAAGTGTCGATGGAAATACACCAGTTTGGGCGACGATTGGCCGTCCGAGTGCTTGATCTGCTGGAAGCCATACCGCTCCAGTTGGATGTGCAGTTCCGCCTCGGTGATATCCAGCCGCTCCGCCAACGCCGCAGCATCGTTGATTTCAAATGTTTTTGTGTCCACCCACCGTGCCGCAGGCACATGCTCCTCGTCCAGGGTCGGAGAGTGGGCAAGCACCGCGTGCAGTTTCCGTGGGAACGATGTCCGTTGCGACTGCCGCGCCTTTGTGGTGGACTCTGTGTGTGCGTGTGTGTGCGTGTTGTGGACGGGTGGATGCGAAAGGGAGGCCTGGTGTGAGGAGGAAACGGCGGAACAAGCCTGTGGATCAATCCGCTCCCGCTCTGGGTCTAGAAGGTGCTCGTACAACGCGCACACGTGCGTGTGTGGCCAGACGGAGCCGTGGACATGCAAACGGGAGGCGATGGGAAGTAAGAAAGGCAGAGAAACGACATGCATGAGGTCGATGTGCAGGTGTGTGGGCTGGGCGAGCAAGTGTGGCCGGACGGGAGCCACATTCGAACGGGTGCCCTGTCAAGAAGGGGAGCACTCACCTTCGCCTGAGCTGTCCATGCTCTTGGACGAAGCACTGCGGCTCATGATCTGCATGTCCATGAGCTTCTCCGGTCGATCGCGCTGGAAGAGAGAGTGGAACCACTCTGTGCGAGCGTGGAAGCGGTGGAAGCGGCGCGGGTGCCGGGAAGCGGGGCAGCTAGGGTCAGGCGTCTGCGAAACACGCGTTGTGCGGGGCCAGGGACAACACTGCACTGCATGCTTACCATTGCCTTTCCGAGAAAAGCCCAGGCGGCGCAACTCTGTGGTCAGCGACACGCTCTTGATGTGTAGTTCCTGGCAGAGCGCTTCTTGATCGAGAATTCTGGATGCGGGTTCGCGTCAGGAGGAGAAGGGGACGCGCGCGGGACGACCACGGGACTGGGGGACGGAGGCAACGAGGCATGGGGGCAGGATTGGGACAAGGGGACACACGTACAGGAAGGAGGTGCCGCCGTGGGTCCACTCGACGTTGGCACTCTGGTAAGGCTTGCCTGTGAGGAGGCCGTACAGACGATCGGGAACGGCGCGGTTGCGACGTCGTCGCTTCTTGCCCTTGTGGGTCAGAGATGCACGCGATGATGCACTTTCCAACTCCATACTGTTGCAGTGGTGAGGCGGTTTCGGGGACACTGGCCGCACACGGGGGGGGGAGTTTGCCGGGGCGGGGAAAGGGTGGGTTGGGGATCGCGCGTCGTGCGCCACACAAAGCCCATCCCCTCGCACAAACGTGAGTATAGTGTGATAATCGTCCAATTGGAATCACGACGGGAGATGGGCGCACGATGGGGCGAGGAGGGCTGACACGGACACACGAAGCAGGTCGACGATGGGAATCGGCAGCAGCACAGAAGCGAGTCCCGAAGAACAGATGGCGTTGGTGAAGGAGATTTTGCACGAAACTGAAAACAGGGATTCTTTCTGGTGCGTGTTCACCGCAGAGTGTGGCCCAATGACGGAGGAGAAGTTCAAGCTGATTGCAAGGGCCCTGTTGCAACAGCCAGTGTCGTGGCTGCGGCTGGAGGGGATGGACATGCAAAACAAGGAGACGACGGCGCTGTGTACCATCCTGAGCAAGTGCAAGCTGCAGCAGGCGCGGATTGCCATCGTCGGGAGCACAGGCATCGACATGGGGGCGGCGGAAGCAATGGCAAGTTTGCTGGAGAGCCAGGCTCAGGTGATGGCGTTGGATGTGTCCGACTGCACGGGCCTTGGAGACGCAGCGACAGAATTGATTGTGCGGGGATGCACGAACAAGCACCTGAGGTTGCTCTCGTTGGCAAACGTCGGGCTGGAGGGGCAGCACGCACACGAAGCGCTGAACCAGCTGGTGGAGACTGAGCTGCAACTCCAGGGACTGCATCTGGAGGAGCTTCTGTTGAACGGAAACCCGCTGCAGGATGCTGTGGTGGACCCGCTGCTTGCGTGCTTACGCTCAGAGCGGTGCAAGCTGCGGCGTGTCGGCTTGGTCGACACAGGCTTGTCGTTGGAGGGCATGGAAGCAGTGCGCCAGGAGCTGCGCACAAACGCGTTTGTACACAAGGTGTGGATGCAGGACAACTGCACAGAGGGCGAGGAGGCCGAATTGGCCGGTGCCATCGAGAAGGAGTGCTTGTTTCTGGGCAGCTGCAACCAGGAGCTGATTCTCAAGGAGTGGCAACTGGCTGTGTGGGAGGGATTGCCCGCAGCACAACAGTTAGAGTACGACCGGTACCACGCAACGGACCAGGGCGGCGATGCGCTCATCAAAACACTCGCGGCGTTGCTGACCGTGACACACAACCAGGAACACGCGCTCAGTGCCCTTGGCGTGGTGAGCTTGGAGCGATGGGAGACGTGCAAGAGTGTAGAGGTGGTTGAAGAGGTGATGGAGGCCCTGCAGAAGCTGCAGGACGAGTAGGGTGGAACGGTTGGAAACAAATCTTTGCTTGTGTTGCTTGTGTGTGTGTGTTTGTGTGTGTGAAATGCGATGGAGCACACGTGCTGTGTGCTACTCCATGTGTTGCCGTGGAAATCACCACGCATTCTGGTTCATGATGGCGAAAAACTCGTTCTCGTTGATCTCGCCGTCCTCGTCCTGGTCAAACTCGTCAATCATGGCCTGCAGGTCCTGGTCGTCGATGGACTCGCCCAGCTCCTTGGTGATCTGGCGCAGGTTCTTGAGTGAGATGGTGCCCGTGTTGTCTGCGTCAAACAGCTGAAAGGCCTTGCGGATCTCCTCCTCGGGATCGCGCGACAGGATCTTGTCGGTCACTGTGGATGGATGTGTGAGAGGTGAGAGATGGTAGGCAGGAATGGCAAGGGGCAGGAGGGTGAGGGACCACGTACTGATGGACTGGAACTCGTCGTAGTTGACGTTCTCCGACTGCTGCTTGCCAATGTCCTTCATGATCTGGATGACCTCCTGCTTCTTCTGCGCTCGGGAACAAAAGGGGCGGTGGCGGTGTGAGACGGGATGGCGGGGAGGGGAGGATGCTGGATGGCGTGTGAAGAAACGAACCACTTGGAAGCCCAGAGCGCGCATGGCGACCTGAAGGGACGGGTGAGTGCGCGGTGTGGTTGTCGATGCGTCGATGTACGTGTGAGCAGGGGTGTGCATGATGCGTGTGCGTGTGTGTGAGGTACACGGGAGCTGTTTGGGCGCGAGCCCGTTTGCCCATTGCGCGCGCCAAAACACACGGCGTTTCTGCGCCCCTGTGGCTGTGTGGGATATCGCTACGTCTCACCTTGAGTTCGTGGTAGTTGATTTCGTTGTCGCCGTTGGTGTCAAAGAGCTCAAATGCCTCCTTCATCTCTGTGATGCGTGTGCGGGCCGGCAGAAAGCAACGCAGCGCCGTCCGTTGGTGTGGCCTCGTCGTGTCAGTGGAAGCAGCACAGCCTCAGGCGGGGCCTGTGGGCACCGGACAGTGCACACCGCTTTGCAAAGGGGAGACATATGCCATCGCACACCCTGTCGTGGTTGTTGGAACGCCTGGTGACGTGTGCAACAGGTGCGAGGGCGGAGAGTGGCTCGTGCTGGAAAAGGCGGCGGTGGAAATCGTATCGTCGTCCGGGCGGTAAAACGCACCCTGCTTCTGGTCCTCCGTCAGCTCTGGCCTCTTGCTGCTGCGGCGGATGCGCGGGTTGGGCGAATCAAACATGGAAATGCGACCGAGCTGCGACATGGTGTCTGGGTTGGGTGGAAGTGTGTGTTTTGTGTTGGCTGGGCACGGGGTGCCATGCAAGAGAGACGAGGAGAGGGAGCGAGTGGCGGAGGGTCGTGCAAAGGGTAAAGATGACGGCTTGTGTGAGGGTTGGGTGGAATGTGGAAACATGCGCCCAGCCAGACAAGAAAACCGATGAGCAAAAGCGTTCCCGAAATCGAGCAAGAGCCATCTCCAAGCCTTGACGAGGCAGGCTCTTCGTCGTCGTCGTCATCGTCGTCATCATCATCATCATCGTCATCGTCGTCGTCTACAGGCAGAGGCGTTGCGGGAAAAGACGGGGTCATTCCGGCGCCCGGCGTGGTGACGGTGGACCGCAAGAAGAAGCTGGCGGTGTTTCAGGAAAGCGACACAGGCTCGTCGACCCTGTCGCACAATCTGAAGAAGCAGTTCAAGGCGCGGCTGGAGGCAGCGTCCAGCAAAGAGGTGGAGCTCAACTCGGACGAGGTGGCCACCGTGGACGTGACGCAGAGCGAGGATCTGATGGAACAGCAGATGGAGCTGATGCGAAACAAGCGCAAGGAGCGCCAGCGTGTGGTATGTGTGTGTGTGTGTGTGTGTGTGTGAGAGAGAGCACGAGGAAGAGAGGATGTCGCCGGACACTTTTTCGCGCGTGGAGCGCTCGCCCCCTTTTCGCCAGTCTGCAACCCGGTTTCAACTCACACTTTCGCCACAGCGTGAGAAGAAGGCGCAGTTTGAGCAGGATATGCCTGGGATTGAGGGCACCTGGGACTGCACGGGTGAGGACAATCCCATCCTGGCGCTGGGCAAGTTGCCGACCAAGGTGACGTACGTCGAGGCTGGCGATCTGTATGACAAGTACGCACAGGGTGAGGATGTGCTTGACAAGGAAAAGGTGCGCCTGTGCATGTTTGATGCGGCGTATGCAGTGCTGGTGCATAGCAGTGGCTTCAACGCTGCCATTTCCACGTTCTACGAGGCCATGGGCAACACTGTGTCTGATGAGGAAGCGCAGATGCTCGTGCATGCCCATGTGGTGTTTCCCGCGGTCAATGAGAGCAACAAGGACGACATCCTGCTGCTGGACTTTGTGGAGTTGCTGTCCACCGAACACGGCCACGCAGAGGTTGAGGACGTGGAAGAGGGTACCAGCGAGACTTTGGACAAGCTCAAACGCTTGGCTGGCAAGGTGCGCGAGGAAGGCGGCTACTCCGAGTATGAGCGTGAGGAGCGCGAGCGTGTGTTGAACAGTACGGCCATTGTCAAAGAGACATTTCGCAAGAACCTTGCGTTTGCCATCAAGACACTGTTTGCGTCCATGCTGACTACCCATTAACGGGAATGAGGGGATGGTGTGACGATTGGGGAGGGGGGGTGGGGGTGGGTGAGATGTGTTGCATGCACATTGTGGAATGGAAGGTTTCATTTCTCGCCGACACTCCTGCAGACCAACTTGTGCATTGGCCAGGCCTCACGCTGGCACTTTCCCCCACAATACTGCACTGTTTTGCACCGAGCGCACTGGGCGAGCTTCTGTACACGGCGCATGCAGTTGTGGCAACAGGAGGCCAGTTTGATGTCAAACTCGTCGTGGCCCACGTCCTCGACACGCTGGAACTGGCGGTCCCAATGAGCGTGCGGCAGGCTCACGGAGCCGTCCGAGGGCAGAGAATAGGTTTGGAAGTAAGCCAGGTAGGCGAGGAGGTCGTCCTGTGTGCGTGTTGTGTAGTTGCCCTGGTTGGACACGTTGAGGAGCTTGGAGAGCATGTCCAGGCGCACAAACGACATGTGATGCATCATGAGTTGGTCGTCGTCCAGCAGTAGAATGTCAGACACCCCCTGGACGCGGCGTGTGGGGTCCACCAGCACGGGAAAAGGTTCCATCAACCTGTACGCCAGCCTGTCCTCCTGCAGACGCAGCAACACGGGCACCCAGTTGGACTCGTCACGAGGCAGCAGTTCCCACTGCGGTTTCTTGAAGTAGTAGCGCATGCGAGCAGCACATACGTCGTAGTTGTCGCGGTGCATCATCCGCAACGCCAGCTCCAGTTCCTCCTGACGGTAAAACTCGTCGCAGTCGGGTTGCAGCAGGTATGCACAGCCTGCAGCCAAACAGGCCTGTCTCCCCAGCTCCCGCTTCATGGTTTCGTGCAGGTACTGGGTGCCGATTTCGTCAGCCGCAGGCACGCCTTCTGCGTTTGGGTTGGTGGTGATCATAGCGTGGAGAGTGTCCTTGGATGTGTCGCCAGGCACGTATTCCACCAGTTCGTCGATGAGGCCATCGTCGCGCAGCTCCTCCAGCAGAGGGACGAGATGCGGGTTGCACGGGTTGCCCACGTTCGACTCGGTTTGATACACCACACACACGTGCAGAGCCAGACTACGCACATGTGCAAGACAAGGTTGCAGCAATTCCTGAGAGTCGAAAATGGAGATGGCCACCCCGAGCGACGGTAGCGCGTCCTCGTCCCCAGACGACGTGGACATGGCCGTGGTGTTGAAGAAGGATGTGCTGGTCTGGACGGGGCAGCTTCTTTGTTGTCCCTTCTCTCTCTCTCCAATCTCTTCTTCGGTTGCATTGTAGCAACCCATTGGCGGTGTTCATGTCCGTGTGTGTGTGTGTGTTTCGAAATGGCAACGTTTCACGACAATTTGATGCGGTCGAGGAAGCCGGTGCAGTCGATCCAGGAGCCCCGAAAGGCCATTTGCGTCCACACAAACAATCCCACGGTGAGGACGCCCTGGTGGTGTTTGAACGGGCCCAGAATGACCAGGGCGAGCCAGACAAGGGACAGAATAAAGGCCAGCTTCGTGGTGCGACTGGGCTTGCTGAGAGGCGATCTGACGTCCAACAGGGCCACTCCTTTGCTCCCATGCAACAATCGAGCAAAAAGCACAGACCACAACGTGGTGCCACAGCTGGACAGGACGCCTGTGATGAGGGCGGCGACAATGCTGCCGTAGGTCGAGTATCCCAGGGTGGCACCGCTGATCATGCTCAGTGTGGTGAGTATATACTGCACATGGTTGGCCACAGTGGTGAGATAGACGTTGTGGGTCATCTGGCGGTCGAGCCAGCCGTTCCAAAGATGGTTGTTTGCCCACCAGGCGAGCGAGGCGCGCAGCACAAACATGTCCACGTTGACAAAGTTGGGCGGCAGACCACACACCATGTTGCGTACAGAGCCAGAGCCAGTGCAGCTGATGACTGTCATCAGCCAGTGGATGATGGGTGGCGTGGAACGCTTGGGGAAGCGCGAGTTCAGCTGGGCGCGCAAGCACACGCACAGACAACCAGGCAACCAGACAACACATACAGTGATGATACAGTGATGTGTCAGCAACACGGTGAGGAGAAACGTGCACTCTCGCAGCTCACCTGACGGGCCTTGCGCAGGTATGCGATGAGAATGAACCAGGTCCAAGCGCACTTGAGCGGCCACTCCAAGTCCATGTTGACGACACAGCGACGCGTTTGGCTGAGTGTGGGCGGGCAACACCGCACGCTGCTGACTCTGTGCACACTGCTCCTGTGCATGTACACAATGTGTGTGGCAGCAACATCTGGGCCACAGTACCACAAGCTGTTGCATGTTGCGGTCGACGGCGAGAATAGCGACGGATGTGGCAAGCCGGAATCGCCGTGCGCAACCATCCAGCACGCGTTGCGACGGGTGGCACACAAGGGCACCGTGGTGGTGGGACCGGGAGTGTACCGAGGGGTGGGCAATCGGGGCCTGCTCATCGATGGCACTCGCAGTGTCCACCTGCGCTCGCAGCTCGGGGCGGAACACACCGTCATCGATTGCCAGAACAAGACTCGAGGCCTTAGCATCAATGTGCGTGAGGGTTCCAAGTCGCGCGTCAATGACACCGTGCAAGGGTTCACCTTTCGCAACTGCTCGTCGCCCCTGGGCGAAGACGGCGGCGGCATGTCGATTCTTGCCGACGCCCCCGTCTCTGGCCTCCAGGTCATCGGGTGCCGGTTTGAAGAGTGCACCTCCAACAACCGTGGTGGCGGCCTCTTTGTGCGTGCGTACGACGACAAAGTGGCGCCGGTGCTGGAAGACCTTGCCTTTGACAAGTGCAGGGCGTTTTCCGGCGGCGCCATGTTCCTGTACAACATCAAGGTGAATGCTCGCAACGTCAGCATGGAGGGCAACCGTGCCTTGGACATGGGCGGAGGCGTGTACTTTGAACAGTGCTACACCGTCCATGTGGCGAACAGTTCCATCAAACGCAACCGTGCCGTGCGAGGCGGCGGCATCTACGCACAGTGGAGCAACCCGACGCTGGTCAATACCACTGTGGAACACAACGGTGCCAACCAGGGCGGTGGGGCGTACATGACCACGGCGGTGCAACTGACCCTCATCCATTCGGCGGTCAACCACAACCGAGCCAAGCAGGGCGGCGGCCTGCATGGCACGTTTGCGCGTGTCAACATCACCCACAGCCGCGTCATGAGCAACGAAGCCATGATTGGAGGCGGCGTCTTTATCGACGCCACCGCCGTGCTGCACGTCCAGGATTCCACCCTCAACTCAAACATGGCCCTTGAAAACGGCGCCGGAATCTTGGCTCGCCACAATTCAGAGGTCTTTCTGCACCGTTCGCGTCTGTTGCACAACCGCGTGCCACTCAGCGACGAGGATGTTGCACGTGTGGGTGCCACACGCGCTCGCTACCTGGAAGCCCAGGCCGTCAGCTGCGCAAACTCCGTCGTGCACATGGACAAGGCCAAGCTGGGCCACGCCGTCCCTGCGGGCACCTACGATCGTGTTCAGGGCCTGCGTCAGTTTGACAACATCTTTCGCTGCGAGCTGTATCCGGTCAACACCGAGTGTGAACTGCGTGGCAATGTCGATCCGGCCATTGCCGACTTGTGCGCACGTGCCTACTCCCATTTGGTGGCCGAAGAGTTTGCCATGAGTCTGCCCACCCTGGCAGCCAAGCTGCGCGAGTGGGATGGTTCTTCCGAGGCGCTCATGGCTCTGCTGAACAAGTATGCGCAAAACCAGGAGGGCTGGTGGATGTTTGCGCTCAGCTTTGGCATCAGCCTCACCGTCTTTGTTGTCCTCGGTGTCGTGGTCATCAACATTTCCAACTGTCTGTCCCGCAGCGCCGGTGGCAAGAAGAAGAACAAGAAGAAGGCGGCCAAGAAGGGCCAAACCAAGCCAAAGAAGGACTGATTGGATGACGGTTCATTTCAACTCTGCACGCACCCGTTTGATGCACTGAAACACAGGCAATGCCTTTTTCTCCTTGTTCTTCATCTTGCGCTTCTTCTTCTTTTCAAACTTCTTCTCCACCGCCGTGGCCAGTGCTGCAAGTCGTTTCAACGCCGGCTTCAGCAAGCCCTGCTTCTGTTTCTTGCCCAGGCTCTTGTTGGCCATCACAGCGTCGCACCAGGCAATGAGCTCGTCCATCCCCGACGGCATCTCGCCTGGTTCGTCGCTGGTAGCGTCGCTGCTTTCTCCACCCTCGTTGCTTTCTTCCTCTGGTTCCTCTGGTTCCTTGCCCTTGTCCTTGCTCTCTTCTGCATCTTGTGTCTCTGTAGTCTCACCTTCACCTGATCCTTGCTCCTGCTCCTGCTCCTGCTCCTGCTCCTGCTCTTCGTCTGCGCTGGCTGCAGCCGCCTCAAACATGGGCGACAGGTCTTTGCTGAGGTCCATGGAGCCCCGTGGCGAGCGGTCGTCGATGAGCACGTTGTCGTTGCTCTCTGCACCGGCCAGGAGGTCCACGCCCAGGTCTGGCATGGCAAAGTCGTCCTCAATGTCAAACCCTGTGCCCAGCCCGCCAACACCCGCACCTGTGCCTCCGTCGCCTCCGCCGCTACCTCCCACCTGTGATGTGTCGATGGCCTCGTCTCGCAAAAAGTCATCCAGGGCGTCCATGTCAAAGGCGTCTGCTGCTGTTTTGTCCCGCATGCGCATCATCTCGGCCACATCCTTGCGTGCAATGTGGCCACGCACCGTCGCCTGGATCTTCACAATGGCCTCGCGCTCCTCTGCAGACAGGTGTGCGTCTGCCTGGCCACCGCCGCCGAGAAAGACGGCTTCACGAACACCGGATTTGCGTGGCAGCGTGGGCGTGCTTGCACTCTGGTTCATGGATGAAGATGACGATGAGGAAGAGGAGCCATACGCTGCATCGTCGTCGTCGTCGTCGTCGTTGCGGAATCCGCTGGGTTTGAACTTGCGTTTCACAAGGCTGTCTGCGGATTTGCGCGTCAAGGCACTCACCATGTCGGCAAAGTCTGCTTGGCTGCCCTCGAGGTCGTCTCCATCCTCCCACTGCTGGTGAAAGTGGCAAAGAGCCAACAGCATGCGGCGAAGGGGCACGTAAATGTTCAGATCCACCTTGGACGACACCTCTTGCGCTTCAATAAATTCATACTTGCGGCAAACGACCTCCATCTGCTTGGTGTCGATCATGCGGATGTGCATCTCCTCCTTGGCCGCTTCTTTGTCCTTGTCCTCCTCCTCCTCATCGTCGTCCTCATTGTTGTCGGCCTCGCCGTCTGCTTGAGAGTCGCCTTGACCCTCGCCACCGCGTTTCTTCTTCTGCGTGGCCTGTTCCGAACGACGCAACTCGTCCAGCTGACGTCTCACCTCGAGTTCTTCCTTTGAGTACAGCTTGTCGCGCTTCTCGTGCTCAAAATAGTCGACTTTGGTGCCAAAGAGGAGGGCGGGCACGGGCAGGACCAGGCGCTGGTCGACAGGGATCTCTGGTCCTTCACCTGCGCCAGAAGAGGAAGAAGCACCGGTGAGAAAGGCATTGGTGATGGAACGGCCTGTTTTTGCGTCTGCGGCGGAGCGCATCTTGCGAAAGTGCTTTTGCACGTTCTTCCACTGGCCAAAGTACGCCTGGTACTTATGGCCGTAGCAGAGCTTGCGCACCTGCGGCAACCACACCTGAGCCACGCTATCCAGTGTTCGCGGCCGCTCCAGGTCAAAGGTGACGATGACGGCGTCGGCTTTGGCAATGTACACCGAAGGGGTGTGGTTGAGAATCTCCCCTGGGAGGTCGTAGAACTGAGGTGCGCGCAACCGAGTCAGTGGACACAACTCATGCGTGCACACAGCCACACACACAGACACAGACACAGACACACACACTGACCTGTACAAGGGCTCGCTCGCCCGTGGAAAATTGCATCCGCTTGACTCCGATGTTGGCTGTGTGCGGCGGGAGCCGTTACCGGCAGAGGTAAGCGGGCTGACAGCGGGCTTTGGAAACGCGTAGGGGCTGTGGGAGGACGGCGGAACCACTCTCAAACATACCTTGGTAGGTGGGCTGGTACTCGTCAAAGAAGCTGTGGTAGACAAGCCGCTTGAAGAGGGCGGTTTTGCCCGTGCCGCGGTCGCCGAGAATCACCACGCGAAACTCGCGCTCAGGCTGCGGCGGAGGGGTCTTGATTGCAGGCTTACGCAGGACCAGAGCGGTGATGGGCCTGTTGGAGGCGCCTGTGCTAGCTCCACAGCCCATGCTGTTTTGGGGGTGATTTGGGGCGGGGACGGGTTGCTTTGTTTGGGCGGTTGCACGTGCTGGCCAAATCAAATTCAGCTGCACGGTGTCCGCGCATCCAGGACGGACCAAATGAGCAGCAACGGTACGTTGGCAATCGCCCTTGGTGATCTGCCGAGCAACGGCGACGGATATCTGGAGCTGAAGGCAGGCGAACAGGTGGAGGTGGTGAGCAAGGATGAGAGTGGATGGTGGCAGGCAAAGAACAACAAGGGCGAACAAGGATGGGTACCAATGACCTATGTGCGTGAGCTGCCAGCAAGCGAGAGCGCAGAGATCGAAAAGAAGGGCGGCGGTGCAGAAAGTGCAACGGCCGCAGAATCTTCCAACTCTGCTGCTGCGCAGGAAAGTGGCGCTGGTGCGACGAATCAGGGTGCAAACAGTTTATTGTCAGAAAATGTCGCGGAAAAGCGTGAAGAAACAGGAAATACGGATGTAGATGATGCGTCAGGCGGGGATCTTGCGAGTTCGGATTCAGCTGCAGCACAGAAGAAGGCGGAGGATGAGGCAGCTGCCAAGAAGAAGGCTGAGGATGAGGCAGCGGCCAAGAAGAAAGCTGAGGATGAGGCAGCAGCAAAGAAGAAGGCTGAGGATGAGGCAGCAGCCAAGAAGAAGGCTGAGGATGAGGCAGCAGCCAAGAAGAAGTCTGAGGATGAGGCAGCGGCCAAGAAGAAGGCTGAAGAGGAGGCAGCAGCAAAGAAGAAAGCTGAGGAGGAAGCATCAGCAGCAAAGAAGAAGGCTGAGGATGAGGCAGCTGCCAAGAAGAAGGCTGAGGATGAAGCAGCAGCCAAGAAGAAGGCTGAGGATGAGGCAGCGGCAAAGAAGAAGGCTGAAGAGGAGGCAGCAGCAAAGAAGAAAGCTGAGGAGGAAGCATCAGCAGCAAAGAAGAAGGCTGAGGATGAGGCAGCTGCCAAGAAGAAGGCTGAGGATGAAGCAGCAGCCAAGAAGAAGGCTGAGGATGAGGCAGCGGCAAAGAAGAAGGCTGAGGGTGAGGCAGCGGCCAAGAAGAAGGCTGAGGATGAGGCAGCTGCCAAGAAGAAGGCCGAGGAGGAAGCATCAGCAAAGAAGAAGGCTGAGGATGAGGCAGCGGCCAAGAAGAAGGCTGAGGATGAGGCAGCGGCCAAGAAGAAAGCTGAGGATGAGGCAGCTGCCAAGAAGAAGGCGAGGAGGAAGCATCAGCAAAGAAGAAGGCTGAGGATGAGGCAGCGGCCAAGAAGAAAGCTGAGGATGAGGCAGCGGCAAAGAAGAAGGCTGAGGATGAGGCAGCGGCCAAGAAGAAAGCTGAGGATGAGGCAGCGGCCAAGAAGAAGGCTGAGGATGAAGCAGCAGCCCAGAAGAAGGCTGAGGATGAGGCAGCGGCCAAGAAGAAAGCTGAGGATGAGGCAGCAGCAAAGAAGAAAGCTGAGGATGAGGCAGCGGCCAAGAAGAAGGCTGAGGATGAGGCAGCGGCCAAGAAGAAGGCGGAGGATGAGGCAGCAGCAAAGAAGAAAGCTGAGGATGAGGCAGCGGCCAAGAAGAAGGCTGAGGATGAGGCAGCGGCCAAGAAGAAGGCTGAGGATGAGGCAGCAACAAAGAAGAAGGCTGAGGAGGAAGCATCAGCAGCCCAGAAGAAGGCTGAGGATGAGGCAGCGGCCAAGAAGAAGGCTGAGGATGAGGCAGCAGCAAAGAAGAATGCCGATCAGGAAGCCCCCAAGGACAAGCCCACATCATCAACAAAGGCCACAAACAGTGGAACGTCCAGCAAGAAGAAAGCGCTGAATGCATCCACTGGCAATGCCAACACCGGCCTGGAGAGCACAAAGGCCAAGCAGAAAGGCAAGAAACCGGCTGCTCCGTCCACAGCCAACCACAAGGCTCAGGAGGCCATTCGCAAGGTGCATACCAAGCCCAAGACAAAAGTGCGCCCCACAAAGCCCCCCAAACCTGTCGACACCGCCATGCAGGGTGTGCCCGCCACCGAGGACGAAACCGCGGTCATCCGCGCTGCTTTTGAGCCCCTTGCTTCCCTCAGTGCAGTGGACATCACCGAGATGGCTGCCTTCAAGGTGCCTCCCATGACAGTGCAGCTCGTGTGCTCTTCGCTCATGCCCGTCATCGGACAGCCTGACGACTGGTCCACAGCATCCAAGCACATGCAGGAAGGCGCAGATTTGATCCGGAAGCTCGCCAATGTCGACGTACGCTACCTTTCTGCTCGTCAACGTGGCAAAATCCGCAAGCACATCTCCGGGCTCGATTTCGACGCCATCGCAAGCATATCTGTTGCCGCTGCATCTCTCTTTCGCTTCGAACAGGGAATACTTGAAGCTTGCAACGTCGTGCAAGGCATCAAAGACCGCGGCGGAGCACTTCCATCCCCTGCAACGCTGCATGGCGACGACGCACATGCTGCGATCAACCCCGACCAGCCATCACAACAACCCAAGAAAGAAGCCACTCAGGGCAAGCGCAGGCGCAAGAAGCCACCCACGCCTCAGGAAGGCGCGCCGCCCAAACCTCCTGCAGACAGTAGCGATCATGACAACCTGGACCAGCTGCTGGCAGACAGCGGCGAGGCTGCGGACACGGGAATGGCCACCGTGCGCAAGCCGACCACCAAGCGAAACCAACGTACGCAGCGCTCGCAGCACAACCGCACCACCTCTTCCACACAGTCCACAACATCGACAAACAACGACAACAACAACAACCGCAACGCACAACCGCAGCGCCGCAAGAAGAAGGCTCGCCGACCACGCAAGCGCAAACAGCCAGCAGAGCTTGTTCAGCATGAGCTCGCCGTCCTTGAGGACGAGTTGCAAAAGATCCAAGCACGGCTGTCCAAGCTCACCAAGATCGACCGGCGCAACCTGCTCAAGGACGAACAAGCCCGGGAACGCATGTTTCAGAATCGCGTCAACAAGGAGACCGACATCGGCCTGCCCAAGTACGACGCCCTGACCGACCCGCACTGTACCTACACACGCAATCCCCGCGTCAAGAAGCTCATGCATGTCGAAAGCGTCGAGCTGCCCTCCATCAAACCCGTTTACACGTTTTCCGTCGTCAAACTCGACGACGACAAGGTGGTTCACTCGGACGACGGACGTGTTCTCCTCCAACCCTACAAAACCAGTCGCAATCATCAGCAAAAGGCAATGGAGCGGCTTGCTCAACGGCAGCCGCCGCCGCCAGCTGCGGACCAGCCACAGGAGGTCAATCCTGCCAATTGATTGTCACAATACCACCCATGGTTGTCGTCTCTCGCTTCACATCCATCATTTCCCCATCGATGTCTTCCACCTGCTCGGTGTGCGTTTCCAACACTGCGTACCCGCTGAGCGCCTCTTCCATGCTCCCAGGCACCATGGACTCTGCGGCTCGCTCTTCCTCCAGAAGTACCGACGACGATAACGACGCCGACGATGCGCCTGCGCTGCCTTCACGCAGATGCGACGACGACGCCTCCACCAAATCCTGCACCCAGTCTTTGCCCTGTCCGTCCAGCTCTTTCGCCCATTCCGGCTCGTAGTTCAGTTCAATTCCCTGTGCAAATGCCTTTACCTTTGCTTTGTGCTCCTCCGACATCTTGGTCACGTGGCCTTCGCTCTGCAGACTCGCTTCCAGCTTCTCACGCAAGCTCACCTCCGTCTCCCCGGCCTCTTCTGAGCCCTCATCATCTCCCTCGCCAGCTTCCAGAGCCACGTACCCCAGGTCTTCCGCACTCGGTTCCCCTTGCCTGTGGATTCCCTCAAACATCATCTCCATGCGCTGTGCCTGAAAGTCGAATTCCGTCTCCTCCTCGTCCGACTCGCCGCCTAGCTGCGCATATGCTCCAAAGTCTTGGTCAAAGGAGCTGAATGCCTCCTCATACTCGTATTCCACCACCTGCACCACGGTGCCCTCGTGTTCCATGTCGTGCAGCGCGCTAGCACGTCGGATGGTGTCGTTCTTGCCCAGCTCCGCCGCCTCGCCAAACTCGGGCGTCTCGTCGCCCAAGCTCTCCTGTGCAAACGCACTGTCAAAGTCTGCAAACTCTGCAAAGCCCGCCTCTGCTTGCTCGCCCTCCTGCTGTCCCTGCTGGCCCTCGGTCTCAACCTGTGTCCAGTCCACGCCTCCGACATCCGCCTGCGTTTGCCGGGCCGCCTCCACCCGCCGCTGCAGCATGGCAGCACTCGCCTGCTGCGCACGTTCCATGCTTGCGGCAATGGCTGCGTCCGCTAAGCTTTCACTGCCACTCTCCATCACCAGCTGCGCTCGCAGGGCCTCTTCCAGCGCCTTGGCGTCAGGAACCCGCTCCATCGCTCTCTCGCAGGTCTCTCTTGGCCCCGACCGCGCCAATCCAACCTTGGTCGTAGGCATGACAGGTGCGTTGGGGACTCCATTCGCAGGGAGACACAGCACAGGGACACTTGGACAAGGTGCACGTGGCACACCGGACACCGCTGACACGGCCGCGCGCCTCCACGCAGATCTCCAGGGTCTGAAAACGACCACCAATGCCAGGGGCGAAGAGGAGATGAGTGTGGAGAGCTGGCAAGAGCTTCGTGCGAGGCTGGGTCTGAAGCCCCTGCGTACAGGGTCATCCAAGGCAAAGGGCAAGCAGAGCAAGAAGGCTGACGAGCCGGCTGAAGCGGAAAGCGAGCTCGATCAGGGCTCGCTGGCGTCCATCAAGGACAGGCTGGTGCAAGCACGCAAACGACGCATCCGAGCACAAGCCGAACAGAACGAAGGCGACTCGTTTTCGCTGGAGAGTGGCCTCGGGAGCACGCAGAAGGAGGCGTCGGCCGCGGAGTGGGCAGCGCAAATGCGCGCCCGCCGCGAGCGCAACAAACAGGAAACCGCAGCCAAGCTGGCAGCCGCTGACGAAGAGGACATGGACGAGGAGAACAACGCCGCGGTGGATGCATACACCACAGCACACCTGAAGGGGCTCAAGGTGGCGCACAACACAGATGCGTTCCAGCAAGGCCAGGAGATCATCCTGACGTTGAAGGACTCGGCGGTGTTGGATGAACACGGCAA
This sequence comes from Mantamonas sphyraenae, assembly GCA_026936335.1. Taxonomy (NCBI): domain Eukaryota; family Mantamonadidae; genus Mantamonas; species Mantamonas sphyraenae. Next base: position 186,929 of record JAPMXV010000013.1, read on the forward strand.
CTTGAACGAAGAGGCAGACGCGTTGGAGAATGTGAATCTGCGGGACGTGGAGATTGCAGAGCGGAACAAGAAGCGCAAAAGCGCGTCCAAGGTGTACAATCCGTTTGAAGAGGACGAGTATGACGAAGAGGGAAACAAGGTGCTGCTGAGTCAGTACGACGACAAGGAGGCGCGGGAGGAAGCTGCACGCGGGTTTGTGCTGGACGGCGTCGATGCAGAGGCAGAAGCGGCAAAGCAAGCGCAGCTGGCTCGTGTGCGTGCACGTCTGCAGGCCATGGCCGGTGGGGCAAAAGCACTCAAGGCAGCGGCGGCTGAGGAGGACGACACACACGTGGGCGAACTGATGGATGAGGAAACACGAGAGGCCATGTCGACGATCAAGACGGGAGGAGGCAAGGACGGCAAGGAGAAGAAGAAGAAGAAGAAAAAGAAAAAGTTGCGAAAGAAGGACAAGGAGCAATCCAAGAGATTGGATGAGGCGGTGGTTGCCATGCAGGCCGAGCAAAGCAGGCGGTTGAACAGCGCACAGATCCTCCGAGACGTTGTACTTGACGACGAGGACGCAGAGGAGGAGGCCATGGCCGATGCTCTGGCACGCACCAAGCCCAAACGTGCAAAGAAGAAGCGTGTGGAGCAGCAGCCGACACGCAGGCGCACACGCAGCATGGATCGCGAGGAACACGAGGTGGAAGAGGCCGAGGTTGCCGACCCGGCCATGGTGGACGATGACGACAATGCACGATGGATGGCAGAGAGGCTGAAACAACGCGAGGAGCATTCAGCAAGCGCAGGCATGGACACAGAGGGCACGTCGGGTGGCACGACGGACGACGGTGACGCACTTGTGTTTTCCTCCACAACCGACTTTTTGCAGGGGTTGCGTTCTATCCAGCGCGGCAAACAGGAACAAGAGAGTACTACGGCACGCAAGAACGCCGAGGCTGCGGCACAGGCTGTGCTGGACGAGGTGAAGCAGGAGGAAGAGGAAGAGGAGGACGACGACAAAAGGCAAAGTGGCACGCGCACGAGCAAACGCGAACCACACCTCGACGTTGAAGCAACCACAGCAGGCACCGATGCGCACAGTGATGACGATGCCATGGACACAGACGAGCCGAAAAAGACGCGTATGCCTCCGCCGCCTGGAGCTGGAGCGACAACTCGGGGTGCACAGGCAAACCCAGCGGGCGAAAACGACGAAGAGGAGGAGGAAGAGGAGGAGGAAGAGGTGGGATCGGGCCTTGCAGGTGTGTTGTCCATGTTGAAACGAACAGGCGAGCTGGCCAAGAACAGACAAAGCAGCACAGCGCGGCGTCCGTTGATTGGTGGCCAGAAGACAGTGATGGACTTGTCGTTGGGCCAGCGCGACGACGTGCTACGCGGAAAGGACACCAGTAGCCAGCCTGTGATGACGGAAGACGGTGTGGCGCTGAAGGAAGTGGTGTTGGAGTACCTGGACGAGCACGGAGTGCAGCAGACACCGCGAGAAGCGTGGAAGTCGCTTTCGCACAGTTTCCATGGCAACAAACCCAAGCGCAAGAAGCAGGAGTTGCGCGAGAAGAAGCGACAGGAGGAGATGCGCGTGCTGAACATGGATACCAAGGACACGCCGCTGAACACGGTGAAGCGGATGCAGCAGCAGATGAAGAAGAGCAAGACGCCTTACCTGACGCTGAGTGGAAACACGGTGGTAGACCTGCAGAAAGAGGCGGAGAAGCAGATGGCGCGTGCAGAGAAGCGAGCAGCCAAGAAGAAGCGGAAGGAGGCGCGCAAAGCAGCCGAAGCGGCTGCAGGACCGCAATTGGAAATCATCAACACGGTGTCCACCACGAGCACAAGCAGCAAGAGGAAACGGGACGAGGTGGAGGGAGAGGAAGGAGGCCAAGCAGGCGGGCAGGGTGGAGGGAAGCGAAGCCGCGTTGGATGAAAGCTTGTCACTTGTTCTTCCATCGCCCCTTGCTCGTGGCACTGTCGATCTCGTTGACCCACTGCTGGGCTCCAGAGGCACCCAACTGCTCGACGAGATAGTTGCGGAACTGCTGGATGCGTTGGTAGTCCTTGATCTTGGTCAGGGACTGGATGGCAACGCCCCAGAGGGCATGGTCACGTGCGCAGTAGAAGCGCTCCTGGTCGTCCTCAATCTTGTCGGCAAACCATTCGAGGACAGAGTCTGGGGCGTGGAACCCGGCGCAGATTTCCACAAAGGGCACAAAGCCGATTTCAGAGGTGTAAGAGATGCGTCCGAGGAATCCCTTGGAAGTGACGTGCTTTTGCAATTGGTCCCAGTCCTTGAGATGTGCGCGCGCAGTGAGAGTGATCCACAGGTAGCGCCGGTCGGTTACGTCAAAGTCCTTCTTGATTCCCACGGGTGAGCTGAGCTTCTCTTTGCTCGCAAACGGGTGGTAAAACAGGCAGTAGTAAAGGGTGTCATGGAGGGGTTTGCCCAGGATCTGGGAGCGCGGAAACTCGAGGTAGATCTGCTCGGTGCCCGAGGCAGCAGCCTGGGCGTCGTAGTCCTCGATAGGCACCTGGCGCTTGAGGAGAGAAATGTAGTCATTCACTTGTTGAGCATACCATGGCTCCTTGTAGGCGGCAAAGAGTTCCTGGCACGCCTCAAGAGCCTGTATGCGTTCGCTGGGATCCTTCATGAGCAGGGCCTGGCGGTACTTGGTGATCCCGTGGTCAACGTGCTCTTCCATGGCGTCGTAGACGTTGCCCAGAGTTTTGGTGTCGCCCGTGTCGGCAAGATACTTTGCGTACAGAGAGAGGGCTTGCGGGTGGACGCGAATGGTCTGGAAGAAGAGGCGCGGTTGCATGGAAGTCTGCAGGTGGAGGACAACAGTGAGGACGGCATTGTCGTCGCCACTCTCCACACACAGACGCAGCAGCTCCTCCTTGTCGTGGCGTGAGTTGCAACCGGCGACATAGTACGGGGCGCCGCCTGTAAGCAGACGCTCCAGATTGCCCTGCACCGACGTGGAGCTCTCCAGCTGCTTCTCTGCACGGCGCAAGGCACGGCGAAGCGACTCATTTTCACTTTGCAGCTGGTCGACCTTGACCAAGGCGTCCTTGAGCTGTATGCGAAGCACTTCGTCGCCAGCGTGGCTTCCCGCAGCGCCTGCACCTCCACCGCCTCCCCCGCCAAAGCTGGACTCCATGTCTGCAAAGCGACGCTCAAACTCATCAAAGCTGTCCCTGTGCTCTGGTTCGTGCGACTCGTGTGCGGCGGCATAGGCCGACACTTTTTCTGTGAGGGGCTGTTGTTGTTGCAGCTGGCGTGTCTGAACGCTCTCGGGTCGCCTGCGCTGGCGCACGGGCATGGCACGGACGCCCGAGGAGGCGGAGGAGTCGGATGGCTGTACAGATGACTGGGAATCGTCGGTGTTCTTGCGCACAGGCGGGGAGCCGCGCACGGGAGGCGGGTTGCGGGGAGGGACCTTGGGAGGCGGTTTGTTGGGCAGTGGGATGCTGTGGGAGCTGGCCGAGTCAGTTCGGCTGCGAGATTGTTGCGGTTGGTTGGCGTAGGATGTGCCAAGGGATCCCTTTGCGGACGTGGTGGCCATGGTGGAGGCCAGGCCGGCCTCGTCTGCGGAGCCGATGCGGAGCAACGAAGGCTGCTGCGACGGGGCAGAGCTGAGGCGAGTGCGATGCACAGGGACGTAGGAACGCCTGTCACGCGCCCAGCTGAATTCCACGCTCATGGGATGGATGTGGTGGGCTTGGCGCAGGCGGGAGCAAAACCACAGCACCGCACACAACCCGCTGCCATGTTCCGCGCCCAGGCTTTCACGGAACAGGTGGTGAGCAAAGTGAAGGAGCTGGACGGGGAGGTGGTTGAGCTAGAGAAGCAGCTGAATCGGTATGCAAAGGCGTGCGAAGATATGGTGGCGAGTGCTCGTGCGGTAAGCCAGCTGTTGGTTAGGGTGCAGCTGATCTGCAACAACAAAGCGCCCCAATACGAGGCCATGCTGGCGTGCAAGGAACGCACTGCGTTGGATGGGGTCGACAACACGCTGTCCATGCGCCACGACGAGTTGCAGCAGCTGATCAAGAGCTGGCGGGTGCTGTTGGGCACGTCCAAGGTAAGGAGGAGGGGACAAGGCTGGGAATCTGTGTGCGCTGCTTGCCTTGCTGCCGCGGCTGCTGACACGGGATCGGGTGCGTGTGTGCTGGCACAGTTGGATATGGCCATTCTCAGCAAGAGCTTGGAAAGCTATGACAAGCACGAGCGCAACCTGGTCACGTACCTGCAGCGGCCAAAAGGGAAGGCCCAGCAGGAGGCCATGGAAGGCGTTGCCAAGGTAAGATTGGAGGTGTGAGACGAGACACGAGACGTATGGCCAGTGGACGTGTCTGTGAGGCGTACGGTGTTTGCGACCGGGGCTGCGCGTGGGAGAGTGGCGGCGGTGCACAAAGAGGGCCACAGAACATCTGACGCTGGAAGAATGGGGCACACAGAGTGCGCGGAGCATGCAGGAACTGCATGGACGACACGAAGAGGCACTGTTGCTCGCTTCCCAGCTGATGGAGAGCAGCGATCGCATCAACGAGGATGTGTTTGGTCAGGTTCGTGTTTGTTGTGTTGCTTTCGTGCTTGGGAACCGTGCGGGGTGCCTGCCAGCGAGCGTCGCCTCTTGCGGGTGGACGGCGACCCACACTCAACACTGACACACATCAATCACAGTTTGTAAGTATGGAGACGCTGGTCAGCAAAACGCTGGCTACGGCGGTTGAAGAGCGGCTCGCAGCGACAATGCCGCCCACAAGTCCGTCTGGCTCGGGCAAATCCGGCACAGCCACACCGTCATCGACACCAGAGCATGTGGACAAACGCCGGGCATCGTCCGATGCCAGTTCAGACGCCCCCGAGGAAGACGAGGACGAAGAAGACGACGAAGACGACACCGATCTTGTCGCACAGCCGCTAGGGTCTCAAGAAGACGACACAGATCACATGGAATGGTGGATGGAACGTACAAACAGCGTGCCTGACCTATCAGATGGCACGTCTGGCGATGGTGAGGGCGAGAAGAGGCAACTAAGCGCTGAAGACGAGAAGCTGTTGGCGCTGGTCAGCGAGGAGCCGCAGAAGCTCAGGCGGACTTCGGTGAGTGCCAAGCAGGCGCGTACAAAGGGTATGCAGGACGGGGCGGGCAGTGGAAGAGAGGGGGGAGGGGAAGACGAGGAAACAGAGAACGATGAGGACGATGGAAAAGACGGCGGTGAGGAGGCAAACAAGCGCATGTCGACCATGCAAATGACACCGACGCTGATCAAGGCTATCAACCGGTCAGCGTCGATGCGCTCGGCGTCGTCGTCGTCGTCGTCCCTGTCGAGCGAGTCCAGTGTTGGAGCGCGCGTGGAGGCCATGTCACGTACGAAGAAGCGCAACAGCATGCAATTGGCGGCCGCGGTCAATCTGCACAACATCAAAGCGAAAACCAATGATGGCACGCTCCCGACACTGGAGAATCTCGTGGACAATCCCGTGTCGCTGTGCTACTTTGTCAAGTTCCTGCAGGACCGCACAGTCGTAGAGGCGTACCGCAACACACTGAACAGCAGCATGAAGCGGTCGACCACACACATGGGCAAAGTGGCGGTGTCGGGCACGAATCCAGACGCAGCGGCAACCGAGTTTTACATTGATGTGCTGTACTTCCGCAAGATGTACAACAAGCTGAATGGGGACAGCGTGGTGCAAGAGGCCAACCGCATCTTTGAGCGGTATCTGTCGATGGAGACCAAGGCCAAGGTGGCAGGGGTGAGAGACAGCGAACGCCACCGCGTGTTCACCATGGTCATCAACGGCGAGACGAGCGTGGACATGTTTGATGCGGCGGCGGACACGGTGGAGGTGCACATGGCACGCACAGCCATTCCAGACTTTGTACAGAGTGCAGCATTTTCCAATTACCTGCAAATGGAGAAGCGCATCCAGCAGGATCGAATCGAGGCCGTGGAGAGTGACCTGCGCAAAACCGACGACGCGCGACGAGCCGGATCCACGTCATCGCAAGGCAGCAGCATCGCAACCACAATGGGTGGATTACTGAGTCCACGAGGAAACAGCAGCAGCAGCAGCAACAGCAGTATGAGCAGTATGGGAGCAGGGGGGGCAGCGACCGCAGGGTCGATCACAGGGTCAAAGAGCATGCGACATTCACACAGTGCCGACGAAGCAGAGGGATCGTTGAATGTGATAGGATCCACTCCGTCGTCTGGATTCTCTCTGCAAGCCCTGAAGCGGTTCACGGGGGCACCGTTTGGCAAGAGCGCGTCGTCGGCCAATCTGTTTGCGTCGACAAACGGGTCTGGCAGTCCGTCCAACAGCGGGAGAGCACGTGGAAGTGCACGTCGTGGCATGTCGTTGTCACAGCGGTCGGCAGAAAGCCAGCAGATGATGGGAACAGCGGCAGAGATGCTGAGCAGGTTTGGAACAGCAGGGAGCACGTCGATGATCATGCAGACGCTGGAGCCGTCGGAGCTGGTGTCGTGGAACTTTTCCACGCTGCACCACATGTTTACCCCTGATTTCGAGGGCATTCACGTCATGGAGACAAAGGAGATGCGAAGACGCAGCAGGATCGTGTCGTCTCAGAGCGAGAGCACGAGTGCGGAGAGCAGTGTGGACGAAGAAGAAGCAGCAGCTGCAGCAGGGGTCATGAGTGAAGGTACGTCGTCGTCGGAAGATGAAGGGGACGACGCTCGGGCTATCTGGAGGCCAGGCGACTTGGACGAAGCAGAGCCGTGCTCTCGCATTCCTCGCTTCCATTGTCCACGGCCGCAAGGTTAGCGGGCGGTTCACGTGCGTCGGATGCAGCGACTGTGGGCAGCAAACAGACGCAAGCGTCGGATGTGGCATAGGGGAAGGGGAAGGAGAGAGTGTCGCGGCAATGGAAGCAAGAAAAACCTCCTTCCGCAATGTTTACCCGCTCCCTGCGTCAGACCAAGCGTACGATGGGCGCCCAGGCCAACCGAGGACTGCATACAAGTGCTGTGGTGGACGGCGTGAAAACCTACTTTGACGTGGAGATTGACGGCGAGGAAGCTGGTCGCATTACATTCGAGGTGGGTTTCCGGCGCGGGCCTTTGTGTGCTTGGACGGGAGGCAGCTTGCGCCACAGAGTGCGGTGAGGCGTGGCATAGACTGTGGCGAAGCGACTGACGCTGGTGTGGGATCAGCTGTTTGAGGACGAGGTGCCCAAGACGGCAGAGAACTTTCGCCAGCTGTGCACGGGCGAGCCCGGCTTCGGCTACAAGGGATCCGTGTTTCATCGGGTGATCCCGCAGTTCATGTGCCAGGGCGGAGACTTTACGAACCACAACGGCACAGGCGGAAAGAGCATCTACGGCGCGCGCTTCGAGGACGAAGGGTTTGGCATCAAGCACGACCAACCGGGCCTGTTGAGCATGGCCAACGCAGGCCCCAACACCAACGGCAGCCAGTTTTTCATCACCACGGTGCCCACGCCGTGGCTGGACGGAGCACACGTGGTGTTTGGCAAGGTGATCGATGGCATGGACGTGGTCAAACGCGTCGAGTCGCATGGCTCTGCGCCCGCGGGCCACGTGTCGGCCAAGATGGTCATCGCTGACTGTGGCGAGATTGAAGAGTGATGATGAACACGTGTGGCGGCGCAATGAACCCGCGAGGGATTTGTTGTTCAGAGATTCTGTCGTCAATCCGTGGCCAATTCGACCAGCAATTGTCGTTTGAGCCGTCCCACGCGTTCCATGACACCGTCGCCCTCCTTGTGCACACACAATTCGACGTCTGCACCAGCGCGCAGCAGGGCGGTAAACATGTGGTCAAACGTCTCGTCACGCTCCATGTCGAGGAGACAGGCGAGAGCGGGACGGCCGCGACGATTGAGGCAATTGACGTCGGCCCCGTTGGCCAAGAGCCAATCAAACACATGCCGGTTGCCTGTGCGCACGCAAGTGATGAGTGGCGTGCGTCCTTCGTTGTCCTGCAGGTCGAGGTCTGCGCCGTGACGCAGCAGCATGTCGCAGAGTTTGGGCAGTTGCAACTCATCGTCTTCCGTGAGCATGGTTGCCAACACATGCAGACCGCCCATGCCAAGATTGCCTGTCAGGTTTGCATCCACCTTGACGGTGCCCAGCAGCCGTTGCAGTTCTCGCAGGTTGCGATCACGCACGGCAAACAGCAGCAGCGGCTCTTTTGTCTGCTCCAGCACACGCACCTCTTCGTCCTCGTCGTCCGCCGTATGTTGCTCGCTGCGTCCGCCTTTCAAGTATGCTTCCGCGCCGCCGTCGACATCATCGCCCTCGCCTGCGTTGCCTGCATCCACATTGTCGGCCGAGTGCGCATCGGCCTCGCCCGTGACCTCACAGGCGAGCCGCCACAAATCCGAGGCGTGGGCATAGAAGGAGGTGCCACTGGGCAGGCAGGAGAGAGCCCTGTACAGTGTGGCTGTCTCGAGCATGCTGATCATGTGGGTGACGTTTGCGGCGTTGCCGTGGCACACATCGGCGAGACAAACGAGGGCCGCAGCTGTCTGCTCAGCGGTCATGTCCTCACGCGCAAGAAGGGTACACAGCACATCCAAGCCACCCTGTTCACGGAAATACTCCTGGTTTTCGGGCATGTCGTAGCAGGTGGCAGAGACAAGGCCAAAGTAGGCCGCGTTGCGTGTGGTTGGCTCGTTCGCCAGCTGTCCGATCACTGTACGAAGGGCAGTGCCGCCCAACAGGTCGCGTGCCTCGGAACTCTCCTTGGCGAGCACAAAAGCCAGGCGCACGGCGCTGTGGCGCAGCGGCGCAGGCTGCCGAGCGTTGAGAAACGGCAGGATGATGGAGGCCGAGACGGAAGCTGCCACGGCGCCAGCTGCTCGTTTGTTGCGTTTACACAGGGCTACAGCAAGGTCCATAGCAGCCACAAGGTACTCTGTGTCGCGGTGCTGCAGGTAATGGAGGATGTAGCCGAGGATGCCCGCGTCGAGAGCGGCAGTTTGTACAGAAGGTGCGTCCTGGGCCACGTCGGCCAGGCTGCACAGCAGGCGCGGTGAAATGCACAGGGAGTCGATAAAGGATACGGCCGCAGAGAGGACGTCGGTTTCGACCATGTGTTCGAGACACACTTCGTCCTGGCGGGCGGCGAAGAAGATGGCGAGGAGTGCGGTCTCGCGCAGCTTGTAGCGTCCTCGGGTGGCGTTGACAATGTGGTGCAGCATGTCCATGAGGCCCAACTTGACAAAAGCGCGCTTGAGGTTGAGCTTGTTGTCTGAGCAGGCAGAACAGGTGGCTGCAATGGCCGCGGTGGTGACGTTGACATCGCTGCTCTCCTGGATGACACGCACAAGCTCAGCCAATCCATCGGCACGGTCGAACTCCAGCTGGTTGCGCAGGTCATCTTCACAAACTTGGATGACGAGGGGCAACACGTGTGCGACGTAGCTGCGGGGCGCATCGAGCAGCTGCACCATGTGTTCGATGCCGTCGTTCTCTCGCAGCATACTACGATTCTCGCTGTTGTTGTCACACAATGCCCGAGTGCACTCAGCAGCGACTGGAATTCGGTAAGGCCGGCCACATTGGCACTCTGCTGTTTCATCCCGGGAGTGCTTGGCGACGGCCCTGGCCCCTTTGCACCGCTACCGTCTGTACTGCTGCCTGGGCTTCGTGGGCTGCTGCTGCTGCCCAAGGCGGCCATCTGCGCAGCCATGCGCTGCCGTTGCAGATGTGCTTTTTGGGCCGCCAGCATGCGCGCCCTCCGCGATTGCTTGCGCTCCGCCAACTCCTCGCCTGTCATGGATCGATCGACGGAATTTTTGCGAGCTGGCAGAATGAGCAGAAAGTTGTTGATGAGACGGGCCAGCAGACCGGAGGAGCGTGCCAGCTCGCAAAACTGGCGTCCCTCTTGTGCACGTGCGTGCACCTCCGCGTAAGCCTTGAGCCGAATGGCCAGGATATGCGACGACACGTCTGTGTTGACGCGTCGCAGCATCTCCGATCGGCTCACATTGCCGTACGCGCTGCCCTGGCTCTGGAAAGCGGTGCGTGAGCGCCTGCGCAGGTAGGCTTTGGTGTGTCCATCCTCGTCGCCCTTGGCCCTCGCTGTCTTGTCTTGTTGCTCATCGCTCTTGAGAGGGGATGGAAGCACGTCTTCGTGCTTGCCCTGCACGAGGAAGCGCGCATGCTGGTTTTCGCCGCCAAAGCTAGCGCCGTATGATTTGAGTGAGCGCACAGAGTTGGACCAGTCGTGCGCAGAAACAAGTGCCTTTTGGGTCATCTGAAAGGGTCTGTGCGTGGCCACATGTGTGCGTATGCTGCGGTCAGACTCCTGTCGATCATACTCCTCCTTTTTGCCATCCCGCGTGCCAGCCATTTGACGTGCGCCCGATGCCGCTTGCTGCCTCCGCCCCCACTTGCACTGTGCCGCGACGTATGTGCAGAATGACCCCACATGCTGCCCTGGAGCTGTGTAAGCTCCTGAATGGAGATGGCGGAGGCGTCCATGTCGTCGTCGTCATCGGTGAGCTTGTCACTCGAGTGCCCGCGTGGGCTGAAGCTGATTCGTGACCGTACGCTGGAGGTGGGCGATTGAGCCTCTGCCAACAGTTGGACACCGAGAGCACGTGCACTGTTGACGCGCGCGTGGAGCTCGACATGGTCTTGGTCCAGATTGCTGTAGCGCAGGACGTCCTGGTGCATGCGTGGACTGTGTGTGTATGTGCGTGGCATTTGGTGCTGGTGGTAGAAGCGTTGTACGCGGATGGGCGGTTCCGGCACGTGGGCATTGATCTGGGAGCTGATGGACAGCAGCACAGGCTGCGCTACTTCAGTGCTCGGGTACGCTTCAAACCCGGGAGATGGCATGGTGGCCTTTCGCATGCGTTCCAGCTCCTTCTCATTAGGCTGGCTGCCCTCTCCACGAGCAGACTTTGGCCGCCGGCTTGCGGTGGAGGCAGACGACGGCCGAGACGACGGGCGTCGCGGCCGCTGGGCACTTTGCGGTCGTCCCTGTACAGAAGTGTTTGTGCTGCGTGCCACAGACCCCTTCTGGGCACGTCCTCCGTCCAATGTGACCGTGGAATCGCTTGGATTCTGATTGTCGACGTCGTCGTCATCGTCCTGGGGCTCCTGGTCGCGACGGGGGATGACGACGGATTCGCTGAGTTTGGAGCTCGACGCGGGCGTGGCGCTGAGCATGACGCCCGGCTTGCTGGATCGTGGACTGGGCGAGTCTGCAAAGACCCTGCCGTGCGATGGGGCGCTGTTGGGAGTGCTGTGGACCTCGTGGGCGTGGAGAGGACGGTCGAGGAAGTCAAAGGTGCCGTTGGCGCTGGGACTGGGGCGTGTCTCGCGAGGCATGGTTGCACTTTGGGGCAAATCCATGGCCAACCATGGATCCATGTCCAGGAGGGAGGACACAGTGGGAGCCTTGTCTGTGCTCGACATGGCTTGCGAGGCGGGCAGCAACAGAAAAAGTGATGCTGCGTTCCGTTTTCTTGGTTGCGGTGGTGATGTGCCTGATTGCAGGCTCCCACGCGCTGTTTTTCAACATGGATGCGGTGAGTTGTTAGCATGCGGCGTGCGTGACGCAGACTTGGACACACGGGCAATGCAGGGACAGGGGTGCGGGACGCCGTGGCCAGTTGACGTGGCAAGGCAGCACACTGACGCCGGCACAATGCGCTCACGCACGGCACACACGGAGCACAGGGCACTTCCCGCTGCTTCGTGGAGGATCTGCCTGCCGAGACGCTTGTTCTCGGCACGTACCGTGTGGAGTATGTCAACACGCAGAACGGCCAGGACTACGTGCAGAACGTGGATATGCAGGGCGGCACCGGAGGTGAGTGGACACGGAGTGCACCGCACCGCCCCAGAGTGCAGAAGCGACCTCCCCTGTGGTAGCAGTCGATGGGTGGCGTAAGCACACTCGGCTGCGGCACAGGGACGAGAGAGTGCCTCGTGAGCGAAATGCTGACTCCAATGCGCAGTGCTTTCGGTGACATTCACGGACCCCATGGGCTCCGAGGTGCGCGCCCCGACCAACAACATGGGTGGTCGGTTTGCTTTCACCTCCCACGCTTCGGGTGAGCACCAGGTGTGCCTTCAGGCAGCGCCTGCGGGCTCGCGCTGGTTCGGCAGCTCCTCGCACATTGTACGTTTCCGCCCTCTCCGTGCCTGTAACGGACACCACGGCGCACACCACGCTGTGCAGCCGCTGTGATGCACAGGCCACACTGCTTGCAAGTCGTTGCACGCAAGTCCAGAGTTTGATGGGTCGTCGTCCCCCATGAAGGGGCGCCGTTCGCATCCTTTGGCGCGCATGACCGTCCTTCCAAGCGCCCTCCCACGCGGCAGAACGCGGTCCAAAGCAGCCGAATGTTTTGTCTCGGGACTACGACTGACACCCAATTGCGCGTATCCGCAGCGTGTGCACTTTGAGCTGAAGCTGGGCGACGATGCCGTGGACTACAAGGATGTGGCCAAGAAGGAGCATCTGGACGATCTGCAGCTCGAGGTCCGCCGCACTCTGGACAAGATTGCAAGCGTGCGTGCCGAGCAGGACTACCTGCGTGTGCGCGAGCACCGCATGCGCGACACCAGCGAGTCCACAAACTCGCGTGTCATGTGGTGGAGCGTGGCGCAGGTGGCCATCCTTGTCGTCGCCACCTTTCTGCAGGCCAAGTACCTGTACGACTTTTTCAAGGAGAAGAAGATGGTGTAAAGCAATGAACATTGAGCATGAGCAGTGAAGCGTCGTTTCTCCTGTCACACGAGAAAGATGCGCTCCGTGGAGGTGATGGACGTCCTGCAGGCGGCACACAACTCCAGCTGCCGTGCACACCCGTTGCAAAACACATGGCCGCATGGCTTCAAGATCACGTTTCCTTGCCGATCGAAACACACATTGCACAGTAGCCGCCTGCGCACGGTACCCATGACCCGCTGCTGTGCCTCCAGCAGCTTGCCGTTGAGTTTCAGCAGCTCATCCAGCGACATTTTGTCCAGCTCACTCTGCTTGGCCTTCATCTGCTTGTTCTCTTGTCGTAGCTGCTTCACCTTGACCGAAAGTTCCACCGCACGCACCTCCAGTGCAATCATGCGTTTGCGCGAATCGCCCGTCAGCAGACCACCGTCCTCTCCTGCCGTGGCCATTTCTTCGCTCCCCCAGCTTCGCTGGCTGTCCAATAGCACCACATCACCATCTTCGATTCCATCTGCCAGCGCGTCGTCTCCTTCCTCCTCCTCGGAGAACAGGTACTGGTCTGTGAGGTCACTGCGTGGTGTTGCTCCAAACGCCAGTGACCGTTCCGAAGACCACGCCGTCAATGGCTCCTCGTCTTCCTCTTCCTCATCCTGTCTCTGTGCAAACGAGGCTTCCCATTGCCCGGCCTTCTCGTTGTTGAGCGTTGAAAGGTCGAGTTTAAACGCACCGTCCCTTTCGTCGTCCTCGCTGCCCTCCTGTGTGCGACGCCACGCCTCCACCGCAGCAGATGTGTCCACAGACGAGGCTTTGTGGGCATCCCACTTGCTGCTGTCGCCATCCAACCGCCTCTGCGCTCGTGGCGGCTCGACAAAGGTTCCAGCAAACTCGTTCTTTCCGTAGGAGCTGGAGCTGGTCGTCGATGTGGTCGTGGTGGTCGTCTTGGAACCCAGATGTGCTGCTACTGCTGCTGCTGCTGCTGCTGCTGCCCGCTGCACTCTCCTCTGTTTGATATGTGCGTGCGTACAGCTCACTGACGGCGCTGGAGGTGGGAGAGTCTTGGAGAGAGTTGCCGTTCATGAACGAGGCGATAAACTCGGAGGATCGCTGCATCCTGTTTGTGCGGCTGCCGTCGTTGCCTTGGCCTATACCGTCGCCTCCTCCACGGCTGCTGTTGCTTCCATTCCTGCGGTTCTTTGTATGTACAGAGTCGAGCCACGTGCGTTTGCGCGCTTTGATCCCGCTCGGGGCACAGGCGAGCTCGATGGCCTGCACGAGCTGCGGATGGTCCTTCTTGTGGCGTTGGCCCAGATGGACGACCACTGTCGGATTGTGTGGCAGCATCTTGAGGATGCGGTTCAATCCAAGGTGGCTGAGCGGATTGTCGTACAGCCAGATGTCCTGTGCAGGGTATGAAGGAAGCAGGGTTAGAAGGACCGAGGAATGGAAGGAGGGGGGAGGGGACACACCCCATGCTTACATTCAGCACGGTGTTTGTGCGCAGGGCGTCGCAAAGGTAGCCAACGCCCGTGTCGGTGAGTTTGTTGCCGCCAAGCCCCAGATACAGCAGCGTGTCGTTGACCAGTAGACACTCGCTTATGTACAATGCCCCCTGGTCTGTGATGCTGTTGCTGTCCAGGTACAGCTCCTTCACATGCTGGTTGTTTTTGAGCGCATTGGCCAACACAAGCACTTCCTTGTCCCCCACGCCCGCGGCACTCATTGTTACACTCCGTAATCGCTTGTCATTGTTCTCCAGCCGGTTGAGGGTCTTTGTCAGGTTTCCGCCCATTGCTGGCGGTCCTGTACGTGTTGCTTTTGCTCGGCAAGCGTGTGCGTGCCCACACAGGCATCCATGGGCGGATTGTGGAGTCTGTGCACCATCATCGCCTCCACGCGTCCCGTGTGCGCACGCTTGCACATCAGCCCGTTTCGGAGGAGTGCGCACGGTGCGCGCGACACACCAAGGATGTCCCGCGTCAAGGCCTTCTTTGACAAGTTCAAAGGGAGTTCCGACATCAAACTCAGCGATGGATCAGTGCTGCAGGAGGTTTGTTTGTCATTTGTGGTGCTGTGTGCGCGATTGAGCCTGGGGAGCCGGTGCTGACGCGTTGATGATCAACGCCACAGGTTTTAGCGCAAGCGCTCGAAGCCGAGGAAACACACCTCGACTTGGCCAAGAAGGGAATCACAGACGGGGCAATGGGGGAAAGTACGTTGTGTGTGTGCGTGTTTAGCGTTTTGGGATCGCGTGTACGCGGTGCTGACACAGAAACACAACTTTCTCCGTTGAAAATTTCCTCAGTTGGCCGCTTCCTGATGACAAACGCAGCCCTGCAGAGCCTGGACCTGTCTCACAACGCAATCACAATCGAGGGAGCCGATGTCATCTTGAATGCACTGCGCCACAACTCATCGCTCACCTCCATCTCCCTGGAGGACAACCAGATCGACGTGTGCGTTGCGAGGCGCAATCTCAGTCGAAGCCGTCACCGCCAAACTCACACCTTTGTGGTTCATTTTCGCACCAACGCCCATCACGCACAGTGACACGGTTGTAGAGATCCGCCAGCTGTTGGCGTTGCGAAAGGTGAGTCTCACAACGAGGCACGAGGGCGAGTGTTCAGCTACCAATCCTAACAATTCATGCCCATTCCCATCCACAGCTATTTTCAACACCCATCGCAACGGCACCCATTCTGGAGTTTATGCACCAGCCGGTGTCGGGGGAGGCGGCGCGTACACTTTGCCAGCAGCTGTGCACGGACGAGAGCATCAAGCGGCTGACTCTACATTGCTGCGAGTTTGGCGACTACGGCTGCTACGAACTGTGTACCACGCTGGAAGTGAACCGCTCGCTGCGTACACTCAATCTGTACAAAAACGACATCAGTCATGTGGGCATGGAGAGCCTTACAAGCGCGCTTGCCGAGCACCCGACAAACATAACCACACTTTCCCTGTACCAGAACCCGATTGGGGACAAGGGCGCTGTGTACCTGGCCAACCTGCTCACAAAGGACACCTGCAAGCTGCGCGGCCTGTATCTGGGCAAGTGCAGCGTGGGTCCGATGGGGGCGAAGCAGCTCGGGCGTGCCCTTGCCTCCAACACCACTCTCCGTGAATTGGATCTGTACAAAAACCGCCTTAAGGACGCTGGGCTAGTGTATATTGCTCAGAGCCTGCGCAGCAACACGTCACTCATCGCATTGAACGTAGCTGGCCACCACGCTTCTTCGAGGACTATGATGACTGCGGCCGAGCACGTGTGCGAAAGCACGAGCCTCCAGTCCCTGGATCTGGGGCTGGGTGTGTTTGACGCAGACACGTCAGCCAAGGTGTCAGCCATGGTCGATCCCGTGTTGGCCGCCAACGCAAAAGCTGCCCAGGAGGCAGCGTCGCTCTCGCCGTACCAGAAGAATCTGCAGCAGCTTCAGCGAGCTCGTGAGTTTCGCAAAATGATCGGCGACACGGATGTGCGGCGTTTACTCAAGTACCGCAAGATGAAGGAGCTTGCGCAGAGCGACGGCGGCAGCGCAGGGTTGCGTTCGTCCGTGCACGTCGATTCCCGCTATTCGCAAATGGTGATGCAGATGGAGCAGCTGGAGGCCATGGCATGGTACGGAGCCAATGTTAGCCTGGATCAGGCCAGCCAAGAGGCGCTGGTGTCGCAGGGTGCGGCCAAGCTTGGATCGGGCGGGGAGTCCTCGTTGTCGGGCTCGTTGCCGTTGGTCATGTCGTCTCCGTCGTCATCATCATCATTGTCGTCATCGCCGTCGTCTTCAGCGACGTTGGCGTCTCGCAATAAGCGCATTGGGAGCGGCAGCAGCAGCTCGCTGGCATCCAACTCGCCGCCAGGCTCACCGCGGTCACCGCTGCGAAGTTCGACGCGAGTGTCGTCGACCGACAAAGACGCAACGTTTGGGCGCACGAGCAGCTTGCTGAGTGGCAAACGACGCTCTGCAGCACGCCAGCTGTCGATGATGTCGGACGATTCACAGGCGAGCAGCGAAGACGGCGAAGACGAGATTGGAGAGCTCTTGGACAAGAGCACACCACTGGAGCCGCCCAAACGCACACACAAGAAGAGCATGGCGCAACGCAAGCGAAAACTGTCGCTGTTGGATGGGAAACTGGTTGGAGAAGTGCACTTGGAGCAGCGCCAGGCTCAAGGGAGTAACAGTGGCGGCACACAGGCCTCTCAGGTGCTTTCGCGCAGCCGGGAGAGCTCGACGTCGAGCACAGAATCTGCCGAGGTGTTTGAGGATGTGTGGTGGGCGACGTCGTTTGCAATCGTCGAGATGATGGACGAGACGTGCGGGCCCACGAGTGGTCTGCGCAAGGCGGCGTCCATGTCAGACTTTGCAGAGCTGCGTGTTCTGTTGGACACATTGGGCACAGGCAAGATGGCGAAGGAGGAGGCTGGCGGCAAGGACAGCTCTGTTGATTCGCTTGTGCAGGTGCTCGTTTCGTCGCGCACAGAAGCCATGGAGGGTGATCTCACGCTTGAGTGGGAATCCGAGGATGGAGGAGATGGCCTTGGAAGCGACGTGGGAAGTAGCAGCAGCAAGCGTGGCTCAATGCGTTCGTCGTCAATGGGCCAGAAACCTCAGACCCAGAGTCTGAAGCTGGAAACCACGCTTCTCCGAGTCAAGGAAAGCAACGCACGAGCACAACCTCGCAGTGGTCAGTCTTCGGGCGAGTCCCGGACGAGCTTGCATGACCTTGTTGAAGAGGATGAATGAAGTGCAGCTCCGAACGAACCACCACAACTCGTCAACCTCTTTTCCACACATGGCAGACAACAAATTCTCGTTCCGGGACCTCACCGGAAAAGATTTTCTGAAGCTGGTGTTTCCTTTTGGATGGGGTGTAGGTGGAGTTCATGTGGAAGGGTCTCGAGATCCGTCCGCGCATTCCGCCCTTGCTCACTCGTCGTCGCACAGGTCACTGCATACGCGGCCGTGGCCGCATACGCAGGTGTAGGACGTGCCGTGCCGTCTCTTTTGGCGTTTGTGTCTGGCACCATTGCGTTTGTGCTCTTTCATCACATTTGTGAGTCGTGGCCTGGTTCTTCGGAACATTTTCCGCACAACCTCCGAAATCCACTTTCGCGCCCTGACACACATTCACAGGGAAGCACCACCGCGACGCGTCGTACGCCCTGCAGAACAAAGAGG
This sequence comes from Mantamonas sphyraenae, assembly GCA_026936335.1. Classification (NCBI taxonomy): domain Eukaryota; family Mantamonadidae; genus Mantamonas; species Mantamonas sphyraenae. The sequence goes on from JAPMXV010000013.1 coordinate 204,791, forward strand.
TGGAGGAAGCCACGATGCGCAGGCACTTTTGGTTTGGTATTGGCAATGTGGTGGTCGGGTTGATTCTGACGATTGTCTTTGCCGCACACATTGGCACAGCCATCCCTGCGCTGGACACACCTGCCGGAGCCGCAGATGCCATTTGGGGTGCGTTTCAGATGATCTGGGGTGCCATCTACGCATGGGACTTTCACAAGCTTCACCTGCACTCCGATTCCAAGGAACCGGCTCCCGAGAGCGGGGCAGAGGTCTGAACAGACCCTGCCATGATGCATGATGAGCCCCGGCAGATATAGCAGAGGACAGTAGCAGTATGGGCAACCAGCCCGTTGGTTGTTTCGGCAGGACCAGGAGCTCATCGACCACTTTTCCCCCTTTTTGCCATGTGGGACCGACGCTGTGAGACCATGCACATACACAATGCATTGTTTGATGACCTGTGAGGGTATTCGTCTGTTAATTTTCACAACAGCGTCCATGGAGTCTTGCACTGCGCATGGTGGCCCAGCATAGCCCTTGCCTGGAGATCGTCTCGTCGTGGTCGTTGGTCCCTCATCAGACAGACACACACATACACAGCACACACACAGAGAGAGATATAGTGAAAGAGAAAGAGAAAACGAAGCATGTCGCAGTCGAGCGAGACGCCGTTTGCGAGCTGCGAGGACATCCTGAAACACCCGGCGTCCTCGTACTACCTGCAGGAGTACCTGAAGAACATTGATGAGGAGCATTACATGGCATTTTGGAATGTGTGCAGCCGGCTTGCGGGCATGAAAAACAAGTTCAAGCTCATGGACGCGGCCAAAAAGGCGTACGACCAGCACATCCGCAACAGCGACAGGAAACTGGAGCTGAACGAGCAGGTGATGCAGGAGCTGCAACGAGAACACATCGAAGGAGAGGCCAGTCTATGGAGCAAGTAAGTGGGAGATGGACAGAGAGACGGTTCGGACGGCCTTTGACTGGGGTGAGGCGGTCAGGTGTGCGTGGAAAGCCACGCAAAATCGCTCGCCGCGCTGACAAACGAGGTGTATTGATGGGTTCGGCATCGACAACGCATCGCAGAGTGCAAGAGGAAGTGGCGCGCGTGCTCAAGGAGCGATTCTACGAAGACTTTGAAGACTCGAGTTTCTACAACAGCTATTTGCAGGCTTTGGTAGGTTGGGCGTCCCCTCCCGCTGCCATTTGCACCGTGGATTTTTGAACGGCCCCACTGACACACGAGCGACCGCACGACGTACGCCACATTGCGCACGGGGATGCATGGACGCGTTTGCTGAGGACACAGGAGCCGAGCGAGGAAAAGGTGAAAGGTTCGCTGCAGAAGCAGGGCGAAAAGGGACTGACCAAGAGCTGGAAGAAGCGGTACTTTGCCTTGTCGGGCGACCAGCTGGAGTATTTCAAAAGCGAGGGCAAAGCCGCACAGGGAGCCATTGACATGACGCAGGTGACAAGTGTGCCGCTGCATCTGCGTGACGGCGAGGTGTCTCCCACGCCAGATAAGAAACACTGGGGCTGTGGCTTCCAAGTGGTACGTTTTGGTGACGCGCGTGGCCAAACGCACACACACTCACTCACGCACGCACGCACGCACTCACACCGAACTGGGACGACCTGGGACGACCCACTCGTGCGCAGATTACCGAGTCGCGTACGTATTACCTCTGTGCAGAGACCCCGTACGAAAAGCTGGAATGGATCAAGAACCTGAAGCGTGAGCTGGGCCGCATCCATGCGGGTGAGCAGCAGCAGATGGTGAACCGACGTGGATCTGTGGTACGCCACAACACACGTACAGACATGGGATCGGGTAGCTCGTCGCGCTCGTCGCTGCTGAGGTTGCAAAGCGAGGAAGGCGGGTCGTCAGGGCGCAACAAGCAGCGTATCAACATGGAAGAGTCGGAGAGCGCGGCAGAAAAGGAACAGGACGCAAAGAAGCAGGCTGAGGAGCAGCGTGCACAGGCTGAGGCGGCGGAGAAGGAGGAAAAGGCGCGCAAGGAGGAGGCGGAGAAACGCAAGCGGGAGGAGGAAGAAGCGGAACGAAAGAGGCTGCAGGAGGAGAAGGAACGTGCGGAGGCCGAGGCTGAGGCGGAAGCACAACGCAAGCGCCAGGAGGAAGAGGCAAAAGCCAAGGCGGAGGCGGAAGCCGAGGCAGAACGCAAACGCAAGAAAGAAGAGGAGGAGCGCAAGGAACGAGAGCGCCTGGCAGCGTTGAAAGCCAAAGAGGAAGAGGACAAACGCTTGGCAGAACTCAAGGCCAAGGAAGAGGCGGAGCAGAAGCGCAAGGAGGAGGAGGCGGCGGAGAAGAAACGGGCTGAGGAAGAAGCGGCGCGGTTGGAGGAAGCTCGCAAGCAGGCGGAGAAGGAAGAAGCAGAAAAGAGGCGGCAGGAAGAGGAAGAAGCGGCGCGTCAAAAGGCGGAGGAGGAGCGCAAGCGAGCAGAGGAGGAGGCGAAGCAGAAGAAGGCAGCGGAAGAGGAAGCGAGGAAGCAGAAAGAGGCGGAGGAAAAGGCACAGCGGGAGCGAGAGGCACGGGAAAAGAAGGAGCAAGAAGAAAGGGAGGCTGCGCGTCTGGCGAAAATCCAGGCGGAGGAGGAGGAGCGGATCCGAAAGAAGCTGGAGCGGGAAAAGGCGGAGCAGGCGGCAAAGCAGGCGCAGCTGGAGAAGGATCAGGCCGCGTTGGAAGCAGCACGGAAAAAGCAGGAGGAAGAGGAAAGGGAGCGAGCACAAAAGGCAAAGGAGGCAGATGAAGAACGCAAGGCGGTGGCGGCGGCGGAGGCAAAGGCGGCGGAGGCAAAGGCGGCCGCGGAGAAGGCACGCGCAGCGGAAGAGGAGCAGAGGCGCAAGGCAGCAGCAGATGCAGAGGCTGCCAAAAAGGCACAGGAGGCAGCTGAGAAGGCAAAGGCGGAGGAAGAGAAAGCCAAGGCAGAAGCTGAGCAAAAGGCTGAAGTGGAGTTGCAGGAAAAGGTGGAGGCTGAGCAGCAGGACGAGGAAGCACTGGTGGATGAGTTGCAGCAGCAGCCGGAGGAAGAAGAAGTGGAAGGGGAGGAGGAGGAGGAGGAGGAGAGGGAGGACAACGTGGTCAAGGTGACCAACGAGACGGAGCTGTTTGATGCGCTGGCAGAGCCGGACACAAGCGGGGCGGTGACGACGTTGGTGCTGTCAGAGATGGAATTTGCGGTGGGTGACGGTATGGTAGTGCTTGCAAGCGAGACGGAAGCTGTGGAGAGCGACGGAGCACGCATGGCAAGTCTTGCAGGGCGCAAGGCGGCGGCTGTGGAAGCGGAGGAGTTTGAAGAAGCAGCGGCGCTGAAGAAGCAACTGGCAGAGGTGGAGGCGAGCGCGTGCACAAACACAGTGTACAAAGTGCCCGTGGAAGGCGCAGACGAAGAGGTGTTTGTGCAGCTGGACAACAATGGGACGTGGAGGCGTGTGTTGCCTGGTGGGAGCGACCGTGTGCAGCTGGTGAGGTCGCGACAGCGAGCAAGCACGACTGTGGCGCAACGAAACGCTCTGGCGAGCCTGCTGGATGAGATGGTGAAGAGTGTGGACGAGGGCAATGCGGAGGAGATGGTGAGTTTTGTGCGGGATTTGTTCTACTACCGGTTCCTGTTGACCAAGCAGGTTGCGGAGGAGCCCGCGGACGAGGACGAAGACACGGAAGGAGAGATGGCTGGTGACGCAAGGCCGCTGGTGCTGCCGAGGCACACCCATGCCAGCCGGATTGTGAAGATTGTGGTGGGAGTGCTGGGTCACGGGGTACGCAACCACAACACCAAGTTTTGGCAAAGCAAAACGACGCTGTGGGACGCCCTTCAGCGTGCGCCGTTCTTTGCAGAGGCGGGCCCAATGCTGGAGAAGATCGAACGTGCGCCGCTGCACAATTACCCGTCGCACCAGGCGGGAGCGCTGCGTGCGGGACTGCTTGTGACAGAGGCGCTGAACCAAGGGGTGCTGAGCGACTGGCTGCGCACCATGCTTTTGGACGTGGATTACATGAACCACACGTACGTGAAGGAGGCGCTGCTGTTCAATCCGGACACGGGCAAGTACTTTCTGATTGCTGTGCGTGGCGTGCAGCAGCGCATGCGCTTCCGCATTCGCCTCAACGCCCAGATCTTTCTGGCTCCGTACCAAACGGCTGTGTCGTATCTGGAAAGGCAAATGGAGGCGACGGATGGGCGGCCGGTTGTACGTCCTGGCGCGACAGCGGCAAGGCAGCCGAGCACTCCCGTGCGTGCACAGGTGACATCAACGTCGAGCAGCAGTGGCAGGGTCAATGGCAGTGCACAAGAAACATTGCAGGCAGCAACGACGACGCCAACGCAGCAGCAGCAGCAAAAGGCGGTGGTGGCCCAAGAAGAGCCACAACAGGAGCAGCAGGTTGTACAAGAGGCCAACACGTCGATTTTCACGGCGCAGCAAGCGGCTGCGTATGGAATTGGGTCACCAAGCACACCGTTGAGTGGATCCGGAGCGAGTGGCGAGGGTTCGGGCCTGAATCTGGGCGCCCTTGGCACAATCAGCTTTTCGTTGGGCGGCAGCAACAGCAGCAGCAGCAGCAGCAGCAGCAACTCGTCTTCTGCGAGCGCCTCATCGAACGGGTCGTCGCCAAATGTGTTCAATGTGATGAAGGCGACGAGCATCTTCAAGTCGTCGGGACGGGGACGCAACGAGAGCGACGATGGCAGCTCTGTGGGCAGCACAGAGAGCGGAAGTGAGGGCGGGATGGCGTCGCGGGACGAGCGGCTGGCAGAGCTGATCAACAAGTTGCTGGGTCCAGTGACCGAGGCAACGGAGGCAGTGGTGGCGCACGTGAAGGAGAGCGGGAGCGGATCGGACGCAGAGGACAAGGTGTTGGCCAAGTTGGTGCGAGATGACCTGTGTGGTGCGCTTGTGTCGCTGATTCTGAAGCGGTTCAAGTACCAGCGGCTGTTTGCAAAGGACTACACGGCGGCAGACATGCTGGAAGAGTTGAGCGGAGGCAACGCGTCGTCGGACGTGGTGATGCTGGGGTACAACAAACTGGTGGCACGGCTAAAAGCAAACAAACACCTGCAGAACGACCCACACATGCGGTACCGCACTTGGGTGGTGGGGGCGCTGAACGCAGGAATGCTGGCCGAGTGGCTGGGCATGCTTCTGGAGAACAAGGAGGTGGCCAACAAGTACTACGAGCCCAACGCTCCGCTGCGCAACAAGCCGCTGGTTACACAGTTGTTGGAGGTGCTGCGGCAGCTGAACGATGTGCAGTTTGAGCTGGATCTGTCGTACGAGTTGCGGAAGCTGCAAGCGCGTGCAGGCAGGCAGTGAAGATTGGATGGTGCTGTGGCTTTGTTGCGTTTTGTTGTTCTCTATCCCCTTCGCATTCCTCTCTTGCCCACAAAGATGACCTCGCCGCTGCGGGTGAAGCGAAAGTTGGGGTCGATGATTTCGCCGGCCGGGAGGGCCACGTTGCGGTAGTGCTGGGAACAGGCGTAGCCGACACGGTTGGGCACGTAGGTTGCAAAGAGTCCCCACTTGTTGCCGCAGCCGTAGGTGCGGGCAGTGTCGAGAAATGCGCGGTGTTCCTCCTCGGACCACTCGCCAAACCATTCCTCCTTGCCCGGGGCCACGTGGCGGTAGAAAAACTGGTTTGGGTTCTTGCGCATCATGACATAGGCCTGCCATTTGGCCTGGGACCAGCCTGCAGGCTTGCTCTTGCCCACCTTCATGCCGCCGGTGGGGTCTTTGCGGCTAAAGGTGCCGCCGCCGTTCTGTTCCCAGGCGGCGTTTGCGTCCTCTGCAATGCCGAGCTCAATGCGCACGTCCTCATTGACCCATCCTGTGAAACGGCCAGTGCTGCGGTATGCGTCTGTGATGTCGACGCCGATGAGGGCGAAATACTCTTCGGCTGTCAGCAGTTCCTGTGGCTGCAAGGCCTCCTCGGCAGCCTTGAAGAACTCTGGGTTCTTCTCCTTCTCTGCAGGCTCTGCCAGACGCCTGGATCGTCGTGTAGGCTCTGCTGGCGCCTTGCTGCTGCCTCCCTCGCCGCTGCTGCGCTTCTTGCGGCGTTTGCGTGCGGGCGCCCCTGCTTTGCTGCGGCCTCCCTCGCTCTCCACCTCCTTTGCAGCCTGCGCCATGCCCAGCTCAAGCATCATGCGCTGGTTTTCTCGGATGCGCTCCATTCTCGCGCGCTCGTATTCGTTGTCTGCCGACACTGCGTCCACGGGGGGCTGCAGCATGAAGCCGTCGTCTTCTTCGTCCTCGTCGTCTTCCTCGTCGCTGTACCCTTCCTCTTCCTGGTCCTCCTTGTGCTCCACAATCGGGGCGTGGCCCTGTTTAGGTGTGTCTTGCACGCGGATGGGCATCTTTCGCTTGCGCTTGCGTGTGCCTGTGCTGTTTCTGGCCGCGTTGGTAGCTGGTTGCTGAAGCAGCTCTTCGACCATTTCGTTTTGCTGAGCCAGAATGGCAGCCAGACCACCCGAGGGTGCCGTTGTGGCAGCCGCCGAGCTAGCTGGAGTGCTTGGCGATTCTTTGATGGCACTCACTGCCTTGATTGCATCTGCGCTTTGCGCCAGGGGCACGGACTAGGGGGCGCACTCAAAAACGTCAGCCGCGCGAAATTGGCGCCAAAAATTGCGCAGCGGGGCCTCGCTACATACCTGTCTGACTACAAACCGATCCATGGGTGTGATGATACTTTGGGGGCGATTTGAAGGGACGGGGCAGGTGTGTGGTTGGGAGTGTGTGTGTGTGGATTGTGTTGGATGGGCAGGAGTTTGTTTTTACCCGTCCTTTTTGTACACCTGCGGGTTGTACAGCTTTGCGGCGGTGCTGTTCTGGTCGAGAGCAATGAACCAACCGATGATGGTGAGGGGAACCTGCATGATGAGCTCGAACCAGATGTTGACGCGGGGCGAGACACCGGTGGCCAAGATGCGGAGCCAGTTGAGGAGGAGCTCGTTGCTGACGTGGTACTCACCGAGCTGGAGGCCACGGATGAGGGCGTCTGCGGCCTGGTCGCAGGTGGCGAGGTCAGAGGTGCCCTCGATCTGGCGGGTGACCTCTGGCTTGCGCTGCTCTTCGACGGCAAAGCCGGGCGAGTCCATGTTGCCTGGGTAGTAGTTGTTGACGCGGATCTGGAAGCCCGAGAGTTCGTTGGCCAGTGCGTCGCCAAAAGCTCGCAGGGCCCACTTGCTGGGGGCGTAGGCGGCATAGCCAGCAAAGGAGACCAGAGCGGCGGCCGAGCTGACCAGCGAGATAAGACCCTGGTTACGTGCCTGCATGCTGGGGAGCACAGCCTTGACCGCATGCACTGCGCCCAGGTAGTTTGTGTTCTGTGCACGAGGAGGTGGTTGTAAACGCGGTCGTGTCAGCGGGCAACACGCATTTGTTGCGTGGCGCCTTGGCTCGAGGTTTCCGGGCGCCGCACCAGTGCAGGGAGCCGTTTGTGAGGGTGACAAACACACACGCCAACATACCATCTGCTGTGCAAATACACTTGCGTCGAGGTCGACAATCATTCCCGGGTGGGCAGAGCCGGCACAGGCAAAGAGCACGTTGACGGGCGCCCCTTGCTCCTCGACCAGTTCCTCGACAGCGGCCTTGACGGCGTCAAAGTCGCTTGCGTCGGCACTCTTCCACAGGTACTTGCGTGAAATGGTGCCCGGGCCCTTCTTGCCAGCCTCGGCGATCTCCTTGCAGGCGTTCTCCAGCTTGGTCGGGTTGCGTGCGATGATGCTGACGTTGGCGCCGCGTGCAGCCATCTTTTTGGCCAAGGAGAAGCCTAGGCCCGAGGAGCCACCGGTGATGAGGACGTGTTCGCCCTGCACAACGAGACCCGGGGCGGTGATGGCCTTGTAGACCCAGTTGAGCATGGCCAGGGTGGCGGTGAGGAGGAACAGGTCCAGCATAACCATGCCTGTGGGCAGGACCAGCTCGTAGTCGACGTAGGGAAGCGGGATGGTGACAGACGGGATGGTGAACATGGCGTCGTGGACGCTTGGGTGGTTGGGTGGTTGGTTGGCACGAGGGGAGCACCGGAGTGCGCTGGCGGACGCAGCAGGAAGGGAAGCAGCATGGTAGGGGCGTATTCCCCATGGGGAAGGGAAGAGAAGGGAGCCACAGGCGGCTGAATTGGCATGCAATTGTGTGGGTGTGGCATGGACACGGCTGGTGACGGTACACAGGGGGTGCGAGAGCGCGGGGTTGCTCACACTCACAGGCGCGCGTTGACTGGCAGAGCAAGAGGAGTAGCAATGCGCGGACAATGTGGGAAGGGGTCAAACTGGGCGTGGTGATGATTCCTGCGCTGATGTGTGTGCAGAACAACGTGGGGGGCTACGTGCACGTTGTCGGGGCGTCGATGACGCCGACGCTGAACCCGGAGTGGGACTCGTACGCCAAAACGGGCTCCGAGTACGTGCTGGTGGAGCGGTTCTCCATTGTGCACCGTTTCCAATACCGACGAGGCAGCATTGTGACGCTTCACTCGCCGACACAGCCCGGACGACACATGGTCAAGCGGTTGGTGGGCATCGAGGGGGACCGCGTGCGTCCACGCCGCAGGGTCAACAAGGGCTACTGGCGCGAGCAGCTGGAGGCGCAGCACATCGGATTGAGTGTGTTGCGTGAGGACGGCGGTGCAGAGATGCCTCCGGTGGAGCGTGAGTTGGACCTGCCCGAGGGTCACTGTTGGGTGGAAGGCGACAACACACACAACAGCATCGACAGCAACGACTTTGGGCCCGTGCCGTTGTCCATGATCACAGGCCGTGTAGTGTGTGTGATCTGGCCACCGAGCAAGTGGCGGTGGGTGGAATAATGGAATAGAACGAAGCTGTACATTTCGGGTGCCTCAAAGCGGGTCGTACATCTCGCGATCACGCTTCCTCTTCCAGCGGTAGCCGACAAAGGCAGCGGCGACGGCGCCGAGGGCACTGAAACCGACAGCGTAGAGGACGGTTTGATCTTGGTAGACGACGAGCGTGAACGGCGAGTCGCGAATGGCACGATATTGGCCATCGGAGTCCTTCATCGTGATGGAGACGGAATATGTGTTTGCAGCCTGGCTGGCGTATTCAACAAGGTAGCTGCCGTTCTTTTGGTCTCGCACCGTGGCAAAGATTGAGTCGCGCGGTGAGGTCATCTCGACACGAAAGTCGTTGCCGCCGTGCAGCAAGTGGTTGCCAAACGAGTCAAAGGCGTTGATGTAGAAGACACTCAGGCGTCCCGGTTCGGTGAGCTTCAGGCTTTCGCCCGAGGCGACGCAGTGGGAAGCGACGGCGTTTGCTGGTTGCCAGTGTGTGGCGACGGCGCCCTTGGACGCCTGTGCGCCAATGGGTTTGTCGTTGACCTTGAGGGTGAGGACGTAGTCTCCTGCAACTGTGGCTTGGTAGCGCACGAGGGCTGTGCCGTTGTGAAACGGCTGCACGTGGATGGCCTTTTGCAGTTCGGCCGAGTCGATGGGCGCCGAGGCGACGACAGCGGCGACGGCGGTGTCGGCCGGCGTGTCGTGGAGGGTGTTGTTGTATTGGTCGCGCAGAAAGAGGGTAAAGGCGATGGGTGCGCCGACAACGGCTGCAGGTTGGGCGTTGGTGAAGCATTCGGAGGGGTCGACGTCGCCGGTGGGCTGGACGACAGTGGTTGTTTCGCCCGAGGCCACGTCGTTGAACTGGTACTGGATGGTGAGGGTGTACGAGGCAGCGTGCTGCGGGGTGTAGGATACAGTGAAGTGTTCGCCAAAGTCGTCCCACTGGATGTCGATGTGTCCTGTGGGATAGGCGTCCTTCTTCTTCTGACGGACGTCAAGGTCGGTCTTGTCGGCGTCCTTGATGACATTGCCGTACTTGTCCTTAAGAGTCACCTTGATTTCGATCTTTTCGCCTGCAGTGGAGGTTGCCGGGGCCTCGATGGTGGATGCATCGGTGTTCATGTTGCCCGGGACGATGTGCACCTCCCACGGGGAGCCCTGGAGTTGGGTCTGGGCCTGGCCGACGCGCACAGAGAGAGAATAGGTGCCGGCGACGGTTTGGGTGTAACGGATGTCAAATGTGCCGTCTGCGTTGTCTGTGACGGCTGCGTCGTCGTTGTCGAGCTTTGCGGTGACGAGCCAGCCGCCAAAGGTGATGGGTGCGCCAAACTGGTCGATGGCCTGGAGGGTTGCGGTCTCGCTGAGGCCAGCTTTGCCGCCGGTGAGGGCCTGGCCCTGAATGGTGGAGCGACGCGGATCGATGAGGCCCGTGTAGTTGTATGACCAGGAGAGGATGCGGTGGGTGTCGGCAAAGGTCTCGCCGGTGGTGGAGGTGAAGCCAACAAAGGCGAGGTTTCCGTTGGTGAGGGTTGTGTAATTGCGCAGGTCGAAGGGGCTGATGCTGAGGACGGGACCGGGCTTGGCGCCGTCGGTCCACATTCGCAGTTCGAAGGAGCCTGCGGCGTCGTCGAGGGTGGGGGGAGTGATGATGAGGCGGGCGTTGTAGATGCGGCCGTCGTCAAACTGGGGCACAGTGATGGAGGATTTGAGAGAGAAGTCCTCGTGGGCGTTGTTGGGCAGGTTGGGAGCGCGGGCGTGTACGCTGATGTGCGGGACGGCCGGGTCGGCGAGCTCGGGGTTTCGAAAGGTGTCGAATTCGAGGGCGAGGGTGTTTGCGAGACCGACAGCCGGGGCCGGGGTTTTGCTGACGTCGCCATAGCCGAGGCCGCTGTAGCGGGGGCCGATGGCGTCGTGGGCGTTGTTTGAAATCAGAAAGGTGAAGCCCTCGTGGTTGGTGACTGGAGGCGGGATCTGGAAGCGAAAGGTGGTGTCGAGGCCGAGGACAACCACTCGATTGATGTAGTATGCAGAGCCGACCTGGCGTGCGACGCCTTGGGTCAGGTCGAGGGCGGTTGCGGTGAGGGCGGCGGACGGATTGAGAAACATGCTTGCGGCATCCTGGGTGGTGAGGTTGCCGAGGTTGAAGTTGGGCGAGGAGGCAGCATGTGCGGTGGGGCTGTGCAGGAGGAGGAGAGTGAAGAGGAGGAGGAGGAGGAGGAGGAGAGGGAGAACGGGCCGGGACATGATTGAAGTTTGGGATGCTGGCTGCGCGAGGGGGAAGCCAGCAAAAAAACCATGGGGTGCGTTCCAAAACAACCGACGCTTTTTCGCGTTTTCGATGGCAGCGCTGAGCGATGAGCGATGGGGCAGGAATGGCCGGCGCGGATGCATGGTGGATAGAGATGTGGCAGAGGAGTGCATGCGAGGTGCGGGAGAGTGTGTAGGAAGGCGTGGCGGGCGGCTGCGGGCGGAGAGCAAGTTGCACCGCTCGGCTTGCATGCGCAGCCGCGGCCGACACTGGGCTGTGGAGGGTCGAGGCAAACAGACACACAGAGGAACACGTGCGTGCACATGTGTGTGTGGCTGTATGCGCGACAAAGAGGGCCACGGCGATGTGCTTGGCCTGGGGGGCGGCGGCAAAGGAGGGAGTGCATGCAGAAAATGGTGGCGCCGCAAATGGAGTGTTTGCACTCGGCGGCCCTGCACGCCTGGGCAACGAGGCGGCAGGAGCCAGAGACATTAGCATTGCATGTGTGGGCAAGGCAAAGAGGCGTGCATGTGGATAGACAAGGCGCAGAGGGGTGGCAAAGGGTGTTGTGGGGCCGTTGGGGGAACGAGCCAAATGCGCAGCCGAAGCTGCGAGAGGGGCTTTTTCCGAGCAAGCGCAAAACCGGCGGTTTGCAAGGTGGATGGAAGATGGAAACATACGCAGGGCAACACTGACGCAGTATACACGGCGCACATACACCACAGCAAGCCGCACGGACTCCGTCAAGGTCGCAACTACAAGGCACTGCGCCGCAACGAGCGCTGGGCCGATCTGGTGTACAAGAAGCGTGCTTTGGGCACTGCGCTCAAGTCGAACCCGTTTGGAGGTTCGTCGCACGCCAAGGCCATCGTGGTGGAGAAGATCGGCATTGAGGCCAAGCAGCCGAACAGCGCTATCAGGAAGTGCGTGCGTGTTCAGCTGATCAAGAACGGCAAGAAGATCACTGCGTTTGTGCCGCGTGACGGTTCGCTCAACTTTGTTGAGGAGAACGACGAGGTTCTGGTGGCCGGTTTCGGTCGTAAGGGCCACGCCGTGGGTGATATCCCGGGTGTGCGTTTCAAGATCGCCAAGGTGTCCAACGTGTCGCTCCTGGCCCTGTGGAAGCACAAGAAGGAGAAGCCCCGTTCGTAAATGACTGGGATGCCCAGATGCGCAAAAATGAAGTGCTCGATGTGCAATGGATGGTGTGTTTTTGTTGTCTTGGACGGACGGTGCGAGTGCGTGGATTGAAGCAAGGGAACGGCATGAGTGGGGCGGACACACAGCACGGAGCGCAGAGCATGGGGTTGGCAGGTTGCCATCGACTGCGACATGTCATGCTCCATGTTTCAATTCTGCCAAGCGTTGCGCGAGAACGACGTGCTTGGGCCCGGTTCAACCCTGACGGTGGCCGAAGATGGCCTCATTCTGCCAATCCAAACGGCGAAGAACCTAGAGATGCTCAAACAGCTGCAGCTGGGCAGCCCAAACACCCGATTCAAGGTGCAGGTGACCAACAAATGAATTCATCATGATGCCTCGCCCTCGCCCTCGCCCTCTCCTTCCGCATCTGTGCCCGAAGGACCGGCGTCCTCACCAGCCTCGGCTGCAGCCGCTGCCTCCGCATCTGCCTTTTTCTTGGCTTCTTCCTCGGCATCCCACACCTTGATCTTCAGGCTCTGCTCCTGGCGGCGGTAGGTGGTGCGTGGGCCAGAGGACGAGTAGCCGGCGTGCACGATGACGCCTCCCTGGATGGCCACGGGGTCGTCCAGCTTCTTGATGTCCTCCTCCGACATCTGCTCCTCGGTGGCGTCCTTGAACACCACACACTCGCCGTCCTTGAGCACGTAGATGGAGTTGACAAACGGACGCGCGTCTCCATCCTTGGAGCACGCACGCCACTTCTGAGCAGCCATCTTGCTGGCCAGCACCTGCTTGTTGGCTACGGGCCGCAGCATCATCACATTCTCTGCCTCGATGCCTGCCAACCCAGCCAGACGAGCCACAACCTCGTCCACAGACTCGGTCGAGCCCACAATGAGCTCCTGCTTCGGCTCCATCTGCGACGTGGATGGCTTCCACTGTTGCACGTACAGGATCGTGTCACCCGGCTGCCACGGGTCGCTCTCGCCCTCCAAGATCTCCACTGCAATTTCGCGCCCGTCGTACAGGTAGCTGATGCAGTCGCCAAGCGTCAGGTCCACGTCGTATGCCTTGTTCACCTTTTTGCCATACTTTTCGCGCAGGCGCACACGCTGCGCATCCACACCCAGCGTGTTGGCCACCAGCGCGCGGATCTCCGAGATCTGCATCGACTCACACAGGGGGATGTCAAACGAGTCGGTCGCCACATCGCCCTCCACCGTCGGCTGCACCACAAAGAAGCTGATGCGGAACTCGTTCCCAGACATCGGCGTGCCCTCCACCACGTACACGCAGCTGTTGTTGCGCAGATACAGCGACTCCAGTGTGGCCTCCAGCTTCTTAAACTCTTGTGTCGTCGTCATGCCGCGGCGCACCTTGAAGGCCTCGGGCTTCAGGTCGATCGCCTTTGCAATGGCGTCCTTCAGCTCGCTCAGCTTTTGCTTCTTGTCCATGGTGATCACCTCGGTGTACTTGGTGCTGCCGGGCTTGTTGAACTTGATGTCGATCGTGTTCTTCGACTGCGTGAACGACTCAATCAGCGGCGAGTCGTCCTCTTCGTTCTCATACGGCTCAACATAAATCTTGTCGCCGTCAAAGATTCGCAAGTCGGCCTTGATGCGCTTGTCGTCGCCCGAGTGGATGATCACACGGTTCGTCAGCTCCAGCACGCGCACCTTGTCCGCGTCCCATCCCGTAAGGTCGGACACACGCTCCTTGAACTGGCTCAGCGGCGCGTCGCGGTTGATGACCACGTGCACGGGCTCCTCCGGCAGCGGCTTCTCCGGATCGGCCAGGAACAAACGGATGGTCATGTCGTTTTCGCCGTACACCTCAAACGACTCGTCGGGGCTCTTGGTCTCCGCCATGATGGCCTTCTCCGCGTAGAAGCGCATCTTTTCCAGCGACAGCTCCTCCCTGCCCTCAAAGGTCTCGCCTCGCACCTTGCTGTACGAGGAGTAGTTGCGCAGGCGGAAGTCTTCGCGGCGCACGCCCTTTGTCTCCAGATCCAGCGTTTCGTACGTGTGGTCCTCCAGCTCCTTGATGGAGCGCGTGCGATCAAACAGCACGGGCACAAAGTCCTCCTCGTCGGGCTGGAACACCTTGAGGCGGATTTGGTCGCGCGACTTTTTCCACTCGTCCTGGGCGCGCTGCAGCTCCTCCTGCTGCTTGACCATGAGATCACGGATGTGCTGCGGCACTTCGTCGTCTGAAACGCTGCTGACGTTGCGCTCTGCGTCCACGCGACGGTATACAAGCATGTATCCGTTGCTGGAGCGGTTTCGTCCGTACGACGAAGTGGTCGTCTGCGGGCCGCCCCACGCAGCTGCAATGTCCTCCTCCTTCATAGGCGTCACCGACGAGTCGTTGAAGTTGTACCAGTTGCCGTCGACCAGGTTCTTGATGTACGCGTAGTAGTGGCCGCCAAGCGCCGAGCCGCTGTGGATGAGCACGGAAAACAGCTCGTACACGTTGTCGCCCTCCTTCTTCTCGAACCACTTTGCCTTTTCGGCAGCAATGCGTGCCTTTTTGGCCTCCTTTTCCGCCTCTTCGGCGGCCTTCTTCTCCTCGTCCGTGAGCTCGGCGGCGTTGTCCGCCTCGTTCTCGTCGCCGTCGGCTGCCGAAGCGGAAGAGTTGCCCTTGGCGCTGTCGTCGGTCTGGGCATCGTCTTCTGCATCGTCGTGCGTGCCGCTGCTGCTGCTGCTGGTGGTCAGCTCGAGGGAAGCGTCCTCGTCGACGAGCCACGGGGTCATGTCGAGGTAGGTGGGGAAGCGCACCTCGTTGTTGAGCTTGACGCGACGCAGCGTCTGGTAGTCAAAGTCGAACCGCTTGAGCTGGAGGGTGAGGAAGTAGGGCAACGAGGCGATCTTCATGCCCTTGAGATGGTCTGTCTTTTTGGCGCAGGTGTCGCAGGTGACCTTGTTGTCGCCGTCGAGGCACTCGGCCTCGGTGAACTGGTCGAGGGCCTCGTAGACATTGGAGGCGTTGCGGATAAAGAGGGGAATGTCCATGTAGGCGTCTGTGTGCGAACGTGCGTTGTTGCAGTCGCGGCACTCGATCTGGTCAACCATTTTGCCTGCGTAGAGGTCACTGACGAGGGTGGAGAGGTCGGTCTTCTTAAAGGTGAGCTCGAGGGCGTCAAAGAGCACCCTGTTGAGTTCCTCGACATCGTGCTGCTGGAAGGCCTCGCTGCCGGTCCAGCCGAAGGACGTGGTGAGCGCACGCGTGCCGACGGCGGACAGCTTGCCCAGCTGCAGGTTTGCAAAAAGCATCTGCAGCTGGAAGGGAATGCAGGTGTCTGGCGGACCGTCGCGCTCGGGAACGTGTTCCCACGTGTACAGCGCGTGCCGAAGCTCGGGTGTCATGAACATCGTCTGCAGCAGCGAGTTCATGTAGCAGGTGGCGCCCTGGTTGGCCAGACCCACAAAGCGACGCTTGGGGCCTCCCTCGGCGTCGTCAGCCACGGCGTCGGCCTGGTCGTCGTCCTGTGCGGGGCGCAATAGGCGTGTGCAGAATGTGAGAATTCGCCAGTTTTCTCTTCTCCTGCCCTGCGGAAACGAGCACTCCCGGCCAACATACGCCGTAATACACAACTTCGCCCTCAACGTTGACGGTGGGCACTTCGTCGTCGTCATACTCTCCGTCGGCATCGTTCTACGGGACCAGGAATACGGCGGGAGGCGGTGAAAAGGAAGCGGGTGTGAGAGGGCTTTCAGATCGTGCAGATGCGTCTGCAGGGCGAGGTGGGCGCCCGCGGTGGTCCTGGGCTGTTTTGTGGACGTGGGGCGGCTGTAGACTGTTGGAAGGCGATAGGAGGGCAAGCAGAAGCAAGAGGAAACGTGTGCAAACGATGGGAGGCGAGGGAAGGGCGCGGTGGGCGTGTGTGTTTGCGGCGTGCACACGATGCCTGCAACTACTCTGCGCGGCTACGTACCCTGGCAGCAGCCTCGATCGCGTCGGTGATGGACATCATTTGTCCATCCTCTTCGGTGGATGTGGAAGCGTTGGGCATGGTGTGGACAGTCAGGGACGATGCGGTGGGTTGGGAAGGGCCACGTCTCTTCATTGGTCAGTACTGCTCAATGATCAGGCAAGGTAGGCACGCTGCACCTTGTCGATGTGCACACGACAGATGGGACAGTCGGATACGAGGTCGGCACAGCCCTGGCAAAGGGCAAGATGGCCACACGGGAGGAGGATGGTCTCGATGGGCTTGTCCATGCAGACTCGGCACTGGAAGCGGTCGTCTTCGCTCTCTTCCTGCAGTAGACTGGGCAGCTCTTCGTGCTTGTAGACTTCGTCGACGCTGTCGTTGCTTGCGGCGTCGTCCTTGTCGTCGTCGGTGGTACCAGCGCTGTCGGACGGATTGGACTGTTCCTCGTTGTCGTCGTCGTCGTCGTCGTCATTGTCATTGCCATCGTCGTCGTCCGCGCCATCGGAGTCGTTGCGTGCGGCTTCGTACTCGTTGATGAGGTCGGCGATGATTTGGTTGGAAGCCTCCTCGATGGCGAGGTTGCCGACGTTGTTTTCAATGTCCGTGAGGACGCGGCCGGAGGCAAGGAGAGCACGGACACAATCGACGTGGCCAAAGGCAGCGGCGCCGTGGAGAGGTGTGGAGCCGTACTGCTGAGTGATGTTGACATCTGCTCCAGCGTCGACGAGAAACTCGACAATGTCTGCATGGCCTGCACGGGCAGCACAGTACACGCTGGTCTGACCACGGTTGTTCTGGCGGTTGAGGTGCTGGGGAAACAGTTCCAGGGTGGATCGGCACAGCTCGAGATTGCCGTCCCAGGCGGCATTGTTGAGGGTGGCCTCGTTGACGACGGAATGTGAGGTGGTGAGGGAGGAGGTGCTTGTGCTGTTGCTAGATTCACCGAGCTTGAGGTAGTACGAGGCGTACTTGCGCTTTCGGTCCTTGATGCTGATGTCCGCGCCGGCGTCGACGAGGATGTCGTACAATTCCTTGTCGCCGCGCTTGGCCGCTTCATGCAGGGGCGTGCTGTACCATCCGATATTGAGGTCGCAGCCACGTGCAATGAGCATCTCTGCAATGCCTGTGCGGTTTGGCTTGACACAGGCGGTAAAGAGAGCTGTGTTGCGGCGTTTGTTCTGGGCATTGATGATGTGCGGTTCGTAGTCGAGGAGCATCTGCACTTTGTCTACGTCACCGCACCACACCGCGTGGCAGAGTTGGTTTGCGAGCGGGTGCTCAAACGAGCGTTGGTAGTCGTTGTTTGGTGGAAGGACAGGGTCGCCCTTGTGGTGGGTGGTGAGGGCGTCCAGGAGCAGCTGGTTGTTGTCGGCAAAAGTGGTTGCGCTACGGTCCAGCCTGCTGCGAGGGTACAAGTAGGCGCCATTTTCCAGGAGAAGTTTCACAGAGCGAGTGTTTTTTGTCATGCAGGCATCTGTAGGCCAAGGGAGGAGGGGTGTGAATTCCGTGTTCCGAGCTCGTGGCAAGGCAGTTTGCGGCAAAGGGAAGAGCGAGGGAGAGAGAGAGACGACATTGGGAGGGCAAGGCTGTGGGTGGAAGGAGTGTACGTACACATGAGCGGGGTCACGTCGTCCAGGTTGGGCTGATTGACGTCTGCGCCGCCGTCGATGAGTGACTGCATCACGTCCAGGTTCTCGAAGCAAGTGGCAAAGGTGAGCGGCGGGTTTCCTGTGACGTTGACGATGTTGACCAAGTGGGGCAGCTTGGACAGGATGTACTCGACGTGTTCCTTGTCGTTTGTCTTTGCAGCCTCGGTGAGGTTGAAGCCCTTCTTTGCCTGGGAGTTTCTGCTGCCGCTCGAGGAGGTTGAAGTGCGCCTGTTGGAGGATGGTGAAGAGGAGTCAGAGTAGGAGTCTGACTCGCGGACGCTGTTGTCGCGTGCTCGCCAGCGTGTTCTCGATCCGCTGCGGCGTTGTCGGCCGCGGCTGTTGTCCTTGTCATTCTCGGAACGTCTGTGGCGGTCGCGGCGCCCACGAGAGCCCTCGTTGTTGTCGTTGCCACGGCTGCGGTACGAGGAGGTGGTGCCCTCGCTTGTGTTTGTGTTTGAGCTTCGCGATGAATGCCTGCGGCGGCCGTTGTTGCGGTTCTCGTTGTCGTTTCGGTCGCGTGACGAGCTGCGACGACGACTGCCACGACGGCCACTGCGGTCACCTCGTTGGCGGTAACGGCCCTCCGAGGAATCCTCAGATTGGGATGTGTTGGGGGAGTTTCGGAAAGATCGACTCATGGTTGGGGTGGTGGAGTTGGCGCAGATGGACGCGGAAAGTGGTGTTGATTTTCTTGTGGAATTGTGTGTGTGTGTGTGTGTTGGGAGAGGGAGGGGTATGCGGTGGGATGGGTTGGGTGGGGCGCACGTGCTGTGTGCTACTCCATGTGTTGCCGTGGAAATCACCACGCGTTCTGGTTCATGATGGCGAAAAACTCGTTCTCGTTGATCTCGCCGTCCTCGTCCTGGTCAAACTCGTCAATCATGGCCTGCAGGTCCTGGTCGTCGATGGACTCGCCCAGCTCCTTGGTGATCTGGCGCAGGTTCTTGAGTGAGATGGTGCCCGTGTTGTCTGCGTCAAACAGCTGAAATGCCTTGCGGATCTCCTCCTCGGGATCGCGCGACAGGATCTTGTCGGTCACTGTGGATGGATGTGTGAGAGGTGAGAGATGGTAGGCAGGAATGGCAAGGGGCAGGAGGGTGAGGGACCACGTACTGATGGACTGGAACTCGTCGTAGTTGACGTTCTC
Organism: Mantamonas sphyraenae; assembly: GCA_026936335.1. Classification (NCBI taxonomy): domain Eukaryota; family Mantamonadidae; genus Mantamonas; species Mantamonas sphyraenae. The sequence goes on from JAPMXV010000013.1 coordinate 223,706, forward strand.
CGACTGCTGCTTGCCAATGTCCTTCATGATCTGGATGACCTCCTGCTTCTTCTGCGCTCGGGAACAAAAGGGGCGGTGGCGGTGTGAGACGGGATGGCGGGGAGGGGAGGATGCTGGATGGCGTGTGAAGAAACGAACCACTTGGAAGCCCAGAGCGCGCATGGCGACCTGAAGGGACGGGTGAGTGCGCAGTGTGGTTGTCGATGCGTCGATGTACGTGTGAGCAGGGTGTGCATGATGCGTGTGCGTGTGTGTGAGGTACACGGGAGCTGTTTGGGCGCGAGCCCGTTTGCCCATTGCGCGCGCCAAAACACACGGCGTTTCTGCGCCCCTGTGGCTGTGTGGGATATCGCTACGTCTCACCTTGAGTTCGTGGTAGTTGATTTCGTTGTCGCCGTTGGTGTCAAAGAGCTCAAATGCCTCCTTCATCTCTGTGATGCGTGTGCGGGCCGGCAGAAAGCAACGCAGCGCCGTCCGTTGGTGTGGCCTCGTCGTGTCAGTGGAAGCAGCACAGCCTCAGGCGGGGGCTGTGGGCACCGGACAGCGCACACCGCTTTGCAAAGGGGGAACATATGCCATCGCACACCCTGTCGTGGTTGTTGGAACGCCTGGTGACGTGTGCAACAGGTGCGAGGGCGGAGAGTGGCTCGTGCTGGAAAAGGCGGCGGTGGAAATCGTATCGTCGTCCGGGCGGTAAAACGCACCCTGCTTCTGGTCCTCCGTCAGCTCTGGCCTCTTGCTGCTGCGGCGGATGCGCGGGTTGGGCGAATCAAACATGGAAATGCGACCGAGCTGCGACATGGTGTCTGGGTTGGGTGGAAGTGTGTGTTTTGTGTTGGCTGGGCACGGGGTGCCATGCAAGAGAGACGTGGCGAGGGAGCGAGTGGCGGAGGGTGGTGCAAAGGGTAAAGGTGACGGCTTGTGTGAGGTTTGGGAGGGCGAGGGTGGGACAGGGATTGCGGAAGCGCAACGAAGCGCTGGCTGGACCAATCCCAGACCACATGTTCTCAGCGGTGACGTGTGGACACGCAGAGAGGAGAGCGGGGTGTGTGCGGAGTCGGCACACATGGGAAGGCATTGGAGTTGCTGGGGTGGTTGCGTGGAGCGCTGCGGACGAGGAGGAAGATTCCGGAGGGTCGTCGCTGCCACCCTTGGCTGAAGGGCCGAAACGGTTGGAGCTGACGAATCTGCTGGCTGGATCGGGGGCCGGGGCTGTGGCAGCTGTGTTTACGCAGCCGCTGGACATGGTGAAAACGCGCCTGCAAACCCGTCATGACTACCAGGGGATGTGGTCGTCGATGAAGCGGATCATGGGCAACGAAGGGCCCAAGGCACTGTACAGGGGACTGCCGGCCACGCTGATAGCATTGTGTCCAAACTGGGCGGCGTACTTTACCGTGTACGAAGTGCTCAAGTACACAATGGCCACAGGGGGGTGGTTTCGAAGCGACGCGTATCCGGACAGTTCACGACATCCTTACGTGCACGTGCTGAGCGCCATGGGCGCAGGCGTGTCGACTGCGTCGCTGATGAATCCGTAAGTGGGAGTGCGAGGCAAGGTTTGCGGGAGGTGGGACGTGCGTGTGGATTGTGTGGCGTGAGGGGCGGGTCGTGTGGCAGAGGTTGCGAACCTGTGCCGACCCTCTTGCGCGGTTGGACGTGCTGTGGCGACGAGCTGACACAAAGAGCCTGGCGATGGGCATGTGGTGCGGATATGGCGCGGAACACTATGGAGAACAGGCTGTGGGTGGTCAAGGTGCGCTGGCAGTCGCAACGGTGGCGGCAAGGCGAAGAGCGGATGTACAAATCGCTGCCGCACGCGTTTAAGCGGATCTACGCGGACGAGGGCCTCCGAGGCTTCTACAAAGGGTTGACGCCGTCTCTGATTGGCGTGCTGCATGTCTGTGTGCAGTTCCCCATCTACGAGTACATGAAGAATCACTTTGCAGATGCGGCCGGGACGGAGCACGCGGCAGTGCCGTACGTGATGTTGTCGTCGGTGGTGTCCAAGCTGATTGCCAGCGTGGTGGCGTATCCGCACGAAGTGCTGCGTGCCAAGCTGCAGAACCAGCATGCAGGCAACACACGATACACGGGGTTGCGCCACGCAATCACCACCATCCTCGAAGAGGAAGGCGCCAAAGGCCTGTACCGAGGGATGGGCACGAACCTGACACGCGTTGTGCCTGCGAGCGTGATCACCATTACTTCGTACCAAGTCATCCACGACTGGTTTGAGGACCTGTTCAACGCGTAGGCACGCGCGAGTCGGAACACGAGAGAGAACGAATGAAGGGGAGGTTGGAAAGGGAAACAGGGAAGCAGGGTGTTGGGTTGCGTGGATGGAAGGTGTCCAATGTCTCGACAACGTGGTTGTGGCGACGGTGCGCCAGAAGCGGCAATAAGAACCAAGCCGTTTTTGAGCACATGGGCAAAGGAAACCTTGCTCTCTTTGTGGTGTCGACGTATGTCATCGCACAGTCGGCTTTGATGATGGGCCGCTTTGCGGGCGGGTTCATCTCGTGGCCTGTGGTATGTTGGCGCGGGAGGATTTGGGGGCCGGGAGAGAGTTGCACCGTGCATACAGCGTAGCATCCGCTTGCATGCGCGGTCGTGTGTGGCAGTCCATTTAGACATGTATGCGTGTCCAGTGCATGCGGGTGGGGTCGGTCGGGTCTGTGGGGTGGAGTTTGCAGCGAGTTTGCGGAAATTCGTGGTGGGCGTTTCGATGGGACGTGGGGTTTTCGGACCCGCGGGCTAGCATGCAGGGGTAAGGGAGTGTGGCGCACAGGAGCATTGATTAGCTGACAGAGAGTACACAAACGGTGCGCATGTTTCATGCGTGTGCAGGTGTTGGTTCCGACGTTTGTGGCCATTGTGGTTTTCAACTGTGGGGTGTTTGGGAAGTACCTTTCGTCATGCAACGACAGCTCGGATTGCGACTCCACGGACGGAGGGTATTTCATGGGCTGTTTTGTGCCAGGAACGTTGATCACTGTGTTTTTCATCATCCTGGCAGCGCGCATGGGCACGGAGGACTCGTTGCATGGTCTGCGCAGCATCGACGACATGAGCAGCAGCTGCTGCGCATACATGCGAGTGAACAGTACGGTGATCATGGGAATCTCATCGAGCTCGGCCACGCGGTATGCAACGTTCAACGTGAGCAAATCGGTGGACGTGAGCGTGGAAGGCACTGTGATGGCAGGGGACTTTCGCTATGTGGGGCTGCGGCGTGCAGCAAGGACGTCATTCTCTACGTCGTCATCCAGCTCATCGGTTGCATGGACGGGCAGCTCGGGCGTGGACTACACCAAGGTGAAAAACAAGTTCAGGGTGGATGCCGCGTGTCTGACGCCTGGCACGTACTTTGTGCCCGTGCGTACGGACGACTCGGATTCGCGCATCAACATCACCGTGTCCGAGACGGGCAAGTGTTCGTCCGAAAGCACAGCGCAGGGCTCTGGATTCACGGTTCTGGACGACGGGTCGATCAGGCTGCAGTATCGGGGCGTGTATGCACAGAGAGTGGCGACAGTGTCGCAGTACACCATGCTGTATGTGGAAGTGGAAACCTTGACGGGCACGTCGACGCGTCTGCTGCTGCATCGCAACTATGCGCCGACGTACAACCGGTTCACTTACCTAGGACACACCTACGGCTCGCGAAGCGTGATTGCCATGTGTGTGGACGCCGGAACGTGGTACATGGGTGTGGAAGGACGTGTGTCGTCATCTGTCGAGTCGTCGCTGACGAGAGTGCGCATCCACACCGTGTATGCGTCACCAAACACCTGCGTGCCCGGATTGGACGTTCCGCTACTGCCCACAACGGGCGGCAACGTGTATGTGGGCACACCGTACACCTATACGGGTGGCGTGTCGACGTCGAGTGCAGAGACAAGCAGCGCTACCGAGCTGCATCTCGTGGAGGGACAGGTTTACCGATTCCGCGTGCCGTCGCTGCTGGGCGACCAGCCCGTGCGTCTGTTCAGCAAGGACGTGGGCCAAACTGTCAACGTGACGGGCGACGTGGTGACCCAAGGCGTGCAGTTTTCATACCCGACGACGTGGCCGTTCTCGCCGCGCTCGGCCAACCGCGAAGACTTTTTCCAGTACATGCCGCATCCGTCGGACGTGGGAGCCAAGTATGCGATTGGCACGACAGTTCCTGGTCTGCGAGTGCGCGTTGTTTCTGCAGCAAGCACACCTGCAGTGCAGTACGGCGGGACGGTGCAGTTCCAAATGCCTGCTTCGTCATCGACTCTGGGTCGGGGCCTGGCGTACATGGATCTGGACAGTCCGCGATCGGTGCGTGTGACGCTGACGCCTGTGGCGACATCTACGTTTGGCGCTCGTCTGGGCGTAGCGTCGGGCCTGTTCCGGGAATCGGCCTACTTTCAGTACTCGACGCGCTCGTCGTCCACAAGCCAGCTGAATGCGTATTTGTGTCTACGTGCAGGGCGTCACTGGTTCAGCGCACTGCCGTACACCAGTCAGACATCTTCAGAGACGGTAGAGCTTTCAGTGCAGCCATACGGGGCGTTGTGCAACAGCTACCTGAACCCTGTGGATCCAAATGCGGTGAGCACATCGTCGTCGAGTCTGTCCAACAGGTGGTGTCCCAGCTGTCTGCCTACGAATGCCGATGAGGTGGTGCCTCGTGAGCACCTGTTCATCCCGCTGTACATCTACTTGTGCTGGATGTGCCTGTTCCTGGTTGTGCTCAACAGCGAAATTGCGTCGCCGGGCAACTCCATTTCCAAGGTGGAACTTGCGTTTTCATTGCGCATGTCTTTCCAACTGGAGATGTTGCTTGTGCTTGTGTTTGCGCAGCTGTTGCTGTTCAACGCGTCGGCTGTTCAAGCCACGTCCATTCCCGCGTGGCTTGTGTCGCTTCCGATAACCATCATGTTTCTGCTGCTGACACGCTACTTTGGGCGTGTGCGCTCAGACGCAAAGTCTGTGCCTGTGGCGGGCTCGGCCAATCGGTCCTTGAACCTGAACTCAAACCACTTGTTGATCTGGGTGCACCTGCTTGCTTTTGTGGTGCTTCTTCCGCTGTCGATGGCCGGCCTTGTGTCACCTGCGCTTGCTGCTCTGCCTATCCTTCTCTTGGGGGTGTTTATGCTCCTGCTTGCGTGCTTGAACCAGGTCCGCGGCGTGGATCTGCCACAAACGATGTTTGAGTTTTACAAAGCGCAGTTGCGTCAGGTGGACTACTTGCCGTCGGACGAGAGGGACCGCGATGCTAACGCGCAGTTTATGAGCGATGAAGAGGAGGAGGGCGCGGGCGCGGGCGAGAGCGAGGACGGAGGGCGACCGAAGCCGACGTTTCCGTTTGAGCAGCACGAGTCGATCCGGCGCACCATTCTGCAGCTGGGCTCCTACGTGTTTCTGATGATGGCATGGGTGATTCTGGCAGCAGGAGTTGCGTATGTGGGTCTGACGTCTGTGGCGGAGCCTGTGATGGGAGGGATTGTGGCCGCGCCTTGGTTTCTGCTGTTTGTGGCGACGCCCGTGTTTTCGTACTTTGTGTGCAAGGCGATCCACCGTGCGGTGTTTACGCGTGTGACGGGCTCGAATATCACGTACAACGGAATGTCGGACAACTGGAAGGTGGCGGTGGTGCTGATGGGCATGTGCGTGATGGCGTGCGGGCTTGCGATTGCGGGCATGATTGCCGATTCAGAGTATGTGTACGGAGGGTCAGACTACATTGCGCCTGCGTACGTGATCTCGGGATTGGGTGTGCTGTCGTTGCTGTCGATGCTGTTTGTTGTGGACGAGCAGTCGCTGCAGGACCCGCGCACGGGGTTCCTCATTCGCCTGTATGGAGGTTGCGTGGTGCTGTTTACAGCACAGGTGGTCCTGTTCAATCTCTGGTGGAACTACATGGTGGGCCCGCTGGTGGTGTTTGTGCCGATGTATTTGGTGGGTGTGGGCGAGATGGTTGTGGCAGTGCGCATGCTGGGCTTCTACGACGCCAAGGGCTACCGTCCGAAGAAGGCGATGACGGTGTACCCGCTGGTGGTGGTTCTTCTGGTGAGTGGTGTGTGCCAAGTGGTATTCTTTGTGATGCTCGGCTACGTGATTTCGGGAGACCCGTCTCTGCGTAGCGTGCTGGCTGTGCCTGTGCTTGTGTTTGCGCTCTCGTGGATGGCGTTGGTGGGCCTGTGGAACTATCGGTACGACTGGGCGCCAGACAGTGTGTTTCCGGCGCGTGTGGAGGACAAGAACAAGGTGGTGGAGGTTGCTCCCAGTGGAAACGGAGACATTGTGCTGACGGCTCTGGACGAAACCGGTCGAGCCATCCCCATGGCGATGAGTGAAGAGGGCGGCGCCGGAGTGGGTGGCCAGGGAGTGGCACGGCACAGTGCGTTCTTCTCCATCAACGGGCCGTCGTCGTCGGCGTCGCCGTCGCAGTACAGCAGCGGCGTGCAGCAGCACAAGGGAGGGAGTGAGGCGCCGCCAAGCTTTGAAAGTGTAGTGAGCATGCAGATGTTGGCGGAGCAGAAGCAGGAGGCAGGCGGGTCATCGTCGTCGTCGTCGTCATCGGCAGCTTCGCCGTCGGGAGCAGACATGAAGCGTCTGTTTGAGGCGCAGTCGCTGGCGGTGCAGGATGGAGAGGGGCGGCGACGAAGCAGTAGCACGAGTGGGCGAGGTCACGGGGCAGATGAGACACCGATGATGTCGCGAAGGCAGTATGTTGGGCGGCTGGGCACGGTCGAGTCGCTGTGCTCTGCGTCGACGTTCAAGTTTCTGGAGAGGGAGGTGGAGAAGCTGAACGATGCTTACTTGGGCAACCATGGCGCGCATCCAAAGATGACTCAGCGGCAGTTTAACGCGTTGGTGGAGCTGACGATTGCGGCCGGCGATCCCGAGTTCCGTGACACGCTGAAGTTGATTGTGTCGCACTTTGACAGGGTGGACAACTTCATTTAAGGAGGCGACGAAATGTAGAGTAGCACCTCTTGCTTGTGTTTGTTTGAATGTTTGGATTTGCCGTCATGGCGCCAGCCAGGAGGCGATGCGCCACAGGATCTCGACTGGGAGACGGTGCCACAGACTGTCTTGCTGGTCGTCACGAGAGCGAAGGGCGTTGATCATGACCATGGTCCAGACTTCTTGCCAGAAGGGTTGGTCGGCGTAGAGGGCGTGGTTCTGCGGGGACCAGGAGCAAAGCACCCAGGGAGCCGCAAGGAGCCTCAAACAGGTGTTGAGGTCGACCCAGAGCTCGTCGCGACCAAAGGCACACATGAGCTCACGTTGATTGTACATGCAAGCACCCATATAGCGTGGAGAGGCGTCGGGAAAGTCGTAGATAGTGCTGCGGCCGGTGTGGAGATTGACGACTTCGCCACCGCCAAGGACACCTTTCGAGGCAATCCATCCGCCAAAGCGGACGAGGTGGTCGCCAAAACAGGCTGCTGCACCGCCGTAAACGCGCTCGCGGCCCGGTCTGCGGACGAGAGGCTTGAATTCGAGGGTGTCGCGCTGGAGCAGAAGGATGTCGTCGTTGCGGTCCTCGTCGACGCCGTCATAGCCGCCGTAGAGGACAAAGTCGTCGTGCCAGGGCAGGAGAAGGTGGTAGGCGCGGACGACGGGGTCCTTTTGTGGGACGGTGGTGACCGTGAGGGAGGTGGGCCCTGTGCGAGTGAGGAGGAGGAGAGTGGACTGGATTGACAGGGATGAGGCAACACCGCCATGAATAAGAATACTTTGGGGATTGTAGGCGCAACTGGCGGAGTTTTGCGTGGGATGGACGTCGTTGTCGAGCTGAAGATCGAGGTCGAGCGGGCGAAGATCAATGAGCTCCTGGAACTGTTGGAATTGCCAAGCAAGGAGTTGGAGGGAAGAGCCAAACGAGCCACCAATGACAAGGATCCAGTCCTGGATGACGGTTACGATGGGCGCGACGAGATCTGGAGTCTGTTCGACAGCGAGGAGGTTGCCGCTTTCGATATGTAGGACAAGGAGGTCCTGGCGTGCTCCACCCGCGACGACCCGCGACGTCAAAGTCGAGAAGGGCGCCAGACATGTCAGAGGCGCCCATGGCGTCGAGAGGTTCGCCATCGAGGGCCTGCATTGGGTGCGCGAGCGAGGGCAAGAGAAGCGAGGAGAAGACGGGCGGCGATGTCGATGCGTAGGACGACGCTGCGGTCAACTGTGGGATGGATTATTGGACGGGCAGGGCACACGGTTGCAACGAATCGACGGGCGCGGTTTGACTATGAACTGCAGGGCTCTGAGCTGGAGGCCGGCCTTGTGCTACAGACGAGCGAGGTAAAGGCGCTTCGAGCAGGGCACTGTGACATTGCAGCGGCACATGTGGGCCACCGCAAGGGAGAATTGTATCTATACAACGCACACATTCCGTGCAATGACCCTCGGTACGGGGTACACGAGGCGCACCGTGCGCGGAAACTGCTGACGTCAAAGAGGGAGCGACTGCGGCTGATGCAGGAGTACCAGCGGAACGGAATGTCCATTGTGCCGCTTCGTGTGTACTTCAACAACCGAGGGTATGCCAAGGTGGCAGTGTCACTTGCGCGGGGGAAAAAGTCGAGGGACAAGCGGCAGGCGATCCGTGAGCGGGATCTTGCACGAGCGGCATCCTCATGGTGATGTGGGATTGTAGGGGGTCTTGGAAGCAAGTAGGCTGAGGTGGGATGGGGCGGTTGGACGTGGTGGTTGGACGGGGCGGTTGGAAGGGCGACGGGTCGAGCAAGGAAAACGGAGCGTGAGGATGGCGAAACATGAGCAGGCCGACTTGATGCAGGATCTGTTTGACGACGACAGCCCGCCGGTGGTGAACTTGAACGATCGGTCGTTCTCACACATGTCGGTGGAGAGCGGAGAGCGAGAGGGGGAGGCAAAGACGGGCGGGAGGCAGGGGACGTCGCTCGCTGATGAACTGCATTGGAACGACATTGGGTCGATCAACAATACAGCGTTGATGCGGAATATGAAGTGTACGAGGGAGTGCGGAAGAGGGATGGGAGGCGTGGATGTGATTGGCGCCAAAACGCTGACACGAAAACGGGATATGGGGCCTGGCACAGCGGTGGACACGACACGGAGCACAGTGGGGTCGTCATACGGTGGGCAGGGAGCGGGGTGGGCACCGGCAGATGACATCCAGATGAGTCTGGTGGAGCAGGAGGTGGCGAAACAACTGCAACTTTCGACGAGGGCGAGTGGGTCAAGTCGGCCTTTGCAGCCGAAGCGGACGTTTACAAGCCTGTCACGCCTGCATGGAGGGTCGACGGGAGTGGGAAGGCCGTCGGGAACAGTGGGACCACAACCACAACCGACGGCTCCGCAGCTGGAGGCGACGTCTACGACACGAGTTTGGTCGGCAGCGCCTGGTCACACGGGGGCGACACGAGTGGCACAGCAGGACGCCGAAAGGCCACCGCCACCGCACAACCCGGACACTGCGGAGCCGACGGCGCCACAGCTGGACGTAGTGGCTGGGCAAACGGGGTTTGACGCAGAGGCGTTGATTGCGAGGTTGAGCAAGCCCGTGGAGGAGGTGGTGCATGCTCAGAGGCATCGAGTGGAAACTATTGCGAAACAAGATGCCGAGACTGATCTGCAGCGACAACTGGCGGCTATGCGGCGTCAATTGGGTGCTCTGGAAGGGAAACTGAACCATATTGAGCGGCACGAGCACCCAGAGGCGGAACGGCGCACGCATGAGCAGGATCATGACCGTGTGGACGCCTACGTGGATGCAGCAGTGCGGCATCACGGGGAGTTTGCTCCGCTGGACGAGGACACGCATGCGTCGCTGTACGACGAGCATCATTCGCCACAGATGTATTCGTCGATGGTGCGGAAGGGTCAGTACCAGGCTCCGTCGCAACCATACAGTGTGAGTAGCATTGGGAGCATGCCTGGACTGAGTGACGTGGAAAGGGAGAGCGGTGACGTGCGAGGAGGGAGGCGCAGGAGGGGAGGCGGAGAGAAAGAGAAGTACTCGCCGGCATCGGCCACATCAAGGAGGTCGGGGAGGTCGAGGAGGTCGGAGAGGTCGGAGAGGTCGCACCGTCCGTCGTCGGCGTCGTCGCGTGGGGCAGGAGGAAGGCGGCGTTCGGGGAGTGTGTCGTCGAGCGGATCGAGTGTATCGAGCGTGTCGAGCGTGTCGAGCAGATCCTCAGCAAGGCGTGGAAGCAGAAGGGATGGATCGGCGTTGGAAAGGACGAGGGCGACGTTGGAGAAGGAGATTGCAGCGAGGAAACGGGCGCAACGGAGGGCCAAGGAGTACAAGCGGCGAATGGAGCAGCTGGAGCAGGATGTGGCACACGCGTCGACGTTCCAGCAAAAGGCAAGCAAACTGGCAAGCAAGCTAAGCAAGTCTGAAGAGGCGCGCAAGGACCTGCAGCACAAGGTGGAGATGCTGAAGAAGCACGTGCGGAGGCTGGAAGACGAAAACCACGAGCTGCAACTGCGTGTGGAAGAGGCAGAGTCGATGCCCACGTCGGCTGTGTTTACGGTGGATGACTATCTGCACAAGCTGACGGGAGGGGCCAAGCACAGCAGCAGTACAAAGGGAGGAAGCAAGAAAAAGGGCAGTAGGCGAGGAATGTCGACGTCGACGTCGACATCGTCGACAGCGAGCAGCTCGGCAGCCAAGAAAAAGCGCACGCGAAAGCGCAGCAGCACGTCGACGACGAGTGGGGTGCGGCACATCGCGTGGCGCTGAGGGAGCCAGCGAATCGAGGATGCCACGACCGCGGGCTGGAAAGAGTGCGGGATCTTCAAAGAAACTGTTGTCGGTGACGCTTTTGGAAGCGTCGCCCATTGTGTATGGCTCATTGATTGTGTGTGGCCTGCTGGGCGTGTGGGGATCGCTGCTGAACCATTTTGCGCTGGAGTCTGTGGAGGAGCATGTGTCTGCACTGCAGGATTGGGTGCCGCCGTTGCTACGTCGACCAGTACTTACGTTTGTCGTGCCTTTTCTACCCGCAGGGGGCCATGTCATCAGCACGGCTCTGCTGTGTTGGGTTCCTCTGGCAGCGGCGTTTCTGTATGCAGAAGGCGTGGCCAGGCGGACTTCGCAGCGCTCTCCACTGCTCTATGCCTTTGTGCAAACCTGTGTGGCCATCTCGGCCGGGTTGCCGCTGTTTCTGATGCACCAGGCGGCGGACAAGCTTGCGGCAGCACAATCGCCCCGGGCGGAAACGAAGCCAGATTCAGAGGGGAACAAGGAGAGGGCAGCAGAAAGAAGTGAACCACAGGCTTCGTCGAAAACAACGCCGCTGACGCTGTCGACGGTGCACAAGCGGTCGCAGGGCGGGAACGAAGGACTGGCCAGCGCGCGACCGCGGCTCGAGCGGTCGCGGCCGACGCACCTGGATCATGGGGTGTTTCTGCGCTCAGAATCAGAGAGCAGAGTGGTACTGGAGGGATCTCAGGGGGCTGTGCATGGATCAGAATCGCCCACGGCCACGTTTGAGGGCAGCTCCGGGATGCTTTTCGAAGTGAGCGAGTCTGTGCCTGACGACGAGGAGCCTGGACCGACCCCGCTTCGGCGGCGGTTGGATAGCATGTACAAGTCGGAAGCGCGGCCGGGGGAATTTCAAAAACAGCTTGATGAGATGGTGAGCACGCTGAGCGAGGAGATTTCAGAGGACGTGGCGAGTGCGCCTGTGGTGCGTACGGTGACGATGCACGTGGTGCCAGCGGCGGCTGTGTTGGTGCTTCTTGTGACAATGGCAGCGGTTGCTCTGCTGCCGCGAGCGGCGGTGGGCCACGACACCGCGATGTTTACCGGGGCGCTTGCTGTGGCGGCGGCCTCGTCGCTGTATGTGGTGACCATCGAGCCTGTGGTGGCGCGTGTGAAGTCGGACTCGGAGGTGGTGAGGCTGCTTGCACAGAATCGGATCATGCTGGCGGTTCTGTATACGGTGATCGGGGCGGCGACGTCGACACTGCTTCTCGTTGCGTCGCAGCACGGGACGACGGACACGTCTGTTATAAGTGCAGTGTGGCACGATGCGTGGCACGGGTCGTCGTTGCTGACTGGCTTTTCGTTGGATCTGATCTTTGTGGCAGTGAGTGCGCTTGCTTTCACACTGATGGACATCGTGCGGCATCGGCACACGAGCATGCACAATGGCGCAGTGGTGGCGGTGTCCCTTGCACTGCAGTGCAGCATTGTTTGGAGTCCCGTTGGCTTTGCACTGTACCTGGCGTTTCGGGAACTGGCGAAGCTGGATTTGTTTTTGCGTGGGTTGAAGCTTGCAAGTGAAGAGGAGTGAACATTGAGAACACCCACAACGATCATTCATTGGTCAGCCGTTTCGGCGAGGCATGCGCTGCTTGGCGCCGTAGGCAAAGCCCTTGCCGTCGACAAAACCTGTGGCGCCAGCACTGGGCGGCCCCATGGTCGGGGGCTGTGCAAAGTAGACGTAGGGGAGGAGAGAAGTGAGCGGGACGTTGGAGAGGAGGGATTCGCGCTTCTTGAGCGCGTTGCGGATGTGGTGGAGGAGCTTGGACTCGTGCTGGAGCATCTCCTCACGACTCATGTCGAGGAGGCCGTCGCGGCGGTCCTCCTGGAAGTGCATGCGGCGGATAAAGATGTGTTCCACCTGTTCGTCGCACTTGCGCAGCTCACGGGCGCCGTTTTCAAAAGGGCGAGTGGCCGTGATTGTGTTGAGGAGGCGTGCGCGCATCTTGTTGTTGCGATCGACCTGGCGCTTGAGGGCCTTTTGCAGGTAGCGGATACGGCAGGAGATTTCGTCGTCCTGACGTTCATCTGCAGCCAGGTGTGCCTCGGAGGTTGTTGTGGAGAGGGTGACGGAGTTGCCGCCGTGTCCGACTTGGCCGCTCTCGCCAAGGAGGCCAATGGCCTCGAGCTCCATGCGCATGCGCTCCTCGAGCGGAGCAGAGGCAATGCCAGCTGCGCGCTTGCCCTTGGAGGAGCCGCCGTAGAGGGCGGCGAGGTCGGAGTCTGTGTGGATGCCCTGGGCCTCGCTCCACTCCTCCTCTTCTTTGGTGAGGGTTTCCTGGTCGTCCTCGTCTTGGGTGGCGGTGTCGCGTTCGTCATCGCTGGGCTTTGCGTCGTCGTCGTCATCGTTGCCTTCTTCGTCAAGCTGGTCGTCCTGGCCGACGAGGACCTCGCGCGGGACGAGCTTGTCTTCGACCAGAGCGCTGAGGATGCGCTGGGTGAGGGTGTGCTGCTTGTGCTCACGTGCTACAGGCAGCTTGCTGACGTCTTCATCGAGTCCCTCGAGGACCAGGCCGTCAGCGCTGCCGCTCAGGACGCTGTCGTCGCCACCCATGCTCTCGACATCCATGGAGCGTTCGTCGCCGAGTTCGCTGCCGCCGCGTCCGCTGCGGCCACCCTTTTTGTAGCGCGCCTGGCGGCTGCTGGAGTAGGCAAGGTTGTCTTGCATGGCCCAGACCTTTGTGTAGTGTGTGCCGAGCTTGGGCATGTCAAAGACCTCGTCGTTGGGCTCGAGAGCACGGACCTCGAGGAGCTTCATGTGTTCCTCTGTGAGAGGGTCAAAGTACTGTTGCATGTCCTTCCAAAACGCAGCTGTGGGTTGGTCGTGCGGACGTTGAATGATGGCCAGAAACTCATCTGTGGTGAGACGTTCAGCGCGCTTCTTACGGCGCTTGCTCTGGCTGCCCGGAGATGGAGGCTCGACGGGCTGGGAGACGACACTAAGGGCAGTCTCGATCTTGTGCTTGCTCTCTGCGTGTGCTCTGCTTGTGGCGGAGGAGTGGGAGCTGTGCCTGCTGCTGCTGCTGCTGCTGCTGCTACTGCTACTGCTGGCGGCACCTGCGCTTGATTGGGACGCGGCTGCGGCTTGTTGACGCTGCAGGCGTTGCAACTGTTGCAACTGCAGTTGCTGCTTCTGGGCCGAGGTCAATGGCTGGCCGCTGCGGTTCTGAAGGCCACCTGTGGAGATCTTGATCTTGAGGCCGGCTCCCGGAGCATTTGGGGCAGCGCCTGCGCCCATACGCTCGCTAGAAGACTGGCGAATAATAATACGTGGCATGTTGCCGTTGCCAGTTGTGTTGGCGGCCCCTTGGGCAGCCACAGACCCGGCAGGCGGGGGAGTTGTTCGACTGCGCCCCACGCTCTCCCCACTGTTGCTCATGGACCGCTTCAGCGTGTAGTCTGTTTCATAGATGTCACTGTCCATGACCTCGGACCGCTTTCGCTTCCGCCCTCCCCTGGAGCTCATTGTGCGGTGTCCGATCTGGGCGCGCGCACTTGTCGTGTCAGTTGAAATGGGTGGCTGGACGGGCAGGACAAGGGTACGAGGGCCCGGGGAAGGAGCACTCATGGGTGGTTGGTGGCACGTGCGAGTGCAGAAAGGGCCAACTGGGAGTGCTGGGAGGCAAAGAGGGCCTGGCGATTTTGCGCGCGCATGTGGCCTTTCCTTCCGGCCGTGGTTTGCGGGGCCCTACGTGTGTGGGGAAAGTGTAGGATGGGCGCAGAAGGCAGCACGGGCTAAGGGTAGGAGACACACACACTGGAGACATACCTGTGCCCAAGCCAAGTCGTGTTGGCGGTGCAGACGCAAAGTGGGAGGAAGGCGAGATGGAGCTGGGGGCGGCGTCAAAATTCTTCATCCAACATGCCCGAGTACGGGTTCTCGACAACCGGGTGGAGAAAGACACGTTCGCCAGTGACGACATCCTCGTACTTGTCCAGGAGCTGCTGCCAGGAGTGGAAAAACGCGCCGTGTTCGCCTTCAAGGCCATGGACAACCTGGCCTTGCCATGTGCGTGTTTTGCTGTCCACAAGCAAGTGCGCAGCATGGCCTCCGTCGTCGATGACGTATGAGATGACAAACTTGCCTGGTTGATTGTGGCTGAGGCGGATGAGGAAGCTGCCCGGCCCTTTGCCGCCATTGCGGAGCCGTTCGACAGCAAGGCCACGGCGCAAGTAGCCATGGAAGCAGTTGCGGTGCTGCTGGTGGAAGCGCCAGGCAGCCTCGAAGCAGCGCACGCTGCCGTTGGTGCCGGTGAAGGGGCCAAAGAGCTCGAGGAACGTTTTGAAGGAGGAGACGCTGACCTGGCCGTCGTTCTCGACGAGAAAGTCACGGATGCCACGGAGTTGAGCCGGGGTCACGACGGTGCGACCTCGGACGGCGGCGGTGAACTCTTCCCAGGGGACGACGAGCTGGTGGCCGAGAGCGTCGATCCAGAACTGGCGGGCCAGATCATCCTCAATGTTAATGTCTGGCAGCTCCTCGGGCGGGGCCATGAGTTCGTCCTTGATCTCATCGACAAGGACTGCGAGGGAGTCGAGGGTTTCGCCCTGGCCAAAGGCGAGGGCGAGCTGTGTGAGGACACCCGGATTGCCGACGGCGCGTCGGATGAGCTTGTGCTTGGCGAGGATCTGCCAGGACTTGAGCGGCCCTGTGTCTGCGCTTGCAAGGTTTGTGGAGGCAGCAAACGCGTGGAGCTCGAGGCGTAGCCTGCGGAAGGCCTTGCGATTGTAGCGGGCGTTCATGTGCTTGACGAATACGCGTGCGCTGTCGACGAGAGTGAGGGGTTCGAGCTCGACGGCGTTGGGTTTGTGCATGCCTATGGAGGCGCTGACAAAGTTGCTTGCGGTGATGACGAGCTGGAGGCCTTGGACGTTGGTTAGGAGTTTGAGGAAGCGGTAGAATTCTGTGTTGGCACTGTACACGCTGACCATGTTTTCCTGGACGCTGTCTGCGGCAGAGAGGACGCTATCTGTGGAGGAGGCAGTGCCCAGTCGAGCAGCGCCGGACGGGGCGACCTGGACAACGAGGCTGGAGGTGGAGGACACGGAACTTGTGCTGGAGGAGCCCGAGGAGGCTGAGGAGCCGGAACCGGGAGCAGTGCGACGCATTTGCTTGTACTTGCCAATGAGGGCGTCACAATTGTCGAGGACAAGGAGCATGCGGGCACTCTGGGAGGAGCTATGGACGCAGGCGCCGAACGAATCTCCGCGCAGGGCGTGTTGGATGTCCTTCCATGCACTCTGGTCTGTGTCGAGGCCAAGGAGAGTGGCGAGGGCGAGGCGCACGTCGCGTACGCTGGCGTATTCGCTGACATCGAGCCAGAACGCGCCGCGCTCAAAGTAGCGGCGGTCGTTCATGTAGTGGGCAACCATCATGGAGATGGTGGACTTGCCGATGCCGCGGGGACCGTGAATGTACAGGGGTTGGTTGACGCCGCTGAGCTGGGAGGAGACGAGGAGGGAGATGAGGTTGTAGAGCTCTCTGGTGCGGCCTTCAAAAAGCGGCGGCAAGGCAGCAAGGTGGCGAGAGCACACGGGATCGCGCTCAACAAAGGTGGTGAGGTCATTGGGGGTCGCTGCAGGCAAAAGGACGACGTCGTGGTCTGCATCGAGGGGCAGGAGGGCAAAGCTGTTTGCGACGTCTTGGGGCGACGGGAGCTGCTGTGATGGGGTCTGCTTGCTGAGATTGGTGCGTGCGACCTCAAAGGCTTGGCGGACAGTGTTCTGGTGGGACAGGGAGCGGTAAAACTGGTCTGAGAAGAGGCGTGCGGCGAGATCGGGAATGCGGTTCTGATCTGCGCAAACGACGTGTGCGACGCCCACGTCGGCAAACATTTCGCCAATGGCCCTGGAGTAGCAGGAGGCGACAAATACAAGTTGGACACGGCAGGTGGCGGTCTGCATGAGGGCGCTGAGGTCGTCGCTGCTGACGACCTTTCCTGCACCGACGTCTTCAAAGAGAAGAGAGCCCGGAAGGCCATGGCCAGTAAAGTGGAGGATGCGACACTCGTCTGTGATGAGGTGGCCAAGGTTGCTGACTGTTGCGTTGCTCTGCTTGACGGAGATGGGGATGCCGCTGCTTTCCAGGGAGGCAAAGAGGGCACGCATGTCCGCCTTGACGTCAAGAGGAGGGAGGGACATAAAGACAGTTGTGCCGTCGGCGACTTCGTTGATGGGGCTGGGGGCTACTGAGGAGGCAGAGTCTGCAGAGGCGACGCGAGGGTCAGCACCAAAGTATTGGGCGGTCTCTTGCTCGTTGAAGAGGACCAGGGGCGCACTGTACAGGTAGCCAAAGAGGGGAGGTTTCTGCGCCTGGCTGTAGAGGCTGGAGGAGGAGGCGGCGGGAGCAATGGAGGCGGAGGAGGAGGAGGAGGAGGAGTTGTTGGCGTCGAAGCGGGTGCCGTCAAGGGAGAAGCCCTCGCCAAAGGCGTCGATGGCAAAGGTGCCACTGGGGGTGCGAGGCATGATGCGGGGTGAGACGACAAGCTGGGAGGCGCGCAGAGTGGGCTGGGTGTTGCCGTGGAGCTCTTCGGTTTCGGCTGCGATTTCGCGAGCATGTCCTTCGTCTTCGGAGGGGTCCTGGTCGTCGTGACCGTTTGTTTGGAGCTCGAGGTTAAGCTGAAGGGCTTCGCGCATGTGTTTGCTAGGCCTGCGAGTTTCATCGGAGAGGATGCGAGGGGAGTGCATACGAGGCCAGCTTCGGGACCACTGGATCACCCTCTGCCGCTTGTCAGAGGCACCCGCCTGTTGTCGGGCAAGTTCGTGGTCGAGAGCACTGTCATGGTCGTCCCCGTCGCGATCCCGCTTGCTCATGTTGGGGGAGGAGCGCGTGGGAGATGTGTGCGATGGCGCAGGGAAGGAAACATGGACGAGGAGGACGAGTTGCAGGCGTGGGTTGTTGAGATGGAAACGGTGCTGGGTGGGGCCAACGGGCCTGTGTGCTGACACGAGTGCTTGATGCGTGTGTAGACTGCTGGCACAGATTGACGCAGAGGCGTTGGAGGAGCAGAGAAGCAATGGGAAGCGTGTGCTGGAGCAACATCAGATGGCGTTGGGGCAGCAAGCAAGCAAGCGGCAGCGTGTGGAGTCGCCAGCGTCACAGGAGTCGTCCACGTCAGCAGCAAGGACGCCTACGCCGACTCCTGAGCGAGCACAGCCGTTGACGACGCGGCAGGTGAGAATAGTGGACTCGGAGGACGGAGAGACGACGGTGGAGGCGTTGACGGTCGAGCGGCCTGTGCGTGTGCAGAGACGACGGCCAAAGGCCAAGCGGTCGAGGGCTAGAGCGAGGGCAGAGGTGGGGGTGGGGGTGGGGCAGGGCGAGAGCTCGTCGTCGTCGGGGTATGAGCGGGCAAACGTGTATCCGAAGCTGGACATTCCCGAGAATCCGGAGGAACAGTACCCGCTGGTGTTGGACGCGGAAGCAGGGGTGATGGTGCCGGCAGGCGTGAACCAATACCTGAGAGACTACCAGAGAGACGGCATTACGTGGCTGTACGACCGGTTCTCACGGTCGACAGGGGCGATTTTGGGCGACGACATGGGCCTGGGCAAAACGGTTCAGATTGTGGCGCTGTTGATGGCGGTGCTGGGGCGGGACTGCTCGTCGGACGGAGGCACGTCGGCACGCTACGATGAACCGTTGCCGCCCGTACTGATTATAGCACCCAAGTCGCTGTTGTACAACTGGAGGCGGGAGTTGACAACGTGGGGCTTCTTTTCGACGCTGATCTACCACGGAACTGGACGAGCAGCAGACTTGGAGTCGTCGGCACACTATGACGTAGTGATCACGACGTATGGGACGGCAGCAAACGACCACGAGTTTCTGCTCCGGCAGCCGTGGCTGTGTGCGATTCTGGACGAGTGCCAGGAGATACGGAACCACGAGTCACAGCGGCATGTGGCGCTGTTCAAGATGTTGCAACACACGCCGGTGCGGATTGGGCTGACGGGAACACCGATGATGAACAACTACAACGAGCTGTGGGCACTGTTCAACTTTTTCGTTCCCGGGTCGCTGGGCGCACTGAACCACTACATTGCAAGCGTGGCGCAGGTGCTGCGGATGGGCCAGAGTGCACACGCAAACGAACGTCAGGTGGCGGAAGCGACGGTGGTGCAGAACAAACACGCGGTAACGCTTGCGCGGCACATGCTGCGCCGCGAGAAGAGTCTCATTGCCCACCAGCTGCCAAAGAAGCAGGACATTGTGTTGTTCTGCCCCATGAGCCAGCTGCAGGCCAAGGTGTACTCGAATCTGGTGAGCGACTCGGGCAAGGAGATGTACTTGTCGCACGAAAGGACGTCGGGTTTGTCATACATGTTCAGCGTGATGGCGGTGCTACAGAAAGCGGCCAACCATCTGCGCATGATCTTGCCAAAGACGACGAGCGATCACCTGTCGCGTGAAATCGAAGAGTTGTGGAGCAGCATCGGATTGGGCCCAAACTGGGAGCGATGGGCACAGCAGACGAGCGGGTTCGACGCAGTGACGAACTGGAAGTACTGCGGCAAGCTGCGCATCCTGCAAACGATGATTCCGCTGTGGCGGGAGCGGGGAGACAAGGTGCTGCTGTTTTCGCGGTCGCGGCGGATGCTGGACATCATGGCCAAGTTTCTGACGGCACAGAACGAGTTTGACTTTCTGCAACTGGACGGGAGGACGTCGATGCAGGCGCGGCAAGGGATGGTGGACGAGTTTAACAGCAACGAGCAGAAGAGGATCTTTTTGATCTCGACGCTGGCAGGCGGGGTGGGGCTGAATTTGACGGCAGCCAACGTGGTGGTGATCATGGATCCGCACTGGAACCCTGCGCTGGATTTGCAGGCGCAGGACAGGAGCTTCAGGATTGGGCAGAGCCGGGACGTGACTGTGTTTCGGCTGCTGAGCGCAGGGAGCATCGAGGAGATGATGTACATGCGTCAGGTGTACAAACAGCAGCAGAACAACGTGGCAGTGCGCAACATGATCCAGGAGCGATACTTTTCCGGGGTGCAGGACACGGAAGAGAAGGGCGAGTTGTTTGGGATTGACAACTTGATCCAGACGATGCAGTCGAAGCTGCTGATGTACAGGCTGATTGAAACATCCAAAGGCAAAGACGAGATTGCACAGCACACGAGGATGAGCCGTGACTTGCTGATGTACGACCAGGAGGAGGATTGGGAGGGAGACGAGGAGGGCGGGGCGTTGGAAGGGCTGATTGGGGGCGGGGACTACGCAGACGCTCTGCCAATGGTGGAGGGATACGGGATGGGGACGCAGGTGGATCGGAAAAGGGAGAGGGGGTCTTTGAGCAGGAGTGCAATGAGGAGAACGGGTGGGAGCGGGCCAGTACAACTGGAGCCGAACGATGATGCATTGCCAGACATTGTGGCGGAGCTGCAGCAAAAGTGCGGAGTGCCGTATGCGCACTTGTTTGCAGAGGTGACGCAGCAGACGCATGCAGAGACGGAGTTTCGGGACAAGCTGCTTGAGGGGTCGTTGCCAGAGCACATGCGGACGGGGGTGACGCGAGTGAAGGAGAAGCAACAGCAGCAACAGGTGAGGCAGAGGGATATTTTGGGCAAGACATACGCGGAGAGGAAGACAGTGGTGTTGTGTCAGCAGTTTCGGGAGATGGCGGCGATGGTGGAGATGGAGGAGGCGGAGTTTGCGAGGTGGATTCTGAGCGACGACGTGCCGGTGACGGAGAAACAGGGTGTGTTGGATCGGTTTGCGCATAGCATGATGATGGGGAGGGGTGGGTGAGGAGGGAGGGGGAGGGGTAGAATGAATGGGTGGTTCATTCGAGGCGTTGGCGTTTGGAGGAGGAGGAGGAGGAGGAGGAGGTAGAGGAGGAGAGGTCTTTGCGCTTGGGCAGGGTGAAGGAGGGGATGGGGTAGGCGTTGACTAGTGCGGAGGTGGTGGGGCGGGTGGTGATGTGGGGTGTGATGCGGTCGATGAGGGTGTGGAGGAGGGTGTGCAGTGTGGCGTCGCTGGGTTTGGGTTTGTCGAGCCAGGCGATCTTGAGGGAGACGGAGGTGACGCCGCGGGTGAGGGTGGCGCTGCTGGCATCCATTACCTGCTTGTAGGTAAGGTTTGGCCTGAGGAGGCGGACAAAGAAGGCCAGGTCAACAGGCGGCACGCCAACGTTGCCCAGAGCCAGGATGATGTGTCGCAGCAGGGACCGCAGGTCGCCGTTGTTGATCAGCTCACGCAGTGCTTGGTGCTCGTTTGTGTGCTCATGTCGAGGGTGCTTGGCTGCGCGTGCCTTCATGTGTGCCAGCAGCGTCTGGAACTCCCGCTCAGTGCAGCTGCCACGCTTGTCGCCGGGGGTGGCACTGCTCCAGCCTCTGCGCACAGACACAGGATGCCACTTGTCCACCTTGGTGGTGGTGAGATGGTGGTCGTAGTCGCATTGTGTCCAGTGTGGGTCGCTGTCGTTGTCAGCTGGGCGTCGTGCTTTGTGCAGCCACAGCTGGGTCTGCTTGTGCTCCTTCCAGGTGGTGGGATGGGGCCTGTTGCCGAGAGTGTCCATCTGTGTCATGATGAGGTGGAGGAGGGCGTAGTTGGGGTCACCGTGGTCGTGTGGCTCCTCCAGCCAGCACACCTTCAACCCAGTCTTTGTCACACCCATGGCCAGACCTGCGTGGAGGATGGCACTGATGCACGCCTGTTGATCCATTTCACGGCCGAGAAGGGAGAGGCAGAGGGCCATGTCCCCCTGGGAGAGGGTGATGGTGCCCAGAGCGAGCTGAATCTGTCGGACCAGCGTGGTCGTGGTGCCATGGCAGACCACAACACGCGCCTGCAGTGTCATGAGGTCAGGGATGTCATCGATGGGATGCTCGTTGGCCAGGGTGTGCATGTGGTTCAGCAGTGCCGTGTGCTCCTTTTTGTTGCTGTGGCTGCGCTCTTCACTGCGCCAGTCCCGCGACCACCCTTTACGCACAACGCCATCTGGCAACTTGTTCGTCTTGTTCACGCCTGCGTTCTTAAGTGCGCCGTTGTCTCCGTTCTTGGCCCTCCTTGCCCGTGTGCTCGACGTTCCTGTCTCGGTGCCACTGCCAGCCGTGACCCTGAGCCTGCGCTGTCCGCTGACTTTAATCTTTTGTGGACCGGTGCGTCGGCTGGTGTGGCACCTGCGTCGTCGTGTGTGGCCTCTGCTTGTGCGTCTCGGCTGCCATTCGTCCGCGTCCTCCTGCTCCAAGTCGTCTTCGTCGTCGTCGCTGTCGTCTTGCGGTATGTACTCCTCATCCATGGCATCACCAGTGTCTGCAAAGCTGAAAGTACCCTGCATTGCCATCCCGTCATCCACATGCTGCTGGGTTGCGTCGAGTGCCTCGCCTTCTTCATCATACGCCTCCATTCCTGAGCTGGTTATCCACTCTGAGTTGCTGGAGATTGACCGTGGTACACGGTGGCCAAAGTTCAGGAACATCAGGTCCTCCACGTCTCCAGTGTCATGTGTGTGTGTGTCTTGGTCTGCGTCGTCGTCGTCGCTGTCTCCAGTCTGCCGTGTGGCCTGGTGGGAGGAGGACGACGATGTGGTGGTGGATGTGGTCTGTGTGATGCCCACAAAGGCAGGGCTGATGCGTTTGCGGACGCGGTTGTGGTTTGTGGTGGGTTGAGCAGGCGGACGGTGCGACGGAGGCTGAGCGAAGTGCATCTGGGCGGTTTGTCGCGGCTGAGGAGGCGGCGGAGGAGGATAGGCGTAGTATGGGTGGCCCTGATGGGCGTATGCATGATGCTGCTGGGAATGGGTGTTGACAGGGATCCAGATGATGGGTGGTTGTGGGTGCTGGTACGGGTTTTGTACGCCAGAAACGGGCAGCATGTTCGGAAACGGCTGGGCAGCCATGGGAGGGACCATGTACCCGTAGCTGTGTGGGAGACGCGGAGGGGCAAGGAGGGATGGGAACGGTGAGCGGAAAGCGGAATGGACGCCGTCAGGGCAGAAGCGGGGGTGAAGGGAGGCTGGAACGAGCAAAGAGGGAAAACGAAGGAGATTGGCAGACGGAGAAACTGGCAACGGGGAGGGCAGTAACAGGGGAGAGGGGATCGGAGAACAGCGGAGAAGGCAGCAGCGGTGGTGAAGTGGAAGTGGAGATGCAGGAGAGGAGTGCAGTGAAGCGACGGAGGCATGCAGGAGGCAAGGGAGCGGGAGAAGCTGGGCAGTCAAAAAACGGAGTGGAAGGCAGAACGCACGCTGGGTAGGTGTTGGGTGTGTGTTGTTGCTTCGGAGTGTATGAGCAGTCTTCGTCCATGGTGGTTGTGGTGGTACTGGAATGTATGTGGATTGTGTTGGACTGGTGGAGGGTGTGGTGGGTGTTGGTGATACTTTGGTTGAAGGCGGATGGGCAGTGCAGACTGCGCGGCGTAGCAGGACGACGGCCACTCACCAGCAACGTTTCCACTCCCACCCATTGCCCACTGCCCCACGTCCCCACCCTTCTCAGCCACCCAGCCAGCAGACACAAGCACGACTCAGATGACGTAGACCGGACTCATCACATCCGAAGCAATGAAATCAGACTACGGCTAGGGCTAGGGTTAGGGTTAAGGTTAGGGTTAGGGTTAGGCTTAGGGTTAGGGTTAGAGTTAGGGTTAGGGTTAGGGTTAGGATTAGGGTTAGGGTTAGGGTTAGGGTTAGGGTTAGGGTTAGGGTTAGGGTTAGGGTTAGGGTTAGGGTTAGGGTTAGGGTTAGGGTTAGGGTTAGGGTTAGGT